>JAPDSC010013883.1:258807-348396 GCA_026290005.1 Latrodectus geometricus | reverse complement strand
TTTGGCATATCATTTATGATTTATTAATGCGAAAATAATTTGTGTGAATGAGTTCCAATGTAGAAATGACAGTATTATTATAAATTGTGTGTGTGCTGCTTTCAAAATCATCGAAAACTTATTAAAAAAATATTTTTCTTATACCTCAAGATTAAATGTCAAGTTCATCATCTGCATAAATACATTGATTTCAAAAGTATCATAATGATACAATTGTTTACATTCCAGCCATTTTACATCATCTTATTTACAACATAAATTAGCTCAGTTTATTCAAAATGAAAGCATAGTTTCTTCATTAATTCATGTGCATCGGTATTTTTATACAATAAAAGATATTACTAAATAATAATAATCTAAAGAGATTATAATAGAATAATATAATGGATAAAAAACGATTAATCTGGTATATTCTATTGAATGTGCATGGTATTAATTTCCTTTATTTATTATAAACAGAGAATTAATATTGTCGAAGATTGATTAGGAAGATGTGTTATACTGTAAGCCTTTGACTTATTGTGCACATACTTTTAAAAGTTCTATTTTAAGACGAAATTTAAGGATTTGTATCAAAATACTGGACTCAAAATTGCAAACAAGCCACTAAACTAATCTAAAACTAGTGAAGCATTTAATGAACTAAAATACCTTCTTAGCCATCGAAAAGTAATTTTGTTATAAGGAAGGATTTCAATCTAACCGAGGAGCTCTCAACTCCACTCTTTAAATCAGGAAATAGAAGAGATACCATTAAAATTTCTGTAGTCTCTCTAATTACAAAGATCTAATTAAATTACAAATTTCCATAATATATTCAGCATTAACGGTAATTCTTTGAACTTATTTCAATACATTCTGTCAGAAGATTATTGTTGAAGTTAATTTTTGGAGCAGTTGATCCTTTTCAATTTGCATCGCTTTTAAAATTAATAGTAGAAAATGATAAATCTTGGTTATTTCTCACAAAGAATTTATTAATAGTAAATGTATGAAATAGTAATTTTAAATAATAAATAAAATTCAGAGTTTATATAATCTTTTCTGAATTTACAAATTTTATGAACCAAATTTTTGATGCAGAAATTTTATTGATTGGATGATATATTTGTAGATGTAAATACAATTAGATGAGCTATTGGGAACTATATAAATAGTCTGTCACATTTCTGTTTATCTCTTCCATAACGTTATAAAATTACGAACACAAAGGCTTTGAACAAATATAAATTTTGTGCAGTTGTCTCTGTTTTATTTTCAAAAGAACTCAACCTTGAGTAACAGAATAAAAAATAAAAATTTGTACTATTTATTTATTTTATACGCATAATCTTTATTACTTATTTTCAGATAGAAAAAGTCAATTTAATGTTTATTTTCTGCAGGCAAATTGAGCACATTCATGACCAAAAAAGTCTCATGAAAAGTTTGGGAAGAAATTATGAAATAATTCTCTTAAATTGTGGTTCCAATGACTGTGTTAAATTATTTTAAATAACTTATGTAAGTAAAGTATTCTTCAAAATGTAATAGTCGTGAATCTATTGCAATATAAGTTGACGATTTTTTTATTACTTTTAACAGGTGCCGTAAATTTGGTGAAAGTAACATAAAACCCTGTTGAAAACTAATACAGTAATAAATAACAGTTATGATTTCTAAATTTGATGATAAATGTATACATCGTGATACAAACTATGTATATAGGGTTCTGGATACAGAACTTAAAATTTCCACTGGCAGGATAAAACTCCTAAATAAATGTTTAAGTAGTTTTACTGTGTATGAGTTTTGTCAAACCAATTGAAAATTTTAAAAAATGCTAAAGTGTTTGCATTTTTATGTAATAGTCAATTATTATTATTGAAGATTTTTGTGATAACTTTTTTACATAGTACAGAATTAATATAATATATTATCTCACTTCAAACAATTATTTTTCTTACAAAATGTACACTAATTTTGGCTCTATCAAATGAAACCTAGTTTTGCTCAGTAACTGCTTGAAAATTAATTTTCCTAGCTAAATCAGGAATTTGATTGTTAAAATCTTGTAGGAAAAATTACCATACCACTCCAAATCAATAAATAACATATATTACTATTGTACCACCAGTGTTTCAGATAATAATATTTTGATACTTTTAATTTAGGTTTACGGTTACTGATTACAAATTTGGATAAAAATTTATATCAATAAAATAATCAGATTATAAAAGAGAATGCAACAAAACTTGGCTTTAAAAAATAAAATAATGTAAATTATTTCAATAAACAGCAAACAATAAATAACATAAACGTCATTAATAAAGACGATTAGCTTTTCCAAGAACTTTTATTTGTGTTTCCTCTTTTTATTCTATTAAAAATTTTTCGAATAGCCTCAGTGATAATTCCAAATCTTTTGTTAAACACTCCTATTAAAATGAAATAAATGTATAAAAGACTTTGGTGTCAATTTTAATGCTTTAAAAACTTGTATGTTTAATTTATCGCTCAACGACCATTTTTTTGTATACGAAGGCTAATTAGACCGGAACCAGCAGTTTAACATGGATTCCAAAACAATACAAAAATATAAGCACAAGATGGGACTCAAAATCACAAACCGTTTAACGGAAGTCAAGAGTGTTATTTATTCGCCCAAGAGCTCGGCAAAAATTTGAATGGATGTGATGCTAAAAATGTTAAATGATATTATATTAAATGCCAACAATTAAATTAGTATGAAAAAAGAACATAAATTAAATTTTAATTCGCTGCTAGGAAAAATGTTTTTTCAGTGCGTAACTTTGAATTTCTATGAAAGTTGTATTAATTTCAAGAAGCCTACCAAATATCTACTCCAAACAATTACCATAATTTAATCAAATATTGATTAATTTTATACATTCTCAAATAATAAAATAGATTAAATTTAGAGTATTGTGTTTTCTCCATAATTTCCTTTGAATTTGCAATAACAAAATCATTAAATTTTACTGAAATCCAGCAATATCATTTGAAGCAATTTGCTTAAATGTTATTTATTGATGAAACTGAAAGGCTTTATCAATATGATCTTTATAATTTTCAGTATCATTAACTAGTGTATTACCTTGATATAGAAAATAGAGTACATAGTTATGTAATAATGTGATAACTTTTAAACTAAATAATATCATAAATTAATGAAAGTATTAAGGAATTATTTTACTGTAAATGATAAAATCTATTTAATATAGGTATTGAATAGTTATTGAAGCATAATTCATATAGCTTAGTATTTATATTATTCAATTATGAATTTTTTGTAGTATTTATCAAGTATGAATTTTTTTAAATATGAGTTTTGGTAGTAGATATTGTACTTGACAATCAACACATTTCTTAAACTATGATATTCACAGTTTCGCAATTAAAGAGTAATTTTACTTTAAATCAGCTTTCCAATGAAATTTCTAGATCTAAGAAATTAAACCTTATAACTTTTCTGAAATGAAATCTTGAGATATTGAGTGATTCATTTATAAATGATAAATATTTCGATACATTTTAGTTAAGTAACATAAGCCTTAAATAAATAAGAAAATTTGCCTTTGAACGGATGAAGAATTAAATTTTACTTCACAAGACTGATGTTTTTGAAACTACATAGTTATTAAATGTCCAAAGTAAAATTAGTCAATAATAGAAATCTTGCTAAAGTTGCTTTATTTTAGTGTAGAATAGAAATATTAACAGATTATGTTATTATTATTCTTCCCATTTTGTGGGAAATATTTTTGATATTTTTGGAATCATTATTGCCAGACCTATGGGTCTGTATATCATATAAAATGACAGTTTGACCACCTAAGATACACAGACTAAATACCAAGAGTTTATTTAAAGAATACATTTTAGTCCTAGCTTTTTTAAAGCATGATAATATAAAGCTTCACATAACTCATCTTGTGAAAAACATATTTAAAGCTAAATTAATATAACATGAAGACATAAAATAATATAACATAATACTCTTTGATACAAATAGCGTCATATCTCAAACATGTTTATTTCATTTGTCAAACATTTAAACATGACACCACGCTTCTGTGAGAACAGGTGCATTTTTTACTGTTAACACACTGACTGCCAGTCTCTAGAGATGGGGTTGATAGTTAATGCCTTGACATCGAAGTAGATTGTACCCAGAAGCCAACATACTAATAATTGGAAATATCATTTGAAATTATTAATGAAATATTATTTTATATCTGTAAATTAAATATTTACAGATAGTTTCTAATCATATCTCCATGCCAATACCAGCAGAAATACCCTACAAGCATTGCCAGATAAACTAGAGAATGAACAATCAAAAGTGGATTCCGCGCCAGCGCGTGACTGGCTACTAAGACATTACCACACATCACGCGCTGGCGCGTGATTGGCTTTTCAGCAATATCGCCACCCTACGCGCTAGTGCGTGATAAGCAGTCAATGTGTTAAGGACATGGAGAACTTCAAAAGTCTTATTCCTAACCTCATAACATCCGTAGATAATGCATCCCATGGTTTTAGCTATTTAAAGAAAATGTGCAACAACTTGCATCAGTCTCAAATAATTTTTTGGCATTTACATATAACCAAATTAATGTCATGAAATATTTTCATATATTCTTTCTATGTTACAAAAAGTAAAAGATCTTATATAGTTTTCTTGTATTACTTCGTGTGTTTCCGTTTTTCCACCCATTGAGCTCAATATGTTGTCAATATGTAGCTCAATATGTTATTCTTTGAATAAAAATTGCATTAGATAATATTAAAGAAATGATGTTTCTTTCAAATCTATATACTTTTTATTTTCAGTCAATGTTTGTTAATATTTTAATTGAATACTAAAAATTTATTATTTTAAGTGGAAAATGTAGCCCTTTAAATTTTAAGAGGCTTACAAGACTTCAAAATAGATTAATAGATAATGTAGGAAAAAAATTAAAAATATTAAGTAATTCCTTTTTAAAAAAATTAGATTATGTAATAATGAAACATGATAAATTATATAATCATTAAATATTTTCAAATTAACATCATTCAAATCATATATTGATATCAAGCTTTCATCAGTTTCACACACACACATACCATTGATATACTTCATTTTATGTAACAAAAGAAAATTAAATTATGTATATTAGAAAAGATAACCAAAATCAAAATCAGCAACCAAAAATCTTCATATTGTAACCTATTAAAGCCATTTTTCTCACATGAAACGTAGCAAAATCTTTTTGATTTAAGACGTACTATAAGTCATCCCGCGGGCTACATCTCTCTTTTCAATCGCATGGGGAAAAGAAGGCATTAGACGCATAAAAGTGCATAAACCCTTATCTGAAATGAGGGGATGATTCTGTGTTTCTCACATCCATCTTGCGGCAAGCTCTTCTTCTTGGGGCCAATCCTTTTATCGGGATCGACTAATCATCCAGCCGTCAGACAGTCCGTACATAAGGCCGGACCTAAGCTTTTCCAAGTGGTCAGCAATAGGCACTGAAGTAGAAACGAGCAAATCGCGTGATCAGACCACTCCAGATGCGTGATGCTGTTGGCAGGAAAAACGTTTCTTGTTTGAAGAAAGAAATAGAATGATACTTGTCTCTGCCTCTTCATTCTTTCTTTTTCTCTGGAGAACTTAGAAAAAATTTTCATTTCTCATTTTTTCCTCCCTCTCGCGGATTATTCATTTATGATACATTGTGGGAGTTTCCCTCACTTCTTTTTCTATGAAAAAGAATAATGTAAACTGCTTTCTTTTTCTTGTACTTATCAATCATTTATACGTTTAAAACACCTAAAATACAAAATGTGAAACAAATATATACATATTTTTTGTACTTTACTTTAAAAAAATAGGTTGTAGTTTTGAACATTGAAAAAACATAACCGGATAAGATGAATTCTTATAAAATATTTTTGAAGATATTGTAAGAAAATTCTGAATGGTTATTCACAATAAATAAATGGTTATTTAAAATTTATGTGTGGGAATTACTAGACATAATATTAAAACGATATTTCTTAAGGCTTTGCTAGTACATAAAGTTGTTGAAATAATAAAAATCTTTTAAAAAAAAGGACTAAATTAGTTCTTTACTTATTTAGTTGTCCCTTTTTTACAAATTATACAAAATTACCATACTATTAGTAACTATATTATACTCTAGACGGTACTTTTGATACTTAGGTGACTATACATTTTTTATAAAATTTAAAACTATATAAATTTTATTTAAATTAATTTAGTTGCTGAATATGGGGATATGAAATAACAAATTCTTTTGGGTATCAGTTTTAATGATTTGCGTGAAACAACAATAAATAATCAACTAATAAAAATTTAACCTGTTCTTCATAAAAGAGCTTTTTATTGCATGACATATCAGATAATTTTGGTGATTTCATGTTTTAAAAATTATATAGATATGTAGTTAAAATTAAATGCGTTTAAAAATAATGCATTATTCAAAAATAAAAAATGATTGAAGTAGGTAACGAAATTGATAATTTTGTTGATACATTACTAGGAAGATGATAAATAACACTGTGTCAAGTTGAAAATATTTTTGTAAATAAAATGGTACTGTAAATTATTTAAAAATAGTTAATGTGATTATGATCCTGTGAAGATAACTGTGTGAAACCTTATTTGTGCGAATACTCTTTTGTACAAAGCATCATGCTCTGAAAATAAGGAACATATATATATATGAATATGAAATGTTTCCCAAACTAGACTATCATTTTCTTCTGTCTTGGTAATACAAGAAGGTATTTATTTGAAAAATTTCAGTACTTTTTAATTCATAGTTTTCTAATATATTTTTTTATCTTGAACAAAGCTGCATATGGATAATTCTTTTAATATTATTTTAGATATGTTACTTTCGTATTTTATTGATTCAGTGAAATAATTTTCTCAATTCTACTAAATCAAAATATGTTTTATCTTAGAAATTAAATGTAAAAATAAGCTATCATACTCTTTGATTCTACTTTCCCTCACACACACATTTCAATTTTTATTACTTTTCTACTCTAAATTATCTATTTTTGTCATTTCAAATAAAACTTCTAAATAGGAATTATGTCATAAATGAAAGGAGCATACTTTATACCAAATTCAATTTACTTTATGTTTGAAGTCATTTTCACAAACAGATAGTTTTCCCCTAAATATTATCGATTCATTCATGTTATGAAATTTGTTGAGCATAGTCTGGGATATCTTATTTCATAAATAGGTTTAACTTTTCAAGAAACTATATAGGTTTTATATTAAAGATGACATAAAAGAATTTTTAAAAGTAATTATTACTTGGTTTTAGTTTAGTGGACCAGGATAATTCAAAGGGTATTGATTCTGATTTCATTTAAATGCTTTAATCTGTCTTTTAATGCAGAAACACTTGAAAGAACAACATGCTTCTGAGCTGAGTATTTAATCTTTTTACTTGTTATTTTCTCAGGATAGGTTAAAGATAGCTGAAGGATAAAATAGAGACCATTATGCTCCCAATTTCAATATTTTACAAGCAAGGATTATATGAAACAATTCTAGGACCAATAAAGTACCTTAAGTACTGCAAGTAACCAGTTATTTAAATATTTTTTTTAAATTCAAATTTCCACCTTACATTAAATAATTTACAACGCAATCTAAACTTGTTTTTACTCTCATAAAGAATAAAAGACGAAATCATAAAAAGTAGTTATCAAAGAGAGAGAGAGAGAACTAAAATTGTTATCTAAAATTAACTAATTGATAAAAAAAAATAATGAAACTTATATCAAAAGAAAAATTCGAACTGACATAAAACATGTTTTTTTTTTTTCAAAATTTTAATAATAATACTTGTAATTAATGTAAGCCGTAACTAACGCTGATTTGAACTCACGTCAAGATTGGAAGGATCTGGTTCACCTTTTCCCCTTTAAAATTGTTTATATTGGTTATCGTTAAAGGTAGAGAAAAAACTTGTGTGGCACAACTATATCTTCTTTTTACATTTCACAATGCAATTCATTCGAAAAGAAATGCTTTTAATTATTTTACGAATTTGGAAATATTTTTTGCTGTATACAGGGAACGTGTTTTATGCCTTTGATAAGCTGTATGCACCAATATGCCCCTTGATCGGAAATTCATTGGAACATAGAGTAAAGAAATTCTAACTTTAAGAACTTTGTATGAAAAGGAAATTTTCAAGCTTTTTTCGATTTGCTTTTAGGTGATGTAAGCATGAGATCTCATTTCATAATGCAAAATAGTGAACAAAGCTAAATAAAGAATTAATATCATTAATTTTTTCTATTGCAACTTTTCCGTAAAAGTTAAATACACCTTTGGACTCAAATGACAGCCAGCGAAAAATCGGTGAACTCGGCGCACTTGCATGTTTCATTTGGCTTTATTTGAAAATCAATCCTTTAATAAGTTTAAACAGTTCGCCACATCACAAGATGTAGGAAATACAATAAAGAAAACAAATAAAAAATAAAACCGCTTAAATAGGAGAATGAAAAATTGAAACGTAATGGAAAACAGTTTAAAAAGAGCAAGCTAAATTAAGAGTCTATAATTGTCGATTCACGAGAGTTTTTCCCTCCCAATAAAGTTTGGTGATGTCCCCCCCCCCCATCTTTCTGGGTACTTTATTTAAACCTTTAGATAATAGGATGTGGGCAGAATGCATGGTGACTGTATTGCAAATTGGACACTCTTTGGAAGATAATATTTTCATATCATATAGTTGATCTCGTAGACAGCCATGTCTTGTTAACAGTCTAAAGTTTGCTATTGCTTATTTTCTTGGTATGTTACCAGAAGACTTCCATTTACCTTGCATGTTTACCCATGCTTTTCTTTTTAATAAATTAGTCAAATAGTAATTTATTTCATTGTATTTTTCAATCATATATTTTTTTAGTGTGTTTGTTGTTACCGGTGCTATTTCTTGTGGCATAGTGGTTATATTTTTACTAAAAAGTCCACATTTTTGTTATCCTCTATAAACCAATGTGCGAAGGAATCTATTAAAAGACTATGGTTTGGCACATTTGTTTATATATAAAAGTGCCTTCGAACTAATAAAGGACACTATTAATTATTTCAACCATTTTCCAGATTAATCATTTGTATATTAATTTGTTGCCTTAAGCGATAAGATTACAGAAAATGTAATTATAATAAAGGCATAAAAAGGATATGTGAGAAGAAAACAACAGTGCAAGTCACATAAAATATACTTTAAGAAAACTTAATCATTTGTTCGGTGAGATTTATCTAAGTTAAAATAGTTATACCTTTACACTTGAACCCATTTATATTCCTCAAAAACACATAAAACGATACTACTTACCAGTGAATTCCTCAAAAACGATCACTGACCTTATTGTTAAAAGCTATTAAAAGTTTTATAAATTAGAATACCCTTCAGAGATAGAATGAAAATTAGCATCAGAAATTGTGACTGGTAAAATGTCCAATAAATCTTGAATTGTTTCAAAATATGATTATAAAAATGTATGTAATAAAGTTTAATTGATCAAAAAATACTAAAATAATTTAAAAATAAGAGTGCTTTTGAAAAGTTAAAATATTAATTATTTTTTGGAGTCTAAAACTTATATACGTACACAGTAGATTACTTAATTTAAGAAAAAAGAGGATTATATATATGCATGTATTCGTTTGTCATACATTCAAAATGAATCTTTATTTCTTTTTCTTCTTTACAAATCTGTTTGACACCAGTGATATAACAATTTACGAAGAAATTCTATTAATGTATATAGAATCATTACTCTTTAATATAAACATTAAAAAATGTATAATGTTAGCAATTAGAAATGTAACAAATCAGTACTTATGTGAAACAACTTAAGAATAGTTTTTCAACAACGCTTTTTTTTTCTTAGCAGAAGAAATAAATCAACGTGAAAGGTAACAATTGTTCGTTAAGTCATTGTTTTGTAAAACAATAAAGTACATTGAATATAGTAAATATCAATAAATAAAACAATAAAATAAAATAACTTAAGAAGATAAACCAGTTCTTTAAGAAATTTAACATCAAGAGAAAGACCCATATACGATATAAATTGTAAAAAAAATGTTATTATAATACTGAATTATAATTAAAACAATTTCATACTATATAACATACTATGAAACATTTTCATATGTAAAATTGTTTCAAATAACATGATAATTATACTCTAAAATTTCACCGCATTGAAGTTGGATAAAATTTATGATTATGAAACTTACTTAACATAAAGCCCATATGATGTTAATCAGATAACTAACTTATATAAAACAAATTAAACATGTTTGAATGAATGCATTTTAATTAATTACAATAAAAATCTTGATATAGTATTTAAAGCAAATTGAAAATTTGTAGAATTGACATACTAATTTACAAGGAATTAATTGACACTTTTCCAAGATGTATGTGACTAATATCTGTATAAGCTGCATTATATATTTGTTTATTCGTTCGAGCCAGAGTGAAACTACATTTATTTTACTTTGTAAATACACATCTTGAGTCGTTTTATTTCATCTCTTATTTTTAAGAATACTATGAAAATGTCTAAGGTTCTAAAAAGCAAATGTAAAATGTCTTCTTTTTGCAACAAAAGGAAACATTCTGTCAAAAAATTACTGATCCATTTGACGTCCATATTCATATTTGCAACAGAGTTAAAATCCGATATCAGTGGCTTTTGACGAACCAAGAGCAAAACTACAGAGCCAGAACAAAGCCTTAGGATGAGGGGAGGGAGTAAATTTGTAGATAAGGGAAAAGCGCCCGGCTTATGACAAGGCTTTGAAACTTCATAACAAAAAATGCGTCGTCATCAATAAAATTAAGCTCGCTGTGGCGGAATGAAGCCTTAGGACGAAAAGAAGAGAAACAAAGGAAGAAACATGGGACACAAAAATAAAAGAGTCTAATTCACACGCAGGTGCATGCAGCTCCCGTAATTCGACAACCCGTCCTTTTCTTCCAGTAAACATTGGCCATTATTTCTGACAGCTGACAGTTCTCGAAATCCCCACCTCGACCACCGAAAAAGAATCGAAGCGAAGAGAAGAAGCAGCTTTCTTGGAAAGTTGTCCTGCATACCGTGTTACTTTTTGTTTTGCTTCAAGCTTTTATCTCGCCGTCCACATCAGAGGAACTTGTCAACGCTTTTTTGGCGAGGTGATTAAATCTGGAAAAAACCTTTCTTTTCGTTTATTAATTACTTGTTAGAGTTCGTCAGTTTGTTCTGCCTCGTTCATCTGCTGTTCATATTTTATTGATTTTTATTTTCCGTACTCCACAAGATGAAGAGTATATATCACGACTTTATATTCACAGTAAAAGCATTAAGTAATGTTTATTATAACTATTTATTAAATTTTCCCTCAGAAACATATGCACAAAGTTATATTAAAGAATACAGTAAAGTATCGTATTTTATAATTTCAGAAAAACTTGTGTTAAAAAAGATATATAAGGAGGAAAAAAATAATAAAATTTTTAAACAGTGTTTTTAATTATTACAAATTTAAGCACACACAACAAACGTAAATTCATTTTAATAATTATAAAAATTCAATATTAATATTTTTATTCCTTCACAGTGTTTACTTTATTAACTATAACTCCTAATTGAATCACTTGTAGTCAATTATTAAGTCCTCAATTGATATTTTTTGATTTCTAAATATAAATTTTTTTATTATTTACATACAACTAATATGCATGTCAATGAGCGTTCACTTTCTTTTAAATGTCGTTTGGCATACTGATTGCTTCAGAGCATTAAGTATATCACTAAGGAACCATTGAATGTTTTTACAAGTATTTAGGCAAGGAAAATAAATCCTAATATTTGAATGGTGCTCTTTGTGGGTCTAAAAATAATAATGGAAAACTTTTCCTTTCACCTACATCATTTAAACAAATTCTAATTATGTTAGTTTCAATAAACGATGTTCGGTGGTGTAGTGGTGGCGTTTTGCTTTCCCAACGTACACGTCCGAGATTCTGTCCTATTGGTCGGATAAGAGCAACTCAGTCTTTCATCCCTTCAGTGGATTGAGAAAATTGGGTACCAACCTATGCGAGGGAACTTAACGCTAGGAATTTCACGTTAAGCTGACTGCCTAACCAAGACATGTTCTTGGCACAAGCCCTCAGTTCACAAACAGATATGGGTACTGCAGACTTAGGCTCCCTAATGTGATGCCAAAAAGTTTAGTTCCAGTAAATACATTAATTTTCATTAAGTAGAATCAATTACATACAATGTATGCACATTACTTTGTAGAAGTAAAGAAGCATGAATATTTTGGTGTGATTATCAAAAAGTTCGAACAAGAATTCAACTTAAAGTACTTAGAGTAGTTTGTGGGTAACTAATATACCACCAATTAGTTTTTATCGTTCACCTTTTGGCAATGAGCATATTCTCGTGTAATAAATCCCTGATGTAGATAAGTTATTTTAAATAAATTATTTGATTATATACCAATAAATTGAATTCATAAAATATAAAGCACCTTTTATACCATTTGTATTTATAAGTATTTTTGAATTATTATTCACAGATTCCTTCGTAATCCTTATGTTTATGCAATTTGTAAATACGACCCAAACAATTTATATATAACAGTTGCCTTTATTCAAAAGTTCTTGAATTTATTTTAGTCAATATAACAAGAAAGATGCAGTTAATAAAATGATAATTAATGTAATAAAAACTATATAAATAATTATTTTATTAAAAGAAAAATTTTATTATTATTATTAAGGATTAAATGGATTGGAGTTGATTGAGAACCGAAATCAGTTTCTAAGAAGCGAATGAATTATGATAATGATATAATAACTTTGAAATAATACGCAATGCTAAAATATAACTTACTTATAACGTAAATGTTATAAAGGATCTAGGGATAAAAGTTGTAATCTATGAATTACCACAAGAGAAGAGTAGAGAAAATTTATGCATATTTCTTTTTATTTTACATGAGCACAGTGCAATTTTTTTTTAAAATAAGGGATTTTATTATTTTTTTACGCTTTTCCCTATACGTCATCAATCGAAAATTGGATGGATACGGGGAAGAAAATAAATAAAATAAGGAAATGCATGATTAATTTTGTCACTAAAGGAAGTTAAGGATTAAACATGTAATTCGATTTGTTTTTGGTTAATCTTTACATAAGACTCATTGTGCGATGGAAAATATCACTAAGTTATATAATATCGCTGTTAATTGAAACATCTTTACAATGTGTACCTTTTTATGTGCTAAATTGCAGAACTTTTTGTTATCACATTTAAACTTAAATTTCAATTAGATGGGATTTTATAATTCTTTGAATTTTTGCTTATTTTAATGTGAGGTATCAAACATTTCTAACATGTACTCTATTTTTTTTTTTGTATGTATTTCATGTTTGTCTTTTTAGTTCATAATTCGGTAGGATCCCCGAAATTTGCACTAAATCATGTCTCATGTAAAATCTAAACTAATTAAGCATTTGATAAGTCAGGTGTTAAGTGTAAATTCATTGGACCAGATGTTAAATGACTTAAATGGGATTCTGGGGAGCGGGTACATTCAGCTAGTATAACATAAATTTTTACAATAGTATTGATAGACAATTTTATTTATTGAAAAAAAATATGTTTCAAATATTGCATACCAATGTATAAATATAAGTCAATTAAGTATTGCAAAATATTAACGAAAATTTCATAACAAAAAGTTTTCAAATATGTATCATTTATACCCAATGATGAATATCCAAATTTATTTGAGAATATATAGATCCCTGTTTAGGAAAATATAAATTGGTATATAAATTATATACTATGATATTATAAAATACTTTACTGTAATATTCGGAGTCAAATTTTGAATTCTGTATTATATCATAGTAAATCACCCCAGTGTGATATTTATTCAAAAATATTTTTTTCTTCTGTTATAGTGTTAAAGTAATCATGACTAATTTAATCAATAAAAACTTTTTTAAATAATGGTTACTTTTTTTCATCGTTTATGTTGCAATGTATTTAAAAAATACTATTAAAATATTTTGCTACTTAAGACAATATTCTGTTATTAATAATCCATACAATCACATCTTTGTTTCAGCTTGCGCATGATGAGCACGTGAAAGAAAAAAGCAGTTAAAGAAAAAAATTTAAGATTTTTTTTAGTTTTTTCTTAGTTACTTATTTTATTATTTTTTTTTCTTCACTTACTCATTGCTTTGCTATTCTCTTTTTAAATAAATCAAATAATCGGTTATATATTGAAGCTAAGGACTATTTTTTATTAATCCTTCAATGGAATTATTCGTAACTGTTGCCATAAAAACTAAACTATAACTCTAAGATACAGTATAATATGGTAATCTATAACAGTAAGCAGCTGTATTTAGTTTCTACTGAGAAATTTCAGTGTGTTTGCCGATTTTTCCTCTTATTTTTATCATGGTGGAAATGTATCAATTTGTCTTATCTTTACAGAGAGATTTTTTCATTTGCTGCGGAATATTTTTCTCAGAATGCTGGCCATGCGTCATGTTTTATCACAACGCATTTCTCAATTTCTTTGAGATGGGAGATACCGAATTTGAGTTGAATCACCGTCTATTATAAATCGTGATTTAATTTATATCTCATATAATGTCGACATGCATCTCACAGATAATTTCCCCGTTTTCTTCTAAAAACATGGATTTTTTGTTGAATAACAAGATAGAATAGCATTCATAAATATTTCTACTGAAAAGATAAAAATATAGATAACTTTACTGTACGCAATTTGTTCTGGACTTCTGGGTAAAAAAGCTTTTTTTTTATTTATTCTTAAACAATTATTTCCCAAAATATTTTTATAATATTTGTAATTTTACAAAATATTGAGGCTGATGTTTTACAAGAACTATGTTGTGTGTTTTGAGCGTTAAAATTCATGTGGTTTACAATCCACATTCACATATTGTTTTTTTTTTTTTAAAAAAGATTAATTTGGGGAAAAAATCCATTATTTTTATGTGGAATTTTTTTGATTCAGCAAATGATTTGAAACTGTTTTGTGGTTGAGATTTAGCTTCTGGATTACACATTGACATTTTAGGCGGTGAGCCTCCTCGTAAGAGGTGCATCTTTAATATTAAATATACCTGATTGGAATCAATAAAATCAAAATTACACATAATTGGCTTTTACAATATCGAGACCATAAATACCATTTCCGGTTTTCAACTGCCTTGTTTGTATGCTCACCTTTATCAAAGAAAAACCATGTACTTCATTTTCTCTTTGTTGACTTCTATTTTTAATACCCTTGTACCTTATAAATGAATAAACCAGATTAAAAAACAGAAAAATATTTTTCAGTGTGAAATGGGATCTTTCCAAAGAGTATAAATCTGAAATTCCTTGTTAGATACTTAACGAGGTATCGAACACTCAAGTAATCCACCGAAAAAATAATAGATTTTCCCCCAGCCTAATAATATATTAATAATATGTTATTGATCTTCAGCCAAATGGTAATACCTCGTAATTTTGAGTTACTGTATAATAGCATTGTCAATTACTGATTTGATAGCTTTCTTATATCTTTTAATATAATAGCAGCCGCCCAACCTGTCTAGTGGTTAGCGTACCTGACTACAGATGGGTGAGACCTGGGGTCGAATCCTGGCTCGGGCATGGATGTACTTTCTCTCTTTCTTGTCTTTGTCCTTTCTTTGTGTGTGAATGGTTGCCTACCCTATAAACGGGTACCTATGGCATGTGTGTAGTGAGGAAGTCGGACTCCACACCAAATATGGTTCAGTTGGAAAAGGGGAGCAGCGCACCGCATATTGCCAGCCTGGCTGGCACACGACAACAACAATATAAGAGCAAACGTTTTTGAGATTTTTTAAAAATTATCGTTTTTCAAAGAAAAATAATACATATTAAGATAAGTGATGTTTGAGTTTTGCATAAACGAGGGGTAGATGGGAAAAAATGACTCGTTTGTGCAGATTTTAATTTACATTTACTATTTTCCTAGAAACTGGTTTTAGTGTTTTTTTCTCTATATATAAACCTAGTTGTTGAGTTTCATAATCTTAATTTTTGGCATTTTCTTTCAGTTGATTCATGTTTCAATAATTATTACTATATTGAATATTAATTTATAGTGTGAAAGGAAGTAACACCATTAAAAACACAAAGAATATCTCAAATATACAGTAGGTAAACAGAAAATCTTAGGATAAAAACACGAATAATGAAAAGCATTTTCTGAGCACACCCAACTTGCCTTGCAATTTTCAATCACGATCAAATGACAAGAGTGATATCTGAACTCGCACAATCCTTTTTCAGGACATATTAATTTTCGGACACTGCAATATATATTAGGTGTTCCAATCCCCATTAATGAACATGATTAGCTTTCATCTGAGTCACGCACAGAACCCATAACCTCCCATTCAAGAACGACAACTTTCCAACTAGGGCACCAAGGCCTTATTGAATAATTATTATTTATTTTGGAGAAAACAACTTGTAGGTTCAAACCATATCCACCTGATTAATTTCGTCACTCAATTTGGCTCCTAAAAGCTCTTAAACATGTTTTATTTAGTTATATCAAGTATCGAATCCACAAACTTCCAGTTAAAGACTAATACCTAAATTAGATTATTAGTTTTTTTATATGGTAATGTTTGTAAAGATCCCTGTGATCCTAAAAATGCATTTAATCTTTCATTTATCAAATGAATTCTAGCACTCACTCTATTGAAACATACCTGAAATCAAAAGTACTTGTTAATATTTGTTAGTTCTATAGAATATTCATTGTTTTTCACTTTCTGTGGAAAATTATCCTTACTTTCAAATAGCAATAGATCATTACTATAGCAACCCGAATGATTACGATTCCAAACACTTTTATTTTAATATAGTATTTAAGAGCATTGATGATAAATAAAAGATTAAGAATATGTTATATAAAAAACAAAACGTTTTGCTTCGGAAAATTTAGGAGCAAAAATCCAAAAAGAAAAAAAGAATTTAGCTGGCATCGTTAACCTCCCACAAATACGTAGACTTGCGGCATACTATTTAACAAACACACATCCGTCACATCATCGGTGACACCTAAAAATAAAAGTCGAAATTCGATTTTTAAAACAGTTGCTTTCTTCAAAGGAGCAAAAACCGACAAGCGCGTTTCCACTTAAGACCGGAGCTTCAACTTTCGGTTTTTCAAAAAAGGGGGGCAACGATATCACGACCCTCTCCCCCGAGTACGAGCTAAAAGCAAGAAAAAGTGTCGCTAATGGGAGAAGTCGTATATCAGATGATATTCCAATGTCTTCTTTTTCTTGCTCTAAGAAGACGGCAGTTATTTGAAGAAGCAGTCGTTTCACGGCTCGGTGAGTCGAAGATGAAAAAGAAGTCGTCTTCTTTTCTTTTCCCTGCAGAAACTTTTCTACTCTTTTAACCGTCTTCCTTCAGAAGAATGCAGGTTGGAGGCGTCAGTAATTGAAGGAATTTGTTTCCCTAAAAACTAGAAAACCAATGTGAGCTTTTCTCTGTTTTTTTATTTCGCTTTCCTTTAGGTTTTCCTAAATATTTCTCCTTTTTTTTTCTTTATGATTTATATTTTCTGAAGCTGTTTGTGTCCTGTTGCTGTGAAATGCGACTTTTTATGCTGAAAACTCAGAAATGAAACGAATTTCTTTCAATTCTTTTTCTTATTTCTATTTTTGTGTTTTTTTCCACATATGTAAGAATTTTTATGTGTATTGTTGCATCCATTCAAATGCATATTTGCTCTGGAAATGAATAAATGCTTTAACGAATGGATAATTTCAGAGAAACTCATTTAAAAAGTCATAAAAAAGAAATAGCTATTTTACTGCAGTCAAAAGTTATGATATTCGTCAACGCATGACTAAAAACGTTCTTCTTAATTTTGAATAGAAGTATTATTTTTTATTATCATATTAACAAGAGTTTTCTGGCAAAATAAAGAATTTTATATTTTTTCCAACAGGAGATATTGAATACATCAATGAAATAAAATTTATTTATAGTTTATAAATAAAAAATTTAATAAATTTAAAATCGAATTTTTTATAATTTTACTAAAATACTATTTATCATGAAAATTAAAATCTATAAATTGAAATATAATCCCAATTAACTTAGATACTGTTTTATCTTCAAAAAACATCAATATTGTTACTAATCAAACCAATTACTCCGATAAAAATTGTACATTGGAATCTTATATATTCAGTTCTATAAATTATTGAAGAGTATTATATTTTTCCATACCACTTACTGAGGTAAGAAAATCTGCAGTAACGTATTTAATTAAGTTTGGATTTAAATACCGTTGGATTATAAGCAATTCGCATATGGTTTTAAAATAATCTTTTTTCTCCATATTTTGTCTTCCATCCGAATTTATAACTCCCAAATATCAAGGAAAATTAAATTTGGACTTACAAAAAATAAAATGTTTGATTAATTCAGTCATTAAAACTCATTGGTATTCTACAAGACATCCACATGATTTTGCAGAAAACCTATGAATAAGACAGCTACATTCTTTGTTTTGAATGCATTCCACTTTTTTCTTCCATAAATTGAAAGCTTAGGATGCTTAATTAAACTCAAACACATGACCACTAATACATTTTATTAATAGATTAGTTATACGTGATTAATTAAGAGTTTGAATTTTGATAATGTATTTCTCAAAGTATTACATACTATAAAGTAAAGAATGATACGTTGTATGGAAAAGCATATTTTTAAGTTCCATCATATCATTAAAAATATCCTATACTATACACAATATGCACGCAATTATCAAGTTGGAGTCAAAAACAATTGAGTATATCCCTATCTGAATTCACCATCGAGTCAGTGGTGATTTAGAAGTTCAATAAGGTTCATCGCAAATTTGATTTGTACTCATTACTATTCATTTAGTCTCAAAGCAAAATGTTGCTGGTAGAAATCTTGAAGTTCACCTATGACGAGTAATACGTTATATTGAGCTTAGCATCTACACTGCTGGCCACTGTAAATTCAACACCCTGAAGGAAGCATGCAAATAACATGAAATTTACAACATACATTAGAGGAGGTGAGATACGCAAATGATTAGAATTTCAGCGCTGACGCACATCACGCTCGCTTGTAACGCCGTTTCAAAGGACTATTATTTAAAGCTTCGAGATTTCGGTGTTTATTCATCTTGTGGTTTTTTTAAAAATTATTAATTATGCCTTGTAAAAAAAGCAATCATTTTTTGATCAAGTTTCCGAGTTTGACAGAGGAAGGATGATGGCTTACCGAGATTGGGAATTATCTTACAAGGATATCGGTAGTCGTATTGGGCGAAACCAAATAACTGTAATGCGGATATATGATTGTTGCCGAGGGTACGACAGACCGATGTGTTCGATCGCATCCATCTTAGTGCACCACTTCACGTGAAGACTATCAAATTGTGCACATGGCAGTGACAGACCTCTCAGCCACATCGCGAACTATAGCAGAGCCCATTCAGTCTGTAACACATCATCCAGTGTCTGCGTGTATTATTCGCCACCGTATACAGCAGAATGCTCTGTCCGCAAACGTCCATTGTTACGTCTATCATTGATGTAGAACCACAGACGCCTTTATCACCAATGGTGCTATAAAAGAAGGGTGTGAACGGTAAAATGGAATGCAATTTCCTTTACTGACGAGTCACGCTTGTGTCTGCAATACCACGATAGTCGCATTCGAGTCTGGAGACACTGTGAAGAGAGGATTCTGAACAGCTACGTTATGCACCACCACACCAGTCCTGTCCGGGTATTATTTGTACTACTATTATTGTGATAGTTCAATAATACAATAATACCGGGTATTATTGAACCGGATATTGGTGGATATCACTCTTGCACTCCTCTAGTATGCATTGACGGTACTTTAAACAGACAGCGCTACATCTCCGAGGTGTTGGAGCTTGTTGCCATTCTTTACCATCAGGGCTTGCCCATAGCCATATTTCAACATAATAACACGTGACCACGCGTGGTCCAAGGGTTCTTCATCAATCGCCAGAAGGAATTGCTTTCCTGGGCGGCTCGCTCTTGATCTTTCACAGATATAAAACATGTAGTCCGTGGATGCTCAACGACTGACCCAGATTATATCTTTGGCTGCCACAGCAGATCAATTTTGGCAACGTGGGGAGCTTGCATAATCTGCTGTACCTCAAGAGCACATGCAAGGTCTCTTTAAATTAATGCCAAGGTGCGGCGATCTTTAACAATTGGTAGCTACTCTAGTTACTAATTTAGTCAGGAACCAGACATCATAGAAGTCTATAAATTTAGTTATTTGATACTTGATCAACATGCTATTTACAAAATAAATTCTATTGTGATATCTTTTGTTTTTCTTGGTGTTGCCATTTGGGTGGCCAGTAGTGAATTTTACAGATACAGAATCTCTTTCAGATAACGATTATTCAGCCTTCAATTCAACTGCTCCTGTCATCAGCACTATCCTCTGGTCCGAATATTTGTGGTGGTTTGGAATCATTTTTAAGGTAGGTCCCGGTAAAATTAAGCACTTATGAGGGAAAAGGGACTTAGAATGATGAATAAAAAAACCCAAATTAACAAGGCTGAGTTTAACCTTCTTGGAATCTTAATTTTGGTATGTCAGTTTAGGAAATACAATTTTGTGGTATGTGTTGCTGCAAAATTGTAATAGTGTATATTAAAATTGTAAATTCATTGGAAATGCCAAAGTTTTCATAAGAAAAATGTAAAATCATATTTTGTTACGTGAAACAGCATATAAGATTTTCTGTATAGAAGAGTTTACTGCTCTCTATCAAAATATTGAAATTTTTTATACTCCATTCGAAGACGTCACTTAACTGCTTAGATGGATCATTGCTTTGCGATTAAAATAAATTTGGTTTAAAATTCATCATCTTTTATCTTTTCCTGAAAAAATTCATAAAAGCTTTTGATAGTGCAGTAGTTATATCATTATTCTACCTAGTATAAAATAAACAGTTGTATTCAGCATAATTTCAAAATTAATCTTTTGGGTTCTTCTACACAATTTTCTGTGCAATACCTATTTAAAACTTGCACAACAAGTAGATTACTTTAGATTATAAAAAAATGTTTCTCATAAGTAGTAATCACTGATTCATGCAAAATCTGGAAGTTAAAATATTCTTCCTTTACAGAGGTAACCTGTATCATTGTACTTTTAATAATACCATTTTAAAATGCTGTGATGGATTGATAAAAGTATGCTGTACGGCTCCAAGCCACTCCCCGGTAATGATACGCTCAATGTTCCGATAGACTAATTGGTAATAATGCATCCTACATAAACTCTTCTATAATAATGTGGTGTGACTAGTGAACAAAATACGTTTTTTTTTTATTAGTTACTGTGTTACTAACTGTTAGCACCTATCCACACGATGAATCATGAAATAACATAATCAAAAATTTTAAAATATTTTCTTTTCCTTATTAATTAATACAAAGATAAATGTTATGTAATTGAAGCTACCAGGTGCCAAATCTCGACGAATCCTTTGTTATCACACTCTATAGTTATTTTGTTTAAAGCTATTGTCTGAAGCTTCTATTCTCAGCCAAACATACAATAATGTTTTGTTCAACTTTTGATACCAAAACATTTACATTTTTTCAATGTTATAAGTTTATAGCATGTGTATTTGAGAGGTACATATTGAACTTTTATTGGTTAGTAAATTTATTTTTAACTAAAATTTAGTAAATGTACTTTTGATTAACAAATTTATTTTTTTCAAATTAATTTCTTTTACAGTAAAATTATTTTTATATACTAATAAAAAAATATTTAACATATAAATAATGATTTTCATCGTATCAACTGTTCAATGAAAATGACGTCAATATTTTAAATTCTGTTAGAAATATTGGAAACAAAACAAAATCAATTTCATTTTCAAATCACTGTGAGCTTATTGTAACTCGAATTAGAAATCAAAGGTAAAAATCCCTTCGAATAATGATTAAAATACAAAACATTATGAATAAGATACAAATAAAAATGATAGTATTTTTATACAAAAAAAATCTTGTCATTGGATTAGTACTAATAACAATACGTTACAATCAACCATTGTAAGTTACAACAATGCATAAATTAAGAAAGAATTTTGCTAATAAAATTTCCTTAAAGTTAAATTAAAGTATGACATATAAAAAGACTTACAAATTTTTGCTAGTTGTAAAATAACATATACGTAACTTAATACTTGGGATTTAAAAAATGCACGTATGTACACATTTTTAGGTGAATATGGTACATTTTTTAGTGAATTTACACATACATTTTTAACAAAATTAAAAATTTAGTCTCTTGAGCAAGGATTCTCATTCCTATCATGTATATATAAAATACATATTTAAACAACTAATTATATATTTTAGCACAATCTTAGCTAAAAATGTAAAGTTAAAAATCTAAAAAAACATTTTCTATTTGGAACTTAAAAATTGCAAGAGCTAGCTAGAATTTATAAGAAAAATGTGCTATATAAAATTTTTGTTTTCTTTCGAAACAAAAAATTCCTTTGATCCAGGGCACTTTAAATGCAGCACACTTAAATACCTTTTGATCTAAAACTTAAATGGATCGATGTTATTTTAAGATTCACGCAGAAAAAGCTATAACGTAAACTGTGATGGAATGTATTGAATTTTTCATGAATAGAATTTATTTTAAATTCATTTTATACAGAAAATTTTGCAATCGAAAGATTATTTCACCCAAGAAATTCTCTTTTTGTTGAAATATATACTCTTTGGAGCTCTTTTTCTTATCGTGATCAAATATTTCCATACTTTTATATATTAGTAGTTTACATTGATAGAATAATAAATAGAAAAAAATATATATATTCGATTTATAAACTTGCATTTTATAAAAAAGTTATAAAATGTATTAATAATCATGTAGAATGCATATATGTATCAAATATCATTTGAGAAAACATTGCTTACGTATTTTGAATTATAATCAACTAAAGAAGTCAATGCATGACGAATTAATATTATTATAAACTATAATTTTCCCACTATACAAGGGTTATGGGCTTATGATTACGTTTAATTAATCAAAAAGAAGGGATAAACTTATTATCATTAATAGGAACGATTAACATCATTTACGAGGTATTCATTACCAGACGCGAGTTACGATCATTTACATATTCTATTGCAAAAGGAAAGTTAATAAGTACTTATTATAATTATTTCTTATTAAAATCAAAAACTTTATTTGGTTTGTATTTTACTAAAAATGAATAATTGGTTAGAAAATATCAACATAGACAAAAGAATAAAAGCTACATATTCATATTGATAGCTTGCAATAAACAGAAGCCACCAGTTATAATAGTCTGATGTGGCTTCTCCTTTTGTTACTTTTCTGAGAAAGATTTCGCTGTTGATGAGAGGTTATCGCTCTTAACTCTGTTGTTCCAGAATGGCTTGCATCGAACCTCTAAAGAATTTGATCTACAATTAAATAAAGAGTAAAGAGTGAACCTAGTTATTTATGATATATATGCTTTATGAAGTGTACTAAATTCAGCTATCGTTAAATAACGAGTGGAAATAAAAAACATATAACAGTTAAATGTATTTTTGAATTTATTGTTTTTTGTGATTACTTTGTATTGAATTGAATTCGCAGTTGAATAGTTCTGCTCGGGCCATGACTCAACTGTCCATGAGTTTGATTCCTAATTCACAAGTGAATATTTATTGTTGTTTGGAATCTCACTTTAAATTATAAGTCTCCGTGTGATTAGCATTCACATGTAAAAATCGCTTATAGAACAACATTTTATTTTTTCCTTGTTTTCGAAATATACGATAGAAGGACTATACAGCGTGCCCCCTAAAATTTCTCTCGGCGTTTTGATTTCGGAGCTGTATTCATGAAAGTGATGTCTAGTTATAGTAATCATGCGCTATTGAATAAAAACCTATAGTGCTATTTAGAGAAAAAATTGCTGAATTTGCATTCCTATCTCAAAAATGGAATGAGATAGTGAAAAAAATATTTACAAAGCTGTAGAGCATCATTGATTTAATACGAAAACAAAACACCTTGTGGATATTAATGCAAAGAATAGAATGGATAAAATACACATTTGTTTTTTCATCATTTTCTACCTTACGACGTAAGAAAGCTATGTAAGAAAGAAAAAAAACACTCAGTTATACCTTTATTTGAGGTGTTCAACATTAATGAATGTTTGAATCCTCATTTGACTGTCAATTGGCACATATTGAAATACAGAGCGTCTCAGTTTGGCATAAGCATCCGTAATATGTCCTTCAAAATCCTGAAATGTTCCTGAAGGGATCACATATACCTGCTATTCCAGATATAATTTTCAGGAAAATGTCTAGTGCAATCAGAAAAGGTGAGCATGGAGACCAATCTCCGAAACACAAATTTCTGATCATTCGGTTCCCAAATTATTTAAGGAGATGCTGATTTACTGGAACAAACAGGCATTTTTGTTGAAACTATATTCTAATATTTGACAACGGTCAAAAATAAGGAACCCGTTACATACCATCGTAAAAGTTTGACCCGATTAGCTTCTTTTATTGTAAATTGCATATCATACGTTAATAGCAAGCTACATTTGATGCTGAATATCAGTAAAACATCTGGGATTTGCCAGTGGCTAAATAAGGAGCACTGCGAAATTTGTTCCGACTTTTTTACATGCCATTCCTTCAAAATCAAGCCTATCCGGCTATACTATTTCTGGCTAAAACTTTAGAAATATTTCTGATACAAGCGTAATTTGCACCATGGATAATGTCATATGATACCTCCGTCCACTATAAACTGTTGAGGCATTGTTTGATATGGATATAAGGATCTATCTATCCTATCTCACTTAGGATCTTCCAAACCTGGCTTTAAGGGAAGCCTCAATGTTGACGGATCCCTTTTGTTGTGTTGAATTTCAGTTTTGCAAAGTAGTATTTAAATACGTCATCCAGTGTGGGATTTGTTGAGCTTGATCTGGAAGACCAGCTAAGACAGGACGGCTGTTTTGAATCTTTAAACGTCTTATCAGTCAGTAGGGTTTGATGAGAAGGATATTGGCCACGTTGCTGGTATAACCTGGCTTCTGATCGTGCATTCTTTTCCTATTTACCATTTAGTAAAATCATTGCACGATACTCAGCTTTAGAAAATTACTCCATGATCATCAGCATCGACATATTATATTTCCAAGATGTCTTTTTATTGCTGCTTCAGATAAACACGTATGACAATCCTTACTTATTTACATACTACAAGAAATCAGAAATAAGAATAAGTTGAGTTGATGCTACACTATTTTATACTATCTACACATTGTCTACTTTATTTATAAAGACAGTCATTGAGAGAACAAAGATGCAACCCACGGGAGTTTAAATCAAGGCTTTTTCCACTTTGTATCCCAAGTGATACCTCTGTACCACATTGCAGTGTCGTATTTTGCCCAAAAGTTAATCATTTGTTCTTCTTTAAAAGTTTTGTGACATCACAGGATAAGAAATTGCAAAAAGACAAATGTTTCTCGGTATAAGAATGGAATAATAAATTGTTCACTGACATTTTAGAAAACTGATTCACGAAAAACTATACTGAAATTTGGTCCAATACGATTCAACCACAAAAAAAGTTAAAATTAAGAAAAGCAGCTCAGTGTTACTACAAAATGTACATTTCTATGTGTATTTAATGAATAATTTAATTTGGAACAAATTATGACTACTCAAATTTTTTAATCTACATTAAAAACATTTTTTAATAAAAATCGTGGTTCAAATTAGCATCCACACATATACACACAAACTATTAATCTCAAAATCAAATCATATTGACCTTATTTTATTAGCTTTATATAAGTACTGCGAAAGTACATAAAAATTGAATATCCTTCCATTTCATTATAGTTTTTGGAATAAAATGCATTTTCACTAGAAGAAAAATTGTTTTTCATAACTTTTACATTATGTTATATTTTATTTTAACACTTTTATTATAATTTTTTATTTATATATCGCTTCACAGTATTCTCAAATGATTTTATAATTATATGTATTATAAATAATCAGCTTTAATTATAACTTTTCCTAAAATATTCTATTTCATTCCTTACTTTTACACAGATAAAATATAGTTAAAATCTGAATTTCAAATAAATTCTTTCTACAGTCTTTTTATTGTTCAGAACAACTTCAGAACAATTCATATCACAAAATTATATTCCGCGTAAACTGTTATAAAATTGATCAATGTTACAAATTTGGCGTGATTTGAATTGGTGAGTTCCCAGACAAGCCGACTAAAATTTCTACAGTTTATACTTAAAACACGTAAAAACAGTCAAAGTAAACGAAGTAAAACTTATATATTTCGTAGCATTATATTTTTTTAAAAATTTAAGCTATTTTTAAGCATTTATGTACCATTTTAATAAACGTTTCACGTGAGAAAATAAAAAGCATATTTATTTATTTTTTTAAAGAGGTCCATAACCGAAATATCTGGGTTTTATTGTTATAATTAAAAACATATAACTAAAAAGGCATTAATATTTTATCTGCATGCTATATCTATAAAAAAGGAGTAATTAGTAAAAATTTTTAAGAATGTATCTTTCTCTTATATTTGTTACTCATGATACCAATTTTTATTCTTATATCGCATGTTTCGAGACACGATATTTTAAGATTTAGTTCTAGTCCCAACAGAGCAATATGTAAAATAGATTGTGTGTTTCTGATTCATAAAAGATAATTTACTTCAGAAACTTCAGCAGTTAATATATTCAAGTGACATCGTAATTTTAAAATAATAATAATATGTACAGTATACTTGACTAAAAAGTTTTCGCACCAAACTGAAATAAAATGAAACATTGCGTTTCTTTGTCTTCTAAAAAATCTCACGCTGCGTCAGCAACCACAGAAACTAACGATTCAGCCATAAAACTTCCTTTCTGCAAAGATGTTTTATTAACCTTCGATCTTCTTTCACAAATAAGATTCTGTGAGTAAAGTAAAATAAAATAACTATTGCCTACGTGTCAAATCGAACTTATTGGCGGAAATAAATAATTCCTGCTCCCCGGAACAGACAAAACTAGTCATTTCTTTACTAAGCCCCTCTGAAGAGCCATAGAAGAAGAAAGAACGTTCTCTCCCAACGGTTAAAGGAACGACTGTATTTTGCTTCCACAATCCGGTCACGAGTTTCAGACGATTCTTAATCCGGGTACCTTTCGAAACCTCGTGAGAGCCGTTATCTCAGTTTTGCACCCCCTGCAAAACACTCCAAAGAAACGATCTAAACAAAGGAAATAGGGGAAAAGTTGTTGCCTCCAAAGCAACTTTAAATTTACCCATGTAATCGCGATCATGCTAGCCTTAACTAATTTATTTTGCTCCAGTAACTATTCCCTTAAGACATTTTTTAGTTAACATATTAGTTATATAATATTTTTGAGTATGAGTTTTAAAAGAAGTGTACTGCAGTTAAGACAGGGTTTCGTTATGGTAAACAAAATATTATGAGATATCTCTGTATCTTACATAGTTTAGAATTTATTTTATGATAGTTATGATAGTTAATTTATTTATGATATACTTAGTTTTGTAGTTTTTAAAATCATAAATGATTTTCCTAGTTAGAATTTCTGTCATAAAAATTTATTAAATGAATTTTTTTCTCTTATTCGAGCTTGACATAAATCTAGCAAAAATTTGTAATTTGATCACCATTTCATTTTATCTTATTAAGTCACTTATCGTATTAAGTCAAACTAAATAACATAAGAAAATATAAAAAAGCGCGAAGTTATCATTTATATTATCACTAACTTTTATTTCTATTTTATTAATGTCTTTTTTGTATGAATAATTTTACACCAGTATATTTTTAATCATTAAAATCAAGTTCTTTCAAATTTATTAATGTAATTAACATTTCAAAAATACTTATAATATCCTTTATAATCAATATCACGTATGGCAGAAAAAGCCTGTGTTATTTAAACTTTAGAATTGGGTGTGGGTAAATCAGGCAGCTCGCAAAATTGTCAATCAAATATGACGTGAATTACACAGCAACGCCAACGCCTATTTTTAAACCCTTAAATGGAAAGCAAATTGACTCTAAGTTCTTGCCTTTTAGAAATGCTATTAAAATTTTTTGGTATTAAAAATAATCAAGTGGTACAATGTCTAAATAAAATTATTCTTGAAACTCACAGAAATGCTATGAAAAATAGGAAATATGAAATCCGATAATTTTATCAGAAAATTGTTGTAAGAATTAAAAAAGCTTCTGTAAAACTTATGAAAAATTAACGCATATTCCGGTTTGCATTCTTTATATCAGTGATTTTCAACCTTTTTTTTTCGTTGTGGCACATTTTTAGCGATTTCAAAATATGGTGGCACACAAGAAAATAGATAACTTTAGAAGTTGTTTACTTGCCTTTAATGCATTGTTTAAAATAGCTTATGATAATAATTTAAATGTAAAATAAAATAACGTATTATGTAGTACTAAAACAGTATGTTAGGGATTAATCACAATGTAATAATAAGGATGCTTTTAATGAGGAATTTAAGCTTGATGTTTTTTGATAATTTCATTTATATTTGATCTTAAAAATGACAATGCAATTCTCATATAGTCTACTACCGTTAACAGTCTCGATCTTTATTCGTTTTTATAAACTGCGTTTTTATAAACTGCGAGAAAATTGTAATTTGGTTACTAGGAACAATTGAAATTTCTTCACTTGGGGCATATATTTCACTTCATGAAAGATCACAGTTATAGGAGATAAAAGCAGTTTTTTACTGTAAAAAATATGATTCTTAACATTGAAAACGTGTTTTCTTTTACTGTGTTCGTAATAAAAAGTTCTTAATAATTTTTAGTGTATATTTCTAAAATTTGACGTCACACTTTAAGAATTAGGTGGTTCACAAAAGTACCGCTTC
This sequence comes from Latrodectus geometricus, assembly GCA_026290005.1. Lineage (NCBI taxonomy): Eukaryota > Metazoa > Arthropoda > Arachnida > Araneae > Theridiidae > Latrodectus > Latrodectus geometricus. The sequence continues at coordinate 319,201 of JAPDSC010013883.1, read as the reverse complement.
ACAATAGTTAAGAGTCACTGTCTTAGGTCAATTATATCACATTCGAAAATAGTTATCAATTAGTAATTAACTTAATTAATGTAATTTAGTTATATATTCGATTAGTTCCAGATTGCATAATTAAAACAAATAATCTGACAAGACAAACTAAATACTTTTTCTAAATTTTTTATGGCAAAAAAATATTTCAGAAAAAAAGCAAAACACATGTTTTTCAAGTAAACTTTTTAAAGTTAGATTGCGGCTTAAGGAGTATATTTATTTTATTAGTTTTTCATATATCTATTTATGCTTAAGCACAATATGTGTGCATCTTATGAGAATATCATTAAGTATAGAAAGTTATTCGTTCACAATTAAACAGAAACTACTTGAAAAATATTCTTGATTTATTAGGTCCTTTTAGACATTAAGACAATTAAAAATCTGAGAGTTATTTTTTTCTTTATAGAAGGAATATCTGCCAAGACAGGAGTTAGGAGTTTATCTATCTCCAGGATATACAAGGGTTGGGAAGATCAATTAAATAACACAAGGAATTGATTCACATAATAGTTTTAAAATCAAGAGTTTTCTTATTAAATCCTATTGGGGGGAAAATGTTATATATTTTTTAAATTATTTTCTTTATTTTATGTAACTAATTTAATTTTTTAAAATAATATTGATTTTTCTAAAAAATCTAATTATTTTTTTCGGAAAAAGCAATATTATGTAAGAGAAATATACATTTTTTCTGTATGTCACATAAAACTTTTTATTTATGCCTTCATGAAATTTAATTTCTGTATTACAAACTATCATGGCCTTTATTTTTCTGAACATAGGAGTCTTCACTTTTGGAAATTAATATAAACACACATTTTAAATAATAGATGTAGAATAATAAATTTAAGAAAGTTCTTTTCTTTTCAGAATAATAATTCCCCCCACCCTTTTCATTAAATATTATTAAAATGTATTTTGGATTTTTATTATCATACCAGGAAAATATTTTGAACCTGGTATTAGCATTAACTGCTATAATAATAATCATTTAGCTTTTCTTTAACAAAATTTCCTTGTAAGTCATAATATATTCATCAAAATTTTCAATAGGTAATGCACTTTTATCTTACATTCTTTTATTAAAAGTTTAAATAAAAATTGTTAACAAATTAAAACAGTGCTTAAAATTATAAAATTAACCACGTCGAAAATTGATAGATTTTTTTTATAAAAAGAAAAAAAAAACAAATTAGTGTTTTTCATTGTAATAAAAAAACTGCATATTTTTTCCATATTTGATTTAAATACTTGACATCAATTTAAAATAAAGAAAAACTCATCAAACAAAAGCTAAGCCCTTTGTTTCTTTTAGCCAGAGGCATTTAATTTTAGCTGATAAAAGAGAAATTTAACTTTAAAGAAATTCCCCAGGAAGTAGGAAAAAAATAGAAATAAGAATGAAATTTTCTTAAAAGAAAATCTTTTGTCCCCCCAAATTAATTTATTTCACCAAATCGTTAAATTTGACGAGACTCGAAGACATTTTATTTTTTCTTCCTTTAATACCGTTTACAATGTAGATTAAACGTAAAATTACTTAAAGTTCTTTTTCTCAAGAACTAGTTATAAAAGAATGTAATGAATGTCTTCCACGTACTGTCTCTTTTAACTTTGGATGTGTACCCGTAAAACTTTGTACTTTTATATCATTTGAAATAGAATGAAATTCTTATTTAACAATCTAATTTAAAAAAAAAATTTGTTTTTTAAAGGAAATTATATTTTTAAAGATTTCACTGCATTTACTTCAATGTATATCTTTAAAAGAAAGTAGTTACTGTCAAATATACTGTATTTAAGAATTAAAAACTATTTATTGATACTCTTCTTGGGAATATACCAATTTGATTTCTTTCTAATGACTTTTTATTCTAAATATACTACCTGCATGTAAACTTTCATTAATGGATTTAAAATCTTTAAGCGTTTCATACTTTTGCATTAGCAGAAACTTACAAACTCTATATAAGAAATAAAAAAAAAATTAAGAATACCCTTAAAAATCAGTCACATAGCCGGAATTTTTCAATCAATTCACTTGATTTTCAGTCAAGTCTATCTATTCAGTTATGCATAAGTTGTCATTTAATGGACTTAGTCTAACACGGCTGACAACTTTAATAATATTTACATTGATTCCACACCATGATGTTGGTATACATTTTATTTATTCTCTTACGGATGACATTTCGTGTCACAATTTTCTGTGGGATTCTTATTGCCATCAATTCTCTCTGATTTCTCTGCAACATAATACGTTCGACTCCAAAATACTAGATTCTATATGATTTTCAAAAATGAAATTTAAAGTTCCTTAGGTTTATTGCTAATACACTACTGGCCATTAAAATTGCTACACCAGGAAGAAATGCAGATAACAAAATGATATTTATTGGACTAATACATTATACTAGAAATAACAAGTGATTAAATTTTCAAAAAATTTGGCTGGATAGATCCTGAGAAATCAGTACCCAGAACAACCACCTCTAGCAGTAATAACAGCAGTTATACGCCTGGGCATTGAGTCAAACAGAGATTGGATTGCAAGTACAGGTACAGATGCCCATGCAGCTTCAACACGATGTCACAGTTCATCAACCGTAGTGACTGGCGTTTGGTGACGAACCAGTCGCTCGGCAACCATTGACCAGACGTTTTCTATTAGTGAAAGATCTGGAGAACGTGCTGGCCAGGGCAACAGCCAAACATGTTCCGTATCAAGGAAGGTCCGTACAATACCGGCAACATGCTGTCGGACATTATCCTGCTGAAACGTAGGGTTTCGCAAAGCTCGAATAAAGGGTAGAGCCACGGGTCGTAACACACCAGAAACGTAACTTGCACTGTTCAAAGCACCGTCAATGCGAACAAGAGGTGACCGAGACGTGTATCCAATGGCACCCCATGCCATCACACCAGGTAATGGGCCAGTATGATGATGACGAATGCACGCTGCCAGTGTGCGTTCACCACGATGCCGCCAAACACGGACGCGACCATCATGATGCTGTACACAGAACCTGGATTCATCTAAAAAGGTGACGTCTCGCCATTCGTGCGCCCAGGTTCGTTGTTGATCACACCATTGAAGGCGCTCTTGTCTATGACGCAGCGTCAAGGAAAGCCGCAGCCATGGTCTCCGAGCTGAGAGTCCATGCTGCTGCAAACGTCGTCGAACTGTTCGTGCAGACACTTGTTGTCTTCCAAACGACCCCGTTTCTTGACTCACGGCTCGTGACGTGGTTGCACGATCCATTACGGCCTTGCGGATAATATGCCTGTCTTCTCGGCTGCTAGTGATAGGTGGCCGTTGAGATCCCGCATGGCGTTCCGTATTACCGTCCTGAACCCATCGATTTCATATTCTGCTAACAGTCATTGGATCTCGACCGACGCGAGCAGCAAACTGCTATTAGATAAACCGCAATCCTGGTACGCTACAATTCGACTTTTATCAAAGTCAGAAACGTGCTGGTACACATTTCCCCTTCTTACACGAGGCACCACAACAACTTTTCACCAGGCAACAACGTTCAAATTTTATTTGTGTATGAGGAACCGGATGAACAATTTCCTCATTTAAACACAACGTAGGTGTCGCTACTGGCGCCTACTTTGTCTGAATGCGCTGAAAAGCTAATCATTTGCATATCACAGCACCTTCTTCCTTTCGTATAAATTTCACGTCTGTAACATGTCACCTTCTTGGTGTAACAATTTTAATGGCCAGTAGTGTATTTTGGAGGACTACAGTTTAAAACTATTATAAAATATCTGAACACATATTATTATTTTTTGCATGTCTCAGGTCGTATTTGCATATCATTGGAGAGAAATTTGAAAAATTTCCAACATCCTACCCCACATATATTTATTCAGAAAATATATTTATTTTTCCCTTGTCCAATAGCAGCTAGTATTAAAATTTTGAGGGCATATCAGAAACAACTGATTCCATATCGTGATGTGGAATCAGTGGTTTTTGAAATGTTGATTGCAATAGTTTACAATCTATTCGAATCAAAATATTGTGATTATATCGAATAAACTTCAAAATATCATGATTCAAAGAAATAACAATTTCTCAGGTCATATTGTCGAAAGTATTTTGTAATACACTAATTGAGTTATAATTTGCGCTGCCGTAACACACGTTTTTGAATCAGTTTCAAAATTTATGATTATAAATATATAAAAATCCATGTAAAAGTGATAAATGCTGCTTTTCTTTACAGCAAATTTCATTCATTAAATAACACTCCAAATCAAATATTTATCAAGTTGTAATAAGTTTTCTACCAATCAAAACTAAATAGTTTACTTTAGTTTCCAATTTTGGGGCAGAGATTAAAAGTAAAAATTAAAAAAAAAATCTGTTAAATCATAAGAGAATAACCAAGACTATCACATTGTTCACATTATGTGATAACTATAACATAAATAATTTGGCAACAGCAAGTTGATTTAACAAAATTTAGAAAACTTTTCCATAATGCATAAATGAATTATGAGAAGTCGTTCACGATCAATACCACAAGGATTTGGGGCACTTTGAAACTTAAAAGAAAATGCTTAAATTTCAGTAAAATACATAATTCATCTATAACTTATCATTTTATAGTAGATATGATCATTTCATCATGAATATTCTGATTACATTTTCATTGGCTTCTTCTGAAAAGCTTAATTCTGTAAGTAATAAGACGCAATAAAAATCCTTGCAATTATGCAATAAAATGATTAACTCTTTGTCGGAAAGTGCCGACTGGAATCCATTTCGTTGCTATCTTCAAAATCGCTTGCGATTCCCATTCTTATTAATCTCATCTTTAATTTCGGAAAAGTATTTCCTGCGTCTCCCGCAATCAAACTGAAGCGAAGAGAAAGGTGTGGCCTCATTTGCATGAGAAGGCCATCTGCCGATTGGAAAAAGAAAATCCTTCTTGCGAGGGAAGGAAGAAAAAAATGGCGTAAGGGATTTTTTAACCGTTAACCGCACGTGACCCGTGTTGAATTGATTTCCATAAATTACGAAGCGAGTAATTGTTCGTAGGTGCGAAGGCACAAAAAATTAGAATTTTAAATTTTTTTTACTTTCGCGCGATTTACAGTGATGCGCGCGAAATAAATGCGCTGATTCGCACTGTCTCATAAATATTTCAATGGGGAGTCGATTAATAGATTTCGCTCTAATGCACGAATAATCAGTCATTCTTGTGTTGCCAACATATTGAAAACTTTCTTTTCTTTGCTATTTTATTCTCAGAAGTGTAAAAATTTTTATAATAAACCAAACAATTTAAGAATACTTTAAGTTCCCTAATGATTTTCTAGTGATAAGTTAGTTTTTATGCAAGAGATGGGTGCTTTTAGTTAAGCATTTAAAAAAATAGTATCAGCAATACATTTTAATTTTTTTAGAAATGGTATTTAGATATTTTGAAACGATGTATAGATATGTCTCAAAACTTGATAAACAGATCATGCGTAAAGTGGAATTTGTTCCAAAAAGTTTGATATCAATTCAAAATATATTTCTTAAGCTCTATTTTGCATCTGCAATAAAAATAATGAGAAAAACAATGCAAAAGTTGTATTCGTATATTTTCGATAGAATTTTATGAATATTCTGAAATATAAGTTATAAAATAATGTTTTTTAAAATATTTATTGAAAAGCTATTATTCTCACTTTTTTACCGTTTGCCCCAGATTTCTTGATAAATCTTGGAGGAGAATTGTTGTAGCGTTGTTTTAAAATATATGTGAATTAAATTTATGAGTCAATCAAACATTTTTAACTTAATTAATGTAACACTTATATGTTATTTATTATTGACATATTTTATTCCTTTTATTAAAGTTCTTTTAACTATCCTGTTTTTAAATTTGAACAAATGATCGCTTTTGAATCAATTCCGGCAAGTTAGTTTCATTTTGAAGGTGAAATATATATTGATTAAAATTTCAACAAAATTCCTTCAGTATTTTGCCCGGCTGGCAGCCGAATGATATGCAGTCAACATTCAACTGTTCATGGGTTCGATTCCCTTTTCAGTTCTGATGTTTGTATTCATATTCATGGAACTTTCATGGTATTTGCGATTCATGCATCTGTTGTTTTATATCTAATCTCTCAGTTATCTACTTGAGAAATCTTAATGGTTTTTATCGTCAATATCCAAAAGTGCAGCTTAAATTCCTTATTGAAATTAGAATGGTATATGTTGTTTATTCATGCATATAATATTATTTTTAAAGTAACAAATCATAAATATTGCTAATTTATAATTTTCTTTGAAATAGTGCAAACTACTCAATATGTGGAAAGATCAATGCAAGAAAATGTAGATTTAGGCAAATTTAATAGTCTTATGAAGAAGAAATTGACAAAGATGTATAATTTTATCATCTAGTAATTGGAGAAGTTCTTAAAAATTTGATTAACTATTGACTTATAAAAGCTGTAAGCTGTCAAATAGCTTGGAGAGTAAATTTTCAGGAAGTGTTCAGTAAGATGTCTACCAATTCGTAATTGTTGTACTAAGCTTTAAAAGTTTGAATAAAATCGCTTTTTAATTGCGTTTCAGTTTAATGAAAACATCAAATAGTCTACTTTTGGCGAAGATATTAAAGTTATTTTTTAGACCAAAGTACCATTCAAAATAATGTTTTGTGTGTGAAAAATGTATTTAAATTCTGTCGTATTCCAGAAAAAATAAAGATAAAAAAAAAACACTTTTGTATTCTCCATAGTTATGTAAATCTAAAAAATATTATTTTCACTTTTTATTCCTTTTTCAATTCCTAAAAAATGACTTTTGCGAAACACATAAAACATTTCATGTCCTTCATATAAAATAATATATCTGGGATGAAGGCTAAAACTGCTGCTTGTCCTTGCTTCCAAATTACAAAAACCCATTTCCTGAGACACCCCCACTGGGTGTTCCACTATTTATAGGTGCCATCACTTCCACCCTTTCAAGTGCTGAAAATTGAAAATCCTAGTAGGTAGGCACTAGAAACAACAACTTTTGCTAAGATAAAGAGCAGTCAAACTACTTTAAGTTTATCATGAAGTAAGATTCGACAAAACTTAGAATTTAATTAATTGACTATGCAATACATTTTAAAAAATTAGGAACTTTGGTAACAAGATAAATAAAATTTTATTAAGAGTTATTTTTTACATGTTTTATTTTCTTGCAATTCATTTTATATAGTTATTTTTTTTAAACTACGTTGTGGAAAATTATTTTCAGTTATGATTATTGTATTTTTGTCCTGGTTTGGTAAATATATATATATATATATATATATATATATATATATATATATATATATATATATATATATATATATATATATATATATATATATATATATTTTAAAATAATCATTTGTTTTCTTAGACAACAATTTATAGTTACCATTTGAATCCAAATTGAAAATATTTTGGCAGATACAATCAGTACAATTACAAACATGCATTTCTTTTGAGATTTGAATTGTGATCAATCACTAATGATGTGAAACTACCAAAAGAATCTGGAATAGTTTTTTAAAAGACGAAAACTGAAGTTTACATTTTTTTGCAGTATTTTGCAATATAAATATTATATAATTAATAACTCTGTGATAACTAACACTACTAAAATTTTAACACTGTAGCATTTTGTAACAAGAAAACTTTGTCATTATTGACGTTCTGTGATACTAAGGTTCACGTACTTATTTTTGCTATTTGAAGACAATAATCTCTATTATCAAACTTTTATCAAATGAAGTGTAAGTAGGATAATAAAAATTGTATAATAATCAGAAAAAAATTTCTTTGACAATTCTGAAAATATCCTGTATATAATAAGAAAAATAATATTATAAAAATGTGCAATAGCTTCTTAAGTTAATGGATACAAATATAGTCAAGTCTCTATAATAATTTAAAGTCGATTTAATTACACTGAATTTCCGTTTTTATTTTTGCTTATAAAAGGGGAATTAATAAAAGTTTTCTATAAACCTCGGAAAATTTTCATTTTATTGAGTACTTTGTCTTGCTGGATTTCTTTGTAAATAGATACATCATTCAAACAAAATTTTAAAAAAATAGAGGTTTGCTTTCGGATTTTTTTTTTTTTTCATTTAAAGAAGTATCCATTTTGTGAAATAAAGAAAATTAGAATTTCTGACATAACACACCCAAGTATTAAGTAATGTCAATTAAATAAATGAATTACTGCCAAGTAAGAGATGAACAACTAGGAATTTGCACCATTCAAAACAATTTTATATCTTTTTACCACAAAAATAATTACTTCAAAACTTTAACTGTATCAAATGATTTTAGAAAATTTTATACTTTTTTTGTATGTTCCATATTTTTAATATGTTAGATGAAAACAATTTCTATGATAAAATGGCCACTAATAATAGATTTCCCTTAAAAAACTGTTTTGATTTCATGAGCTTAGTTTATCAATACAATGAAATTACAGTTTTCCAGAGCCAAAATGTCGTTAAACAATGTATTTTGTTCTAAATTGCACTAAAATGATAATTTGATACACTCAACACATTCCATAGTCCACTATCAATGTCTATAGTCCTAAATTACTCTAAAGTAAAGTGAAAGTTTGATACAATGAAGATATTTTATAGTCTTGGTTAACTTACTGTGTGTGTACACGAAATTTATACTTTTGCATCCTTCCAAAAAGAAAATTTAATACAAGCACATTCCACAATTGTGGTTAAATTTCAGTTAAATCATTGTTGATAATCCTAAATTCCATTAAAATGAAAACCACATTTCTGTAGTTTAATAATGTTTATTCCATTTATATTTGACTTGAATTACAGATTTTCAACTATTTTGTTTTCTACTGATATATATAAAACCATCCAGCTAAAAAATAAAAATACATCTTTTGCTATTGGAAAATAACTGCAATGAAAAAGGAGAAAAATGGAGCCACAAACCATTCTCAATTCCAAGACGGAAACGTTAAGTATTTCAATGGCCATTGTAGTAAACAACACATCGTTAAAATTGTCCAAACTTGTCCACTTATTCTTGAGATGGAGTGGCCGTGACAGTTAAAGGGAACAAAAAAATGAAAATAGTTTCGGAACAGAGAACCGTTTCTATTACCACCTGTCGTGAGGTGGGCGATCTAGTTCTTTGGTAACTACATGTTCCTTTCTCTTGACTTCTGTTCTTTGTTCCGCGCGAAATGGTATCACTAATGGGTTCGATCGCATTGTTCCCCACCATTACCGATCGAACCTAATGACGCCGAAGCAACTGCATCTTAGTTAGCTTCTTTTTCTATTTTCCCTTTTGTCTTTTCTTATTCCCGGCCCAAGAGGGAAGAAGTCCATCGTCCAGAGGGGATGAAAGGTCAATGAAAGACGTTCCTGATCCCTTTTTTCCCCTTTCCTTTTTGCATCAGCGGAAAGGGAATGGGGTAGGAGGAAATAACTAAGTAAATCCCGATCGGATAGCTACCGAGAATATTGCGATGGTAATTTCTGATGTTCCTCTTTAGGGATTTACCTTCTGGTAGCGTAATTGTCAACTTTACCAGTAGGGATTTACTAGCGTCGAGGAGCGATGGAGTAGTACAATTTTGGGTTGTGAAAGTACAAATAGTAACAGGAGAAGCATATTTAAATAGATTGTGATAATATTGATTATACCTCTTCATAGATAAAAATATATTAACTTATATAAAAAGATAGTATTAGTGTAAGTATATTATAATAAATATATGATTACAAGTTCATTGTCAAAGAAAATTCTTTCTTTACTATTAAAACTAGGCTTATTAAATTTTATAAAAGAATTACAGAAAAACAGTTTCGTGAAGATAAAAAAGAATAAAAATGTAAAGAAAAGAGTATTGCAAAATAAAGTTTCTAGTTAACATCTATATTCAAATTGACATTTCTATGAGTCATGTTAACGTAACTTAAAAATACTATTCTTTAAAAAAAATCTATGTTTATCTTGAATTTTCTCGCTCAGTTATATTTATGTTATACTTCAATATATTGAAGTTCGACAATAAATCTTAATTAAAAAGTAATGATATGTATAATGGTATTTACAGTAAACATAAATTAATATTATCCATAAATGTAAAATAATAACAATAAATACAAAACAAATGATTTCTTTTTTATTTAAGCTCAAAGAATATTGTAGAGTTCAACATTCATACATCGAAAAATAGAAAAAAATTAAACATTTATGCTTTTTGTTTAAGATTAAATAAACAATTGTGAAATTTCTAAATTGTATTTTGTATTATTTATTTTTACAAAGAAGTTTTTTTACTGTATGTGAAAACAATACACTTTCTGAAAACTGCATGTGAACTACAACTGATAAAGTTTTTTAACAATTTTTAACATCAAGTCAATTTTAAATCAAGCATTGTGATTTTTAAAGTCTGAAATAATTTATTGACAGATTTTTATGAGAGTTTTCTATTTTAATAGTTTCACAACTTTCCTGCATTATGTTGCTCTGAATTGGTAAATATAAATACTTTTAACTTTTTTAGATTTTTTAATATAAGTTATATAAAGATTTGTTTGTCAATGTGCATTGTGTTTAGTTTTAATGTTTCATCTGTGCTTTTAAGACTATAATAGTTCTTTCTAGAATGGATTATTTTACTATCAATCTCATCACAACAATTTTTGAAAAAATCGTAGTATTTTTAACTCTCGATGATGTACTTTATTTAGATTATCCATTTATGGCTTCGTGTTAAATAAACAAACAATTTATTTCCAACAAAGTTGATAGTGAAAAATTGAATCTATTTGTATTTTGAATATGATCTTGATGATGCAAGTATACTACAAATTCACTTATTCAAATTCCAAGAAATTTATTTCTTGAATAAAGGTCATTACAAGGATTTTTTTCCCCAATTTTAATAACAAAAAGCACATTTTTATTTTTAAATGATTTTAACATTTTTTCCTGAAAATTATAAATAAATTTTGTATTTACTGATATTAATTATTATTTTAAATTCAAATTATTATGCAAATTTTAATAACACTTTATGAATGATATGATACCTATCATTTAAATTATTTTCATTATTTATTGTTCTATTTATATGTTGCGTTACTTTCTTATACTTTAACTATAACATAAAAAATAATGTAAGTCACACATATAGTTGAAAGATTAAAAAATGAATCACTAGATAAAATTACAAATTCCTACATGTGAATTTGAAAAACAGAAATGTTTCTTTTATAGAAGCTATTTAAGAATATACTAACTAAGAATAAATATTAAGTAATGCATATTTATTTAAAAAATGTTTGAAAATAGATTGATATGTTTTGAAGCTATCTTTCTAAATTAAATTTAAGAGACAATCTTGTTGTATGTAGCATTTTTAAAACAAACTGATGTTGGTAAATGTGGCTGACCAATATATTAATCTGAACTTTTCTTTTATTGTATTTTTAAAAAAAACCAGATCATAATAAAAAGAGTTTTAAGTGTGATAAATTTTGCAATCATAGTCAAATTAATAATTGCCACTGTTTTTTTCCTAATTTCTATTGAACCAGTTTGCATTTACAAATGTATTGATGACTACACAGGAGTAATGATGAAAGTTTTTATATTTATTGTTTTAGCGAATGGTCAAAAAACTACAAATCAGGTGTCATTAAGTACCTAAATAAATTTCTTAAAACAAAAAATATTGAATACTAAATACAAAGAATATTTAATTACACAGTTCGGTCTGTGTTTGAAGTTTCAAAAGACGAGTAAAAGTCATTAGATTAAAATATAATATTTATTATGAATTTTATGATAAAAAAGCATACCCATTACATTATATTTTATTTATGCAAAAATTTTTAAATTAAATATATGAAATATATTATATGTGTAATAAGCGCTTTAGAGTACTTTATAATATGCTAATTCCACTTGTACTCATCATTAATAAAAAAATAAGAACTTCGTGAATTAAATTAAATAAAATTTACGATCAATAAATTATACTGATTATAAATCTGAATAGATTTATGATCTGAATGTAGTCTGTTAGGAATTAATATACGAATGTGTGCCGTAAAAGATTAATTGTATCAACTTGCTAGCAATTCAGATTTGTTCTCAAGATTCTTTCACAGAAATTTTATTTATTTAAACTAACATGGCACTTCCTAATAAACTGTGTCAGAGGTGTTTTGATCATAAAAGTTCAGATGTAAAGTGTATTAAGTAAATTATTTTAATTAATCATTTTTAATCAGTTGAGATTAGAAAAAAAATTAAAGTGACAGCGTGGTATTGAAATACATATATTAGCTTAGAATTAAAATATTGTACAAAGAAATAATGATAAAAGCATATGAATGAATTAATTAATCAGTATATGACAAATTAAGTATACAATAAAAATATATGCATAATATATGATCTATTTGGTTTCTTTTGCATTTCATTTAAAACTTATTTTAATTTAATGATTATCAATAATATGAAATCAATATTGCACATTTATTTGTTAATCATTACAAAGTGCATTTCATTTAAAAACTGAAATGCGTTTAGTAATGATTAATGAATGGAAATAAAAGAAATAGAAAAATGTCTATGTTGCTTTATTGTTTGTAAACTTGTGAATGCTTTATACTTGGGAGTTGGAAAATTTTATCTAAAGTGTTTTCAAAATCAGTTACAAACTCTCTAGTGGAAGATTCTGCGAGTTGGAGAAACTGATGGATTTGAGAATTTAGATCTCCCTTCTGTAGGCTGTGGAAATTATAATTGATCGTAATTTTGTAGATATACTTTTCTTTAAAATCTTTTGCATTATTTGACATTTTTAATTTTACTATTCAGCAGCAGTAGTTACTGGAAACTTTCATAACTACTTTTAAAAATCTACAGGATAAAATTCCCTAGTCTATCAAGCAAAATGCAGTAATCAATAGATCTCTGAACAGTGCTTCCTTTACCTTTTTTAAAACATATTTTCACAATTCTTTAGTTAATTTTGAGAGAAAAACTCTATTTAGTATACACATAAATATCGATATTCATCAATACATTTCTTTATTGTATGTTTTATTCCAATACGTTATTCAAGATAATGACTCATTTAACATTGTAAATATTTAAAAAAATTCATTTATATAAAATATAATTTAATCAGATTAAGAAGTAATGTGATTCAATATATTACACTTATACAGTTATTTACATTTCCTAATTTACATTACTAATTATGCAGCTTATAGATTACTATCAATTCAACATATCTGAAAATAATAAGTTACATATTAAACTATTTTAAAATTAAGGATGAAATATAATTTTGAAATATTTTATTGAAAATAACAAAAATTCACTTATATAATTGATATAATTTTCAATGTGCTCTATTTTGTAATAACACGAAGTTGTGTTTAAAAAAATAGAATTAAATTAAAAAAATATACGATCAGTTTTCTTTGTTTGAGCAAAGTAAGAATAAGTACAATTCACTTATATGATTAATTCAAAACATTACATATAAATAGGAAAAGTTTTTAAAGTTTCAAGCATGACTTAAAGAGAAAAATAATTTCTATAATATAATTTCTTATGATAAAGTAGAGAAAAACCACATATATAGAATTGTTTCCTTAATTAAAATAATTAGGGAATCCCCAATTTATTATACTTTAGAGGAAGTTCCTATTACGTAAAGCAATTAAGTAATAATACATAAAGTAAGACCATATTCTTAAGCCGATGTACAACTGAAATGGCTAAGTAATATGTTGGCTTGCATCTGTTAATATAGCTCATATCTAAAGCTATAAAACGAAGGGAAGGTGTAAACACAAAAGAGGAAGCTTACTTTATGTAAATTGTATAGCTCTCTAAAACCAGATGATTATAAGGAGTCCATTTATGATTTTATAATTGTGGAAAGAAGTTTCTTTAAAACAAGTCATACAAACATACTTTTCTCTAAATAAACCATCGGTTAAATAAAATATATCCTTTAAAACTATATGAAACGTCTAGCTTTAAATACGTAGTAAATAAATATTTTAAGAAGAAATTTAAAAATTTCTATATTTACAGCAGGCTTATTTGATATCAAACTTAATAAAAAATCCTATATCAGAATCAACCAGCTTACTTATTTAAATATATATGAAATATAATATAAAAATAAAAAAATAACTAAATTGATTAATCTTATCGATTTTGAATTTAGGTTTAAATTCCTTTTTTAAAAAAATATTAAATGCAAAGCAATTTGTCAGTCCTACAGCTTACAACGAAATGAAAAATAGTTTGAAATAACATTATTTTATTATTTATCTATAAAAAATAATATTTTAACCATACTAATTTTTCTTTTCTAATTCTTTTAAATTACATGAAAAGGACATTAGGGTAATAAAGCTTCTATAACAAAATTATTTAAATTAAGCAAATATAAATAAATTTGAAAACATCGAAATGTGAAATAAATCTAAAAATTATAAGCTTATTTATATTTCAACATATTATAGATTTTAAATTAATCTTTTTTAATATATATATATATATATATATATATATATATATATATATATATATATATATAAAGAAAGAAGGATTTAATGACAGGATAATTAATATGTAAACATGCAGCATTGTAAGAAGTCTGTATTTTGATAAGGTTGCTCATAAATGTTTCTAAAATTAACTCTCAAAATCACATTTTTTTAACTCTCAAAATCACATTTGTCTTTATTCCAATAATTATACGACTTTTTCAAATGAATATAATTTAATGATAAAGTTCTAGTATTTTCTACAATAAATGAATTAAATTCTATATAATTTCAATAGTACAATAATTCCTGTTTCATTGTAATATTATTTCTATCTTTCAAAAATTAACGAACTTTTTTAAAATTATTTTATTTTATATGGTTTCTTTTTTAAATATATTTTCAATTTTTTATTAAGTTTTTTATTAAAATCTTTTATTTAAGTTTTTTAAGGTGAAAAATATTACCTTCACTGTCTTCCGTTAAGGATCGTTATTTAGCGTTAATGGCTCGGAGACACCAAAATATGAACCTACTACGTCTGACGACCATGTATCAATCAACTAAAAAGTTTCTTAGCCACAAGATCCACCTAAAACCACAATATCCTCTAATTGTTTTGAGCAGTGTAGTTACAGATAATACCAATGATGGTTTTCAAATTTTTATTTGGTGTTTTAATGATTTTACAATATTTTCTGCATTCCTATGCATTTTTATATCTAAATATATGCATAAAAATATTAGTTAAGAAAATATTTATTTGAAATCTAGCTCAAACAGTTATGGGTTTTGACATTAGGAGGAACAAAACTAATCCCGATTTAGGTGAAAACCGTACTATTGTTTGGATTTGTCTTACATGATTGTTGTTTACTATACCAGAAGCTTATTATCAAATATATTATCCTTGCTTATTACATCAATAAATTAGGCAAAGTTATGTAAATGTGTATTAATTCTAGTGTCGACTTCGTCACTCGATTGCTATACTAAACAAAAAATCAGTGGCCAAGAATACTCCTTCAATAGTCCAAAAAATTTGCTTCGATTTTCTTGCATAAGTAGATTATTGTTGCGTTAGAGATGACAGACTGTCACCATAAAACCATTCATAATCTGATGTTAATATATTTGTTTTACTTCTAAAACATTATGTTCGATTGGAATTTCTGAATACAGTGCAACCACCACGAAGTAATAAAATTGTTCCAGTACATTAGGAAAAATTTTAGTCACTATGAAGATGATAAATCTTGCAATTAAATTATATTGATTTTAATTTAGTGAAAGCTATTTTATTATTTCTATTCCAAATTACAATATCAGTTCTATATAACGATCCGAAACTGTACTCTAAGAAAAACTGTGAGAGTTCCTAATGATCTTATAGATTTAAAAATGTCTGCCTGTATGCATGATGTGTATTCAAGTTCAGGATATGCTCAAATGATGTTTTCTTAAGTCGACGAAGTTTCTAAATTAAGATGAGATTGGCTGTAGTTGGCGACTTCAAGTCAGAAAGAAATCAGCGGAAGAAAATGTGAAATTATAAGAAAAAACTAATTTTTTCATTTATAATCAGTTTATATTTTTAATTAAATTTTAAATAAATGATAATAAAATAGTTGGACATAGCCAAATTTTACATGCGTGATTATAAATGTCTTCTAGTGATAGCAAATTAGAGATTTTTACATCATATCGTCTGCCGGTAGCATAAATAATTCTAAAGCCTTAAATTTTTTTATTGAATTTTTTAAACTCTACTTTTAAAAGTCAGTAAATAAATTACAAATTTTATGAAAAAAAAGAAGTTTTTGTATCAATCTAATGCGCAAGTTTAATCATGGTAATTTTCAACTAAATCTTTTAAAAGCAATTTTTATGTATTTTATGAATAGGTTATTCTATTATATATTTGATATATCAATAAATTTATTCTTCAATATTGTGAATTTTTAATATTTACAATAATGGCTCAAACAATTACACTAAATTGATAGTAGCTTAAATTGGAAAGTCATGGATTTCAGCTTTGAAAGTTTATGGTCAGATACCTGAACCAGGGAAAAACTTTCATGGTTAAAAGGGCCTATGAACGTTACAAGTTCTTAATGTTCCAATGCTGTAACGTGTGCTGAAGAAAAAGGTATCAGCTTAAGTATCGACCTTTTCCTTGACTGTTGATCAAAATTACGAATCAACAGGCCTGTGTTTAGCTGTCAGTAGAAATCAAAAGCAAGAAACGAATCTTGGTAACCTAAACTAATTTAAGTATTACACTTACATGTTGGGATACATTCTCAACCAACTGATGAAAAAAGGGAAAAGTATTATGAGAAAATAGTCTTCATTTTATTATTTCTTAAGGAAATAAATTTCTAAAATCAAAAATTATCTCACGATTTATCAAAAGAAATGTTTCTACATTATACAGAAATCATTTAACTGCATTTTGCATGAATTGAATAAATAAGTTAACTGCTTCCAGTTAATTTATGGCTGTAACAATCAAACTAAATCTTCAAGTAATATCCTTTTTCAAAGCCTACTTTATTGGTTATAAAAGAAAAACATCGGCAATGTAGTGCAATAATTTTAAATTCTGGGTTTGAGTCTTATTAGAATTAATGAAATTTTAATCGCATTTTTTCTTAATTTTCAATTATATTTAAAATTCTCTTAATAGGAACGGATCTTAGAGTTTCATTCGCAACTAGATGAATAAGCTATAATTTATAGGTAACTTTATTGACTGATTGTTTTGTATATTATAGGAGTTTGTAAAAGATATAGTTAGTCTTCATTGCTTGTTTTGAAATTAATTAAAAGAAGGGAATATTTTAAAAAATTAGAAATTTAAATTGAAATATTAAAAAACACTGCCTAAAGTGAGGAAAAAAACTTCTCAATAAATTTGCATTGGTAACTTAATCACGGAAAGCTAAATTTGAATTTTAAATTCACATTCTCATCACAGCAATAACATTAAAAACTAGTTCAATCTAAAAAGCAATTAATTTAAAAATGAGCATATGATAGTCCAGACAGCGAAAAGTGAGCCGCGGGCACTTCCTGCACTGAGTTCAATTTCGGAAAATAATCCTAAAGCGAACGGTTAGTGGCACTTACAACTTGAGCCTCACTTCTAAGAAAAACGGAAGTTTTCTTGAAACTCAATGAATAAAAAAGAAAAAGCGAGGAGAGGGGTCGCCAGCACGCGCGGTAAAAGTATGATTCTCCCTCGCAGCAATAGCTGTTCTTGAAGAAAAAGAGAGCGAGAGGAGATTCGCGTAACCATGGCGACGGCACGACAACCCCCTTCCGAAGGGAGGTGAGAGGGATCGATCCCTTTTTCGAATATACAGGTGTTCCTTTCCAGATTTAGTTCCTCGCCGCGTCTTACTTCCTTCACCAGAATCTTCTCCCAAATGTAATGCACTCAATGAAAGCCTACGGAATACGGAATGTCGCGTGCTGCATTTCCAATGAGCTTGTGCGCCGTACGCATTGCAAATGAATATTGCTCTTTGCACATTTTTTTTTTTTTTCTGATTTGTCCACATTACTTGACGGAATCGGAATGAAGTAGCGTTACTTTTCAATGGAGTCGGAATGCGAAGAAGTTGAATTAAACGCAGACTTATCTGAATCGATTAGAAACGTAACCAAGTTTGAAATATCTGGGAATCGTGAGTGTGTTAGTGATTTTAACTCACCACTGAGAGAGAGAATGTTGTGTTTTATTTCCATTTTTAAACGTTGCAAGTAGATTCCGTTGGTGTTATTATTTCGTTCATGTTTAAAAATAAATTAAAAATGATCAAATTTGTTTCTGAAATCTTGGAAATTAAGAGAAAGAATCATAAATTCAAAATACATGGATCTCTTATGCTTATTTAATTAGAAATTTCGCATCCTCAGCCTGTGAAAATGTTGCATATTTAAGAAAAATTGCACTTGAAAATGTAATTTAAGATTTTTTAAGCAAAAGTAACGTCTTTTATGAATTTATTTAAACCAATTAATTAACTATCAATGATTGGTTTATTTAAACCTTCTGTGGTCATTTTCTAACTACGCAACTGCTTTAAGAGATACATATGAGTTAAGTGTTATTTCAAACCCTTATAAGCACTCATATCGAAAACTGGAATCAAACCCATACGCTGTTGAACGTTAGCCAGAACATTTAACATTCAGGTAACAACTCGGTTTGCTAACAATTATCACACTTACTGGGGATTAATTTAACATGATCTTACAACTTTTTACAAATATCGTTTTCATTTGAATTCAGTAAAATTCAACATAACAAATGTTATCTTTTTCTTCATTTTACATAATATCAAACTTAACTTTTGAATTGACTCATTTATTCTGGTAAGAGAAACTGAAAATACTTTTGAAATAAAGTTGACATATTTTTAGCAATATTGGTCATTAAATATTAAAATGGAATTAGTTTTCAATTTTTTTCTATTAAATAAATAAATTTGACTATGCTTGTGTTTAGTTTTAGATTCAATTTACATCTTCATTAATTTAAGGTACATTTCATTAACTGAATATTTCTATTCTTTTTTTAAGTAGTCTTAAATTCTAGTCTAGTTTTAAATTTTTAAATGAAATTAATAATAAAAAATTAAGGTAAAATTAAGTAAATTTCTTTAAGATCCAAAGTAATGGAACATTTTGGACCATCTTAGCTCTATTTCAATTAATATTGATACAGTGATTGTGAAAAATATACAAAATGATATTCATTAAATGGTTGACTTCAAGAAAATTTCAGACTCAAAATATAAGAATACTTAAAAGAGAGAGTGTAATAATTTCACTTAAACAAATTTCAGTTTGAATATGCTGTGAAAAGGAATTAAGATATTATCTTAATTCCTTTTCACAGCACTTTTTTTAATTTTGTTTTCTTCATACCAGCTATCTTAAAATCAATTTTTCTAATTAGTGTAAACTGTTTATTATATGTTCGTATACAATAACTACATCATATTGCATTATTTTCAGACATATTAAGTTAAAATATTCGCTTTTGCAGATAAAATTAAACAAAAAAATCAATATTTAAATTTTCGTACTAAGCATTCTTGAGCATAGAGTGCAATATAAAAGTTTTCTTCTCTCAAAGCGAAGCATTTCTGGTTTAAATAGTTTAGAAAAGAAGACAACATATAAATCTTTTTTTTATTATTCTTCATCATTAGATAGAGAAAAATGTAAAAGAATAAATTCACACTATCACATTAATTTCGTAAGGGACAATTTATAAGTGGTTGTTTTAAATTGTCAAAACATAAATGAGCTGGATTGCTGTCCAAAAGAAATATCACAAAAAACCCACAAAAACGTTTTTCTAAATTAATTAAATAATATTCGAAAGGGGTTAAAATTGAACACCCTCTGGTTGCTTATAATAAAATCTTTAAAAACTCACCGAAGTAAAAACTTCACGGAGGATTTTCCTTGAAAAATCTTATAATAACACGGAAGTATTTTACTAAAGATAGATAAATTTTTTAATTTTATCACTTAATTCAAAAATATTCTTTAAAATTTGGTTATTTCAAAAACTACTTATGGTTTGAAAATTTTGATAGAACACAAAAATCAAAAAAATTGCACTTACATCAGTAATGATTAGTAAAGAAAATTAATTGACAGATAAATTTATCTAATTCACATATTAAAGTTATTTCCTAGACTCACATATTATTGCAAAAAATAATTCTATAGTAAAAAATATATACGAAAATTGATTTAATTATTTGTTTCTAAAAAATATGTAATGAATATACATAAATATATATGAAATATACATAACTTTAATAACTTTAAAAAAACTCTAAGAATATTCAGATTATTAAAATATAATAAAAATAATAAATGTAAGTTTTTAGATAAGTCGTTTTTGTTAGAGAAGTATAGTGAAAAAAGATATTTTTAATGCTTTGAAAATAAAAGAAAGCTTGAATTTTTTAAGCAAAATCTAAGTTAAAAAAAGTTTCTATCAAATTTCTCTCCCTATTTAGTGTACTGAGTTCAGTTCCCTCAATATAATCACAGTTATAGACAGCTATGTAATGTTGCTTATACATAACGAAGTTATGAAATTTAATTATGTAAGATGAAGTCATTTTGTATTTATGAGAGTCACAACTCTCATGGTAAGTTATGGCTGTCATGCACGCCCCTTATACATTTAATTTAGTTTATATTTCCACCATTAAATTCAAATTACTGAACTCAGACTATAATTTAGTTGTATTAGACGCAAAAATTATTATTTGTTTGGAAGATATTTTTGAATTATCCATATAAAACGAAGATAAACTTCAATATTAAATTATATAATGAAAACAAATGTAAATTCTTTGTTACACAAATTATCTATGCTTCGGTTGTTTTGTTTTATTTTTCTTTCCAGAAATTGAAAGAATTGTTAGAAAAATTATAAATTTTATTTAATTTTTGCTATGGTTTAATTAGAGTTATCATCTGTGTGTTAAGAGTTTTTATAATTTAATTTTCTTGGACCCATATTGGAAATGAAACAAAACAAACATTCAGAATTTTTTTTAATTATTTTTTTGTTAGGCATTAGAAATCTCCCTACTTCAGAGGCATACGATACCCTGTTAAGAAATATTTTCCAAATAAGTGAATGGGAGAGCAAAAATTCAAATATTAAGTAAGGATTATTTATTTCAGTTACATTAAAGGTACATTATTTATTTGAATAAAGAAGTTAATAATTTTTAATATTAATTTCTTTAATTAAAATTTATTTGTATTAATATTAATTTCTTATTATTTATTTTAATATTAATTTCTTAAAAAATTATTTATTTTAATTAATAATTTTAATATTAATTTCTTTAATTTCAGAATTAATAAGTGAAATATTAAAAAATTTCGCTTATTATTTCTTTGGATACAGCAATTAGAAAAATGATTATTTGGTTTCAAAGACATCATATATATATATATATATATATATATATATATATATATATATATATATATAGGAATACCATATTTTAAAGTTTATATGATCATATCTGCTGACAAACGAATCAATTATGAATCATATTTCACGTATAATTAAATAAAAATGGTTATATTTTTGTTGACATTTTTAAACACTAATTAGGTTACTATAATCTACACTAACAATGAATTGCAATTTTTAAAAATTATATGTATATATCTGTGTGTGTGTGGATAGATAGCTATATATTGATCTTTTTCTAATTTTAAAATGAATTTTATTACATAAATTTGCTATATTTTAGAATGCTTTTTTTAATCTGTTTTTGTGTATTATATACATTATTTATTTATTTGACTACATTGATACCATAATCTTACATATACATATATTTTGTTAAATACAATTGTCAGTTGAGATAATATTATCTAAATAAACATTGTAAATATTTCTTCCTATAGAAAAGAGAATTTACACATAAAAAGCATTACTAACGAATTAAATTAAACAATTAATAATTTGACTTAATATCAACTAATATTGCTTGGCAATATTTTTTTTAATTGACTAATCTCTAAAAAATTCCTTTAGTTATTTGCAGAACCTTTGAACTGCAGTTAAAGTATCTAAATATTTAAATAGTGACAATAATTTATTTACAAAATTTGTACTGTGCGAATGATGAGTCTTGGGTAAATCATATCGAAATGAGGTACCTAAATTATCAGGTAAGTTGACATTTCAAACCTTATTTTCAAAAATATATTTCATTTTTTAGAATTGATTTTTGCAAGCCCTTGAAAATTTGGTTGTTCCATGAAGATACAAAAGACAGAAGAATTTTACATATTTCAACTTGATATACTGTAGCAAATTTATAATTTCAAAGCTAATTCATTCAAATATTTCTTAAATAATATTAATCGATAGTTTGTCATTTTTCAAATCAATCAGCTGTTTTCTTTTGCTGTAAAATTAGTATCTTGCATATTACTAATAAGCTAATTGACCATTTATATTTACACTCTGAAATTCAAAGAAAATGCGTTTTAAATGAAGTTTCACGTTTGTCCAATTGATTTTGTAATTTCACCAGCAATTTTTTTCCCTCTACCTTGTTTCACTGACCATTAAAAAGCAGTAAAAAATTTTCTTTCTTTCTTTTTTTTTGTTTCGATTACTAAAGAGTTAAATTAAAGCCAGTGGGCTAAGGGGTCACCTGATCCCATAAATCTCCAGTCCAACCTTTTCTTCCCAAAAAACTAAGGCATCTGCAGGCCTGGTCATTTATCTCACAACTATCCCTAAAACCCTGCGTAATTCTTTCGTCAGTAAGTTTGTGTCTCCGTTGAAGCAAGTTCAAGGTGAAGAACATTCCTTATCCCTGAAAATATCTCTATTCTAATACTAAATAAATTCAATCTTATTGTTGTCCACAAATCATATTCTAAAACTAATCTTGACTTAAATTTAGAGATTCCGATTATAATCGACAATCAGTCCATCCCAAACTAGTCGAAAACCAAAAGAACTTTAAGCAAACAAATCTTAAAATTATGTTTTTTAAATTTTGTCTTTAAACTGTGTTGTTATGTCAAATATCATGTTTTGCACATGAGGATTAATTCGATTAGAATTAATCCTCATGAATTAATCTCTTAAAATTAGGTGTTTCTCTCATGTTTCGCTCATGAGAATTAATTTGATTAGAACTTAAAATTTAAAGAAGATTGCGAAATTTTACACAAGTATTCATGCCCAAAGTGTGAACTATAAGTTAAACCACTAATCATTCGGCAATCAGCACATTCCGTCAATTAAGAACCTGTTTCATTGATCTCCAAAAACGAAATAATCCCTTATTCTAAGTCGTTTCAAAATTAAAACGAATATTTTTAAAAGCAACCCACTTCACTATGATACGAAATATTTCTGAAATCAGAATGCATTTCGTAGCAGAGGTGACAGAAAACTCTAGATTTAAGAAGTTCATCCAAATTTTACCACTTAGATGATTTGATTCATTAGTATAAATATGTCTGCTTTTAAAGGTTTCAAAATTATGAATCCTAACTCATAATAGTTCTTAACATAAAAGAATTTTCCTTCCATATATCAGGGATATGAATTGTTTTCAGTTTCCCAAAAATTTTTTTGATATCTGTGTACACAAACAAAACGCTGTTTTTCTTCATCAAACCAAAGCTTGAAATGTTTTCTTCAACAAATTCTAATGCCTTTTACTATTAAGTTTTTCAATTCTTTAGAGAAAAAAAGCACTCACATTTACATAAGACAAATCAAATGAAACCCAGCAGCTAGGCCTTTTGACTAATATTTGTCAATTCATCAATTTGTGAAATGACTGGATTACATTATAAATCGATTCGAAATATTTAATAATTTGTTTTCTTAACATTAAAGATAAGTCTTTGTTTCTGCAATGTTATGGATCATTGGGTAATAGTGTTTTTTCACTTTCGTTTTGTTTCCTTTTTAAGCAGTCTTATGATGAAATGGCATCATTGCGTTGTCTTATTAATGGTACAAACTTGTAGCTGTCAATCAATGTTTTGTTTCTAGCATTTACGCGGAGTATGAAATTTTTTCATCGTTTAATTTTATTACGCTGCCAGGTTTCCAAAAATTGTTTTGAAATATGGTCAAAAAGTTTCCAAGTATTACTTTAGTATTAGAAAAATAAAAATTATATTTGTATTTTTTTTATTTATTGAAGACTTAATACAAAAAATGCTTGAGCATTTCGCCCTTCTATTGCAATGAATTCAAATTCACAGTGCAGTCATTTTTATGTACTTGCTTGCTATTTTGCTAATCTAAGAAGTATCAAATTTTATTAAATATTTTCCTATTATAATGTAAATAACAAAAACAATTTAGCCCATTCAAAGTTATGAAATCATAATCCACTTTCTGTGAATGAAATCAAGAAGCCAAAATAATGAAGCACTTAAGAATGCTTGGGAAAAATAAACCCTCTTTTTATTTATTATAACTTCAATATTAATAACATTAATTCATAAAAAAAGCATTTTTAATTCAAATAAATTCATCTTTCCATTGTAAAATGTAGTTTTAACAATCAAGAGGGAATAATATGTAAAATATTTTGAATCATCATTTATAACAAAGTTTGAATTTGCAAAATTACACATATACATAAAGACCTACATATACATAACGATACAATTTAAATCTGAAACCAAGCACAGCAAAATTTGCCTTTCTTTAGTTTTAGATTCAATTTGTATCTTATCTTTTTCTGATTAATATATATATATATATATATATATATATATATATATATATTCATTTAATTATTACTTTTCTATAAAACAGTAAAAAAAAGATTTCCTGTAAAAGTAAAATGGATATCTTTTAAAATGTTAAAATTATGAATTGATTCCGAAAATTCCAATTTATCTGTCTAAATCGAATTGAAATTCTCTGTTTAACTAAAATTGAAAAAGTTAATTGCAAATTACTAAATAATAAATTTTGCTTTTATTTCTGCTATTTAGTCTTCAATGGTGTATACTTTTTAATTTATATGTATTAAAATAACATAAAAAATATTGCTCTACAAAATTCCTTTTCTGAAATAAATTCAAAAAATTTTTAAATTGCATTGGATAGAAAAATTAACTAAATAAATCAAAGAATAAAGAAAAAATATGATATATAACTAAATTATATTTTTTGCATATTTTATAAATGTAATATTTTCTAAAAAAAATTAAAAGCAAAAAGAATTTAAAATTTCTATTTAAATTAAAAAACTAATTTACAGCTAAACCTTTTAAGCCTTTTTAATTAAAATACACTCTTAAATGTTTTCATCTTATTAATTAAAAATTTTTAATCTAATTATTAAAATTAAATCATACAAATTAATTAAGCATATTATTTGATAATTTAAATGCTGGATTCCCTTAGTTACTAGAAAATTAATTCATCTTACAAATACATACAAGATAGGTTTATTTAATTAATTAAAATAAGCGTATTTAATGTCATAAGTTTTAAATTTAATTAAGAAATGAATTATAGAAAGTAAATTAAGTTATTACAGTTAAGTTTTTTATTTCTATTTTGTGATTTTAAGTCTTTTTTGTTTCGATTTTCTTTTTATCAAAGCATTTCTTATAAGCCTTTAATTCTTAAAAAGTGTTCATGAATTAGTAATTTCTTCATTTAATTTCAATGTGATTGTTAAAAATTTTGCATGAATGAGCAGTTTTAAAAGACTAAAATCCTTGACAAAAGAGTTTACATAATGTAATACCGAAGAATTTTGAAAGATGTTACAGGAATTAAAAATACCAAATTCATTTTCTTAACTATAATTTCAAACTTAATTAAATATCTAGTCCTCTTTTCAGATTTTTGTTAACTAGTAAAGTTACAATATGAATGAAGATTAAGTACTCTAGTGTACTTGTATTAGAATAAAATTTCATATATCAAATTTTAAAGAAATGTGAAATCAAAAATTAAAATCGTAATTTTATTTCACTACATTTTAAAATTATTCCCATTTTTTCACAGTCAGTTTAAAAGTTTAAAATAAGAAGGTAAAAATAATAATATGTGAAAAATAGTTTCATTTTTTTAGTACATTTATAATATAATTATTTTTATGGATAAGAACTATAGAATAGATTATAATTTATTTTTAACCTATTACTTCTCCTGATATGAATGTGATGATAATTCTATGAGCCCCCTCGTAGAATTTTCCAAATTTTTAGTAATTACTAATTCACATTTTATCTGAAACTTATTTATAGTTTATTTTGATACTGAAAAGTTAGGTAAAATAATTCAGAGTTAAAATATGAATCTTATTTAAGACTTTAACAAAATCCGCATTTACTGAATTCAAAAAATATCACCCTATAATTAAGAATAATAAATAAAAATTAAAATCAAATTAAAGAATTTTAAGATATTCTACAAAATTTTCCAGAGTACCAATCAAATTTTGATTGAAGAATGGAACACGAAATCTTGATTATAAAAAGAAAAGTGATTTTAAAATCTCATTCATATAAATATTAAAAATGGTTACTAATAATATTGATAGATGGATCTGTAATAAATACCATAATTTGAAATTTTAAAATTATATTACGATTTATGTTAAAATTGATTAAAGAAAATGTAAAATAATCATAATATATAACATAATGAAATTTAAATAAAAATTTAAAATAATATTAAGTAAGTATCGTATAGATGGAAAGTAAATAAAAATATACATTTTGTATATGCGTATGTCTCTCCTTCAATGAAGTAACACTAAGAATTTAAATAATCAAAAGGAAGAAATACATAAAGGAAAAAAAACTTTATTTACTTAAATAAAATTACAAATATTTATATTTCATTTAAAATTGTTTCCTTTAAATGTCCATCAATCATATGATAGGAGCCACTATACTTTAATTGGTATAGAAATATTGGAAGCTTTCTTTCTAAAATATTGCTTAATGGATAAAACTATTTCCAACCTGTATACATGCGTTAGAAAAAATGTAGTAAAGATTTCAGTATAATATGAAAATGTATTAAAAATTATTCAGTTACTTTAAAGGAAATGATTGCTAATTCTACATTTTTCCTGGAATTCATATACAAATCAATCCACGGAATAGAAAACATATTTGGGACTGACATGGGATTACTATGCCCTAGTGAATTTATCGCATTGAACTGAAGAATATATGTTCATAATATTTATAATAATGTATATTTAAAAATTTAACATAAGTTTATGAGTTCCATGATAAAATGCTATTCATGTATATTCATGTAAAAAGAATCTGAACAAAATACATATGAAAGAAAAGAATAATAACATAAATTCTTTAAAACATATTTTTACTGAGTTACAAAGAAGTACCTTAAATTTCGATTTCATTAAATTGCTAATATGAGTTCATTTTCTTTTTATTAATTTTAAAATAATCCATCAACAATATGTTCAAGAGCAAATATACTTTTATTTTCACTGCAATTAAATATAAAAAATTGCAAATTAGTTTGTTTTATAAATCCACTACTTTTGTTTTTAAATATTTCCTATGAAACTCTACAATATCTTTCCTTGGATCATATTCATGATTACATAAGGATAACAACATCACATAATGTTAATACTCTTTTCTCTAAATTTTCTATTAGTACATTTATTATTTGAACTAAATATTTTTGTTAAATTATATATAATACTAAACAATTTATCTTTTAAAAAATCAAATCAAATGCTAATGTTTTGGTTTTACCTGTAAATAATATTTCTAGATCAAAATTTTAAAAATAAAATTTGTTATTTAATCTTATAATAATATACCGATACAGCGCAGTAAGATCTCAACCATGAAACGGTTTTCAAAACTAATTAATTTTAAATAAAAATTTAACTATAAGATTAATTTTAATTTTTGTGCCATAATATTTTAATGAAAATATAATAGTATAATGCTACATTAAATACCAACTATGTATTTTAATTATGAGTGGAAACATATAATTTTTTTATTAATGTAACAAATGTTAAATAATATTAGCAAAATTATGATCGGTAATATATTTATTATTCACAACTTATTAGCATATTGAAAAGTTTATTTGAGTGAAAAAAAAATTTCTCGTATTTCAAATATAATTTTATTTATATATTTCGCTTTATTGATAAATTTCATTCTTCAACAATTTTTTATCTGTATCAATTTTCGGCTAATTTCATTTCTTATTGTTAAAATTAATTTTTCAAAATTGCTCGGATTATAAAAATATTATAATATACACTGTAATACATAGAACTTCGTATTAATATATACAGATAGAGAGTGCAGATAAAAAACTTTCTAAAAATATATTATGTATTATGATTTAAAGCATTGTAAATTTAATTTTGTTTGTTGCATTTAAAAAATAATATACATTAATGAAAGCCAATTATTGCTCATAATTTGAGATATCTATCCATTCTGTCTAAGACTAGCATTTTCAATTTATAAATTGATATTATTGATCATTGTATATGAAATATTATTTTAATATCGACCATATATTTTTTTTATATTCTGTCTCCTCTTGTCTCGCTCATATTATTGAATTTACATCTTTAAATTACCTTGAAAACTTATTTGTTTCGTAATAATACATATATGAAAAATTTCTTCGAAAATTAGATATTTTGTCTGAAAAAATGTTTTCTTTAATATATTTTTAACTAAGTATTTTTCATATATTAATAGAATTTTCTAGCTTTCCAATGTAAAATTTTCAATTTAAATTTTAATGTATTTAAAGGAAAAATAATGAAATTAATTTCCATTTTAAAACTTTATTTAAAATATTTTTATATTTTTATAAAAGATTTCAGTTATTATATTTCAATATGCAGGAAAATATTTATAATCTTGCAGGAAAAAATCGAAAATTTATTTTTATATCACGACGAAATAATATTTCTGCTAGTAGAGGACACCCCAGAAGAAAACGAAGGTAAATAGAATAAAGATTCAATCCCAAGAAGCGTTATTTTATTCATCAAGAGATCTCTTGAAGGATTTGGGGTTCTTCCACCCTCTTCCGGAGACTTTGATAGGGAGAGGGCGGCTTCTTTTCAAAGGAAGAACCCCGGTGAGTCACGAGCGAATCAACAACAGCTGACCGACACGACCATTGATTGGTTCCTCTTGAACCTACTGATAAGTCAGCAAAGCACTCCATGCGAGACCTGGAACAATGGTTTTTTTTGGAAAGTTTCCACAATCCAACTTCAAATGCAGCACTTCCACCTCGAAATGGAATAGGGATTTACGTCACTTAAGCTTCTAAAAGCTTATATAATATTTCCCTCAGTACATCACTGAATAGATTTCTTTTATTTGCGTTTACGAATGACATTTTCATTTCGTTTACAATTTTCCTCACAAAGATCTTTTATGCCAATAAAAACAGTATCCATGAAAAAGTACTGTATAACATATAATATACACATATGTATCTAATGAAAATTTAAAATCATAAATTCAGAAAATTTTTGTAAAGATTAAAATATGCTATTGATTTTAGCACATTTATCTAATACACTTAGCTTTAAAATCTACATAATTTAAAAAAGAGTATTTACTTATGTTTATTTTTTTACAGTTCTCTCCCTTACACACATCGAACAAAAACAATGAGCAATTATCAGTGTTCTAAGATTCATACGTAAGCGCGCTTCATAAGTTTGAACTTCGGTAAAGTGAATTGGGATTTTCCTCACCTTGCTTCATATTGTAGCAGATGAATGACCATAAATTATTCGAGTTCTATACGTTTAAGTGATTCCAACATCCTTATCTTATTACAATCAGAATATAAACCTTTACCTACAAATTTAAAACAACACTTCTCAAAATAGAAAATATTGAAAATTCGGTATTAGAGAAACAACGGTAAATCAGCAATTTGAACAAAAAAGAATTGAAAGAGGCTAAAAGGAAAAATTATGGTGTTTATAAAAGTAGGACTACGCAAATTTTGTAGCTCACTAAGAATGAGACGTGTTTTAATAAGGAGTAAAAAGTTATCGGTAGCGTTCTTTCTGTAAGATAAATAAAAAAAAAAACATTGAAATGTGTTGAATGCTTTGTAACAGCAAATACCTTGTTAGCAACAAAGTTTTCATGAATTAGCAGCTTTCATAAATGTCAAATACTTAAAAATGGGTTGAACTCGATTTGTTGTAACTGTAAGGCATTAGAAGTTTCTCAAATTTTCATTTTTAGATTTAGGAATCACTATTTTGATATTGCAAGTAAATATCCCAAATGCCGAAGACGGTTGAAATGCTTTTAATATTTAACGTGCATTATGAACTTAAGAGAAAACTTTCCATAGATAAAGAGCTGTATTAAAGTGTCGCAAGAGAGGATACCAAAAATACTCCCGAGTACCTTTCCGGGAGATATGATGTAATCGGAAATTGGAAATATTAATCGAAAATTGGGCCTTACGCCTTTGTGTTCATTTTATATTGTTGCAGTTTTACGAAAGTCGTACATTTCCAACAATACAAAAGAGAATCAGTATTTAACGCCCATATGAGAGCTCTTTTACAGCAATAGGCTAAGGCTACTGATATTAGAGTTCCAATTCAGACTCTTCGAAACTATGTCCACCATGGGAATTTATATGGTCTTAAACCTATTGTTTGTGTTTCGTTGACAGGGTAACATCATACTGTTCGCAGAAGATGATTAGAGAAGCCTCTCAAATGGGGTTGATTATTTTGACAACTCATTGCTCATTTTCTCAACATGATAGCTAATGAGACTGGGACATACAGTTTTAAGTGGATTCCGAATTGTTTTAAATTACGGAACCAGAGGAGGGAATAGAATCCACAAATTGCTGAACCGAAGTCCAGAATACTGATTTTAGATATAGGGCTACAAGCTAGGACATCTTAGATTGATCGAGATTAGTAAAAAAACGTATTCTTTCGAATGAATTCCATTTCAAATTTAATTCGATAATAAGTCGATTCTCATCCAAAAAAAATCTAGTACTCGAAATATCCCTATACTAGTACGTTAAAGTTTCCAGAGATCTCTGGATCAGAATTTCTATCAATGACCACACTGTCTTGTATAGTCTTAGGAATAGTCACTAAAAGTTCAGTGTTAAAGTGACTCAACCCTTCACGTTGCAGAAATCAGAAATAATTCTTTTCAGAGCTAAAAATCCCAGACCACGTTATATTTAACTAGTAAACAACTTCCCTTTCGTCAACGAAATTCTTTGAACAGACTGTCAGGAGTATTTTGCAGATAAGTATCCGAAAGCACATATTTGGGATATTCTGTAGAAAAGAATAGTTAATCACTTATTAACCCCAGAAACAATTCACTTAGTGGAAAGTACTTTTTTACATTTGTAGGAAAGAATACCTCAGGCCCTAGGTGTAACCTCATTGATTTCAAACTATACTGGTGCGTGACATTAGTTTCGATAAGAAAATATTTTATTAAACGTATTCAACAAAAAATATATTGAAATATTAAATATAAATTTATTAATTAATTTCTTTACTCAAAAAAGTAAAATTTTTACTTATTTGTACAATATGCACAAATTGTAATATATATATATTTCTTTTTCAGTATATCTTGCAATGTCTAGATTTTTCCATATCACCATAAACCCAAAACATCATTTTCTTAACCACAGTTTGTTTCCAAAATTATAATATCCCTTTATCTATTGTTTTTATCAGATTATTATACTATACATAAAAATAAAATATCATTATATATCTTTCTTATTCATAATAATCTTTAAGTAATTAATAGTTTTTGTTATGAAATACTTTTTTTTTACTTTTTCACTGAAAAATATTTATTATAAGCGTTTAAGTCCTTAATACGGTTAAATACAATAAAGAACAAATTACAGGCTGCATTACGAACTGTGCCAATACACATGTAATTCTCACTTCTAAAAAAATAGCTTTGAGTTAATGTAAAAGCACAAACCATAAACTAGCAAAAAAAACAACATCTGTATGACCTTTGAAATTATAGGTCTAAATGAAGAAGATCAAAATTATTTATCATTAAACTTTTACAGAACTCTTTACAACTCTTATTTTTTATTCGCTAGCTCAAACTCTTATTTCTATACGATGCCTTTTTCTTCTAAAATTTTTGAGAAATTAATGTCCAAGTTAAAAAAGTCATTAAAGTGAAATAAACTCTTAAGCGATGCAGTGACCTGAAAATCACGATCAAGAACAAACGCAAAATTATACAAGTGAACAGGGTGTTATGTGTTATAATTGCAGTTATGAGTGTTCAGATGTCAGTTGCATTTCGCGGATAATAGTCACAATTACTTTTTTGATAGCAACATTTACACAGGTAATAAAAACCACCCTTAGGTTAGTAATAACACCCTTATTTTAAAATAATTATATCACACACATGTAGAGTGCAATTAGACTATAGTTATTTCATAGTTACTTCCTTATTGTACTTTTTTCTTATTTTGTGTCTTTCCAAGTATTTTATTTTTCTTTTATTAAAGCTCCTTTGTCGGCAATAAAATGTTTTATTTATACCACTAATTGTGAAACTCTCTTTAGGCACAAGCAAGTTTATCATTCAAAAGAGAATAAAAAAACTGCAGCATTATAAATAATAAAACTTTTGAAAAGAAGGCATAAAAGTACTATTTAATGTTAAGTTTCAGAATTATTCTCTCAATAAAATCAAGAAGGTTAAGGACTATTATAGGCTGAATTAAGCCTCTAATTTTTAAAGAAATGGGCCATTTAAAGAAATTAAACAGATGCCTAAACGATATATCAATTTTATCCTATTTCTAAAGATTCCATTTTTTATTTGAGTTTGCCTTAAAGCGTGGTACATTTTTAATATTATTCTATGTATCACAAAGAAACAAGCTACGAAAATCCATTCTTAAATATTCATTTCCTCGTCCATACTCAAGATTCAATGTATTTTCCAGAACATTTCAAAACGTATGGAACTTGAATTTTTAACCATTTACCTCAAACAACTGGAATAAAGTCCAAATCAATCACTTATCAAATATTTGTAATATATTTAAACATACAATAACAACAAAAGTTTTGATACAATGTGATATTTTACCTAACTTTTTTCTATGAAAAAATTTTACATAGTGACGATAATAATTAATTTATGTCTTTAATTAGTATAATAGTTTGTAATTAAAATATGTGTGAAAATTGTTCCTTTAAAAATAACAAGCTTGAATTTGAAAGCTTAGGAGCAGAAGTTTTAAGGAGATTCCAGCTTTCCTAAACTTTTTTGAAATCAATTGTAAAAATGCAACGAAATACAACAATATTTAATATTTAGTTACATATTCTTTTGCTTTGGAGATCAATACAATAATTGAGAACTGGACATAAAATCACATGGTTTTCGAAATAGTTATGAATTTTCCCCCCATGTCAATAGAAGATTCTGAAAGAGTTCTGTCTTTGAAGAATCTTCTGATATAATTTCAAAAAGGTTCAACCAAATTGAGATCCGTTGAAAAGCAAAAAAATAGTGTAAAATACTAATTTTTTTTAAACAATGAATCTATTTTTCAATATTATAGAGATTTTCGGCATAAGATTAAGTACTTCGTGGATTACACTACTACTACTTGAATTATTCAGAAAATTAAACAAGGTAATGTATAAAAAAATTTTCTTCAATATTATTTCAGCAAATGATAAAACTCTTCCTCTGTCTATCTATAACTTAATTTGAACATTAAGTTAGACACGAAAATTCGCTATTTACGAGTGAGGATTTTATTTCAAAAATTCAAATGTGCAAGCAGTTGAGCTGAAAAAGTTTGTGCAAAAATTTAATTCATTTGCATAATGCACTTTAAAATGTTCTAGCCGTCATCGACCTTTTATATATATATATTCGTTAATCATATTCAAGTTTAATAATACAAAATGACATCTAATTTCCCACACAAATAAATATATATATATATATATATATAAGTTATTAATTAAAAGTGAATAAGATCTCATTAAATGATTGATTTTGGATAAAAATAATAATTACTTGTGTACCATCACTGTAGTCTTTTTATATTTACCACTCCATCCGCTATCCTGGTTTCCTAAAGAAAGGTCAAAGAGCCATTTAAGTGTTAAATTTACTGAAAAGTAAAGTTGGATTGATTTAACTTGCAATCTGTGCGAAATATTTCAGGAAAATGGATCGAAAAAATTGAAAATATCTCACAAATACCATATTAAACATAATTTGAAAAAAGTGTGTGTAATCATCACACAATTTCACGAAGCTTGAAAGCCTTCTCTCAGATAATTAAGCAAAGGTTTTGATTCGAAAAAAAAGTTAGGATTGAATTCACGTTTATTTAAAAATCATGTCCATACTTGTGTTAATAGTAATAAAACATTCTGCATATTAATGGGAAATTTTTCAAATTTTATGGACTTGGATAACGTTTTGTAGATTTATCAAAATTAAAATAATTAAAATGAGTATGGGGAGTTTTTTCTCTGAACTTTTTTATTGACAGGTTTAAATTCTGACTTTTTTATAGACACGCATGGAATATATATTTAAAATATTAAATAACTGAATCTTTCTGTTAAAGGAATTTAAAATCGCTATTAAAAACAAAAATTGAAAATTAAACTTTCAACATTTTTCTTTAGTTTTAGTTTATCAAATATTAAAGAAGATTTCATAACGTTTAAGTTAAAGTCTTGTGATTCGTATTATTCTTTAAATATATGATGGCATAAAATTCTCCAATTGTCTTCCTTATCCATCAAATGTAGCGGATGCATAGGTAAAAGAAGCAAGACAATTAAACACCAACAGAGGTATTCATGTCACTCTTAGCGATACCAATACGGTGGCGAGGGCAAAACTAATTGATAGAAAAATCGAAATCAGGTACCAAGTTCCAGAAATCAATACCAATAGAGCCCTCACCAGTACACTGACAAGGCTCAAAGCAGGACACTTCAGGAAGAAGAAGATTTATAAAGACAAGACAAGGATGTACTGCCACTGCAAAAATTGCCCACACATAGTACTCACCCCAAAACACATTTTTAACTGTATTTCTATCCTAGCGTAATTGCAGCAACTAAGTAACAACCCATGGGCAGATTTATTCGAAGAAAATTGTCTGCACATCCCAAATGCTGTATATAAGATTTTCGGTCCTATTTGATTTTTTTCTATCCATGACACGAAACCAATCATCCATGAAATGTAATAAATAATATATTTCTATCAGCAATCCATTATTAATTACTTTTTTAAGCCCTTTTTAATTTAACTCTAAATTTTCAAGAAGGTTGTTTTTAAAAAATTTGAAAAAATTTATTTTCTTGTTTTTAAATTAAAATTTATGTATTTAAAGTTTTTTTCTTTTATCAGTATTATTTTCAAATTTTTATTTCAGCTTTAATTAACTTGATGCTTACCATCAAATGATTATATCCACTAGAAATTGTAAGCTTTTTCTAGATAAACACATAGTTCGTGGTTTAACTGTTTCACTGTTAAACCATGAACTATGTGGCTGTTACAGTTCGTGGGTTTGATTCCCAACTTGGACACATAGATATCAGTAGCAATTCCGAATCCACTTCAAACTTCGAATAAATGAATTTTCCTCTTGTACAAAAAAGATCATGGAGTTGAACTCCAAACAAACCAAATCCAACCAGGCTAATAACTAATAATAATATGCTCAAATTGTAATGAAAGTGGTAAAAATAAATGTAGTAAATTTACGAATATTTAATTTAATATAATAAGATCTAGCTTTGACAGTCTTGTTTGTTTTGAAATACGCATGATATTTTATTTCATATTTATACGTATACGTTTGGATTTTTGAACGGGATTAAAATATTCCTACAAAGAGTTACTACTGGCTTAAAAATGTAATTACTTCGTGAAAACTTTTTTAAATATTAAAATTCACTGTTTATTTATTTATTTATTTTTACTATACATGCATTTTTAATGGGACCATAGAAATTTTTTCAATGGAGTGTCAAATCCAATTTCTTTAATAGTTGTTCTTACTAATAACACTCTGGTTCATATTTATACTCAAGACTAGAATATATAATTAAAAACTAAAAAAGTATTTATTTAGGAAAAAAAACAATTCAATTATATGCAGAAAAAATTCTTCCTTTTTCTACATGATCAACCCCTATATATTTATACTTATGTAGTATATAACCACGTTCCCATGTTATACATTTCTGCTGACAGTTTATTGAGCCAGATAGTCCTTGTATTCCATGGCAAAAAACTTTACAACAGAGAGAAATCACTATTGAGAGATTAAAAGGAAATCAGGTAATGAGAATATTTTTAAAATGAGAATGTGCTTCCAAGCGAAAGATGAGGAATATTTCATGGGAGAATTGTAGTTTTTGATTTTTCTTGCAGAGTTGCAACAATTCAAAAACCGCATGATCAGTTCAAAAGCGAAATTTTGGATTGTCCGAACTCTGCTTCTAGCAATTTCTCCTATCATCAAAGCGGAATTTCTAGACGGTAAATGTTTTGGAAGGGATTGGAGAATTTAGTGACTACAGATATAGAATATAGTGATTGGAGAATATGTGACTTAATGGACTGGGGGAAAACGAGTAATGTAGGAAATTCTGATGCCGGAAATCAAACGAGACAAATGTTTAAATTTGAAAGGTGGTTATGTAAAGGACTATAACAACCCTCATTCATAAGCCAAAATCGTTGCTCCTTTCATCTTTTTATGGTATTTATTTTCCTTATGACATTCTAATGACAATATTTTTCAAAGCTGAAGATTTCGAGGTTACTTGCTGAGATCTTTAGGCAATAAAAGATGTTTGTATTCTTTAAATGTTTTACATGTCCAGGTAGAAATTTGGGATTTTAAACGTCTCTCACTTAGCAAAATGTGATTGGATTCCGAAATTGATCCAAAATCTTATCTTAAAACGATATTGATATTCAATACCATTATTTCACAATACCCTAGTTTTATAGGTTGTCTAAAACTCAATAAAAGGAAATGATGGAAATATAAAACTAAAATATCTTTACAATATGTTTCGTCTAAAACAGAAAATGTCTGTTCAATAAGAAGAATTTGTCGCTAAAGTAAGCTACAAATTAGATTTTTTTTAACTCTTATAATTCTAATTTTGTA
Organism: Latrodectus geometricus; assembly: GCA_026290005.1. Classification (NCBI taxonomy): domain Eukaryota; kingdom Metazoa; phylum Arthropoda; class Arachnida; order Araneae; family Theridiidae; genus Latrodectus; species Latrodectus geometricus. The sequence goes on along the minus strand of JAPDSC010013883.1, from coordinate 281,761 downwards.
TTCAGACTTCACATTTAGACTCTACTAACTTAAATTTTCATTCCGATTCTTTTAGAGCTATTTTATTTAATTTTTTATTTTATTTTTCTTTTAAATTTTAATACAATCATGCCTCATGTTTTCCTTAATTTCGGAAATTTCATTTTGTAGCATTTTGCATACATTTTTATGCTTATAAACTTTGTTCTGATATTATTGATTCTCTTACCAAGTGAAGCAAAACTTTTCGTGCCCGAGAAGACACACTGATGCATCCTCACAGTGCGTCGCTCCCAATAAGGGTAACAAATGGTGCGCACACACTCCAACCACGCTAACTCAATTAACCCTTGCTTGCGGACCATTTTGTCATTCGCGTCCTCCCAACAATGCCTGAAAGCTGCCATTAATCCGCATCTTCAGAAACACGTGGTGTCACAAGCGCGCGAACTGCAGTTTAATCGGTCTGTTCCATGAGATACGTGTCACATATTCATTTGACACATATTCCGATATTATGAATTAGCATGTTTTATAGCTTGTTAAGAATTTATTTGCATATTAAATACTGAGTTAAACAAAAAAATTAGAGTATATTGTCTTGTGTATGTTTCGATTGCACAAATCTTGTGCATATCTTATATAATAATTTTACTGTAAAATTACTTTTCAGAATTAACATTTCTATTATCATATATTTTTTACTAACAAAATTTGTTATCTTAAAGAAATAAAAAATCGAATTTGATAAAAAAAATTAGCATTGTATAGTCCTAATTAAAATTATATTATTTCACTATATATTAAAAATATAAGCATGAAATCATTAATAATAAATCCTGAACAAGACATTAAGTAATATCAAATAAATATAAAAAAGTTCACAATAATACTTTTTGTTACACAAATTTTAATACTTTGTTTCCTCATCCGTATTCATCGCTCTTCAGTGTGTCAATAATCATATACATTCGAATGTTAATTGATTTTCCTTTAAATCACATGTTTTTATTACGCAATTAACTGCAGACATCACAAAATTTTATAAGTAAGCTTAAAATATTCATAATTTGATATCCATATATTTATCAGTGTAAGAGAAGTATTTGTGGAAGTATTTTCCATTTGCTGTGAATTTCAGCGATATAGAAATTTCAATTGTGATCTACTTTTTATGGTTCTGTATTAGTTTCCTTCTCTTTCTTTGAACAAATAATTTAAAATATAGCACATACTAACCTTAGAAAATTAACATGTGTTAAAACTATTAATTATTATGATTGTTTGTTTTAGCAATAGTTTTATTTACTGTAAATAATTGACAATATTTTGACCATGCGAAGTATAAATATCCAAATAGATAAAAACTGTAAAATGCAATACCTACCATGAGAAATTTTTATCGGTAGTGAGCAATACTCACGTGTCAAAAGGGGATAAACTTAGAAAACTCTCAAGTGCCAACTCTTACAAATGTACATGTAAAAAAGCAGAGACGCGATATCCATCTCTCATTGCTCAGAAGCAGTTTCACTCAACCCCGAGATCTTTCGTTTCGTTAAATGCAATCTTACAATTAGGTTACATGAGAATTTTATGAGGACATATTTTTACACTGAAGGGGGATTAACTGAAATAGTCTGTGTAATACATATTTTATCTACCACGAATGATTGTGTTTTGCATGGAATTTTTTAGACTGTGGCTATATTCCCGGGTCACAAAGAGAGAAACATAAAAAATTCTTAAGCATCCTCCTTCACAGATTACGTGTAGAAAGCATAAAATCATTTTTCTCATCTCTTGTTCTTCTTCAATGTCAGAGATCAATCACAACCTTTCAGCTACTAAGAATGCTGTTTTAAAAATAGGTCATAATGATTCCTATGTGCCAACTTTAATAGAAATGCAATGCATGTTTTTGTTTACTTACTTGCTACTAGATTTCTGAAAAAATGTTAGAAAAATAATGATTAATTTTTGTTTTATGTTATCAAATACAAGACCAAGATTTTTATTTTTGATGTTATGAAACTCATAACCACACATTTTCACATGAACACTCACAAAATCACACATATATATAGGATTATATTAGTTAAATAAAATAACCCACAACCATAATTAAATTATTATTCATATTTCTGTACGTCAATCAAGGGACCTATACCTGAACTACCTACTTTCCTCACCCTTTGATTGAAGCCACATTAAACAAATGTGAGTTACTTAATAGCATAATTTACAATTTTATTTCTATTTGAGCTACATTTATGTCCATATTATATCTTTCAAAAAATTACTCATCTTTTTCGAAAAACTATGCATGAGTCAGAATCGAGCGCCATACAACTAGGCGCTAGAAGTAGATAGATTTTAAATAATTGTTGAAGAATATTACCCATGTGAGATATTTTGCTTTTTAGTATAAATGTATATAATGCTTTGAAACACGATGAACTCTTAAACTCGTATTTTATAAGTGTGTGAGAATCATTTGAAAATTCTATAATTCTCAAAGTCATGTAATTAAAAAAATTAAGAATTAATGCAAATGATAAAAATAAAGAAAGCTTAAAAAAATTTTAAAACAATTTGAGTACAAATTTAAGGAAACAGTGAGGTACAGGAGGATTTTCGTCTAATAATGGAAATGATTTTCAACGTTTTAACCATCATTCGTAAAATATTTAAAGCTGAGAATAGCATACATTCTGTTCCATTCTGCATTCCTAAAGACATTGGATCGGTAGATTTGTGTCCTAAAAATCTTATAATCATTATATTATAAACTGAGATCTGTAGCTTAGAAAACTATGTATGATGGAAATTAAAACATTGCACGTAATCATCAGAACTTAGTTGTACTGTTATAATAATATGTGATAGAATAATAATAGGTGACAGTATTTCTTTGTTAGAAGGTTTTTTCTGAAGATTATTAAGCAAACTCTGGGTATGATAAGGAAAAATAAATATTTTTTGTGACTAAGCAATTATATTCTAATTTGCGATGAATTTATTTCTCTATATCAATACACATTTATATTTTAAAATTAGTAATGTTAACTTTAAATTAATGCTTAATTTCTTTATAAAAAAACTGTTGTATAGCTTAATTTTGCTTTCAAAATATGAAAGTTTTCTAAATGAAAATTCTGATTTAAAAATGCCTTAAAATCTTATGGTATGCAAAATTGACTTATCCCCACTAATTTTCAACTTTCATTATTTATTTGGCTCTTCACGGTTTATTTAATTTAATTTAAGGTGACTACAGGAAATTTTTTATAGTTAGTAATATTGGACAATCCATAAATATTAAGTGAAGACACAGAAAAGTTGTAATTTAAAATAATTTTTAAGTTACGTTTATATATTGAAAGTTAAAAGAATATGTGCATACATGTTTAAAGCAATGTTTTATGGATATAAAAATTTATACAGAAATCATTGAAAGCAATGAATGCATTAGTATAACATTTTAAGAAAATTGTTAAATATGCTTAAAATACTGTAAAAAATTTGAGAAATAAATTTCCAATTATCAGTAGATTAGTGATTAAAATGTATTCATTCTGCTAAATGTTCTTGACTTATGATGTGTACAAAAGCATTATTCTGAAAACTAAATTCGGTTCTGATATTCAGATAAATTTCCCACTCTGCGAAATCGATTAGGAGAGGTTGTTTTCTTACGAAAATCGTTGGTTTCTAAACTCGGACGTCATCAATTACCGTTAATCCTTATTTTATGAAAATGAAGATGGGTCGAAAAGGGTAAAAGTCTGCAAAAGTGAATGGAAACTTAAATTGAAGCTTCATGATCGATGAAAATATTCAGGAGAAATCAAAATATGCTGGAAAAATTCGTTTTAGAATCCAAAATATAATAGATTGACGCATCTAAGGAAATTCATTTCAAATTAGGCTTAGTTGAAGGTACCTAAAGAAATTTAAAACTAAAGCTTTTTTTGCTTTTAAAATTAATTCAGTGAAATTTGAAATAAAATGCATCTAAGATTAATGCAGAAATTCTTAGGATAATAATTTTATAAAATTTCTATCTTATTGTATTCTTAGCATTGACAAAGTTTCCTGTATTATTTATAATTTGTCTTATCGTGGCTTTAGACACCAATAAAATTATGAATTAATGAATAAGAATAACTTTTCTTGAAGAGAATAATTATGTCCTTTCATCTAATGATTTTTAGAAAGGGCATTTTGCATGTTCACAAAAAATTCTAATTATCAGACGATAAATAAAGCTTTCAAAAATATAACTGTTGTGAAATTAAAATTTGCCACCCAGATTATTTTTTCTTACGGTGAAATAAATTCGTCTAAAAAAACGTATAAATTCTGTAAGACTTCAAATAAAGCGATATTTTTAGTAAATATTGTAAAGTATATAATGAATAAGTAATGCATAGGCTCAACTCCCAGCACGAACGTGAAAGATCATAGTGGTTCGTAATTTTTTTTTAACTGTAGACTGAAGAATATAGAAACAAATCTTTAAAATTTTGGATGCTAAGATTTTGCATTAAAAATGTTTAAATAATTAAAGCAATGTGCCATGTAAATAATCGGTTTATTTAATTGTAAATTTCTCATGAAATTTGAGTGATATGTTAAGATGTAAATTAAAATATTTCTTACAGTATAAAACACATATTTTTATATTGCTAAAAAGACGTACATAATTTGATAAAATACAATATTTATTTATTTCGCGATGTCATAAATGTATTTCAAATATGTAATAAGTTTCAAAATCAATTACTTTTTCAAATCCTATTTAAAATTAGAATGATCGATAAAAACACATCAGTAAAAGCAAAGTAAAAACTTATTTGTGTACTTTGAAAAGATTATATAAAAAATAAAATTATATATATATTTTTTAAAGAAAATGACTTATTTCAATTCCAGCATTGCCATTTACAATTCAATAGCTCAAAATTTAAACTTTTACTTTTGCTTTAAAATTCAGATCTCGATATAGTTAAGTACAATGGATAAATGTCGCAATGTCCTCCAAGTGAAATGATAACCTCTGGGGTTGGCAGGTCAAGAATTCGGAGGTCTTCTGCTTGGTCCCTGCTTCTAAATTACGAAGAATACTGTAATATTTACATAGTATTTCTTTTATTTCCGAATCATTGACTAGCATTAATAATGATATTAAGAAGATATAAGTAAGAGATTATTTTAATGAAAATATATATTACTATCATTTTTACACCATAAATTTATTGTTGAAAATATAACTATTTTATTGAATGATTAAACTCTTTTGAAATGCTTATTGAAATCGACAAGTTGTAAAAGTTTATTTTATAAAAGTATAATAAGTTGTAAAAGTATATTTTGTTCACACTGATTTTTGAAATGTATTCAATATACATATTTAAGTTATTTTTATATAAATTTATTATTATGCTTGATATTTGAATGCGTTATTAGCTATGAAGTAAAATAATTACATTCAACATTCTCAAAGTCCCATAGACATTCAACCTTTAAAATTCATTGTTTAAATACCCGCGTGTGACAACGACCAAAATGACCAATATAAAGAGAAAGTGATCTCCGAATTAATATGTTCAACCAACCCCGATAGGACCGAGTGTAATACATAATCCATCAAGGACACAGTGCAACCAAAGTTAACAAGCGGCGTATCTGATCGTTTTCGCTGGGTCCACTTCAATGAAAAATCGCCTGCATCACGCACTCTATCCTTCCTGCGCTGGCCATTATGCGAATTACAGTTCATTAACTGGCGTCGCGTGACACTGGATGCTAATCACTCTGTGTTTATGGGTTATTAATCGAAGAATGGCAGCGCTCACACACTTTGACACTCGAAAAATTACTTCACATTTTGTTTTTCTTTTCAGGAACACCCCATTAAGTCCCTATAGTACAAATCAGGAGTTTCCAGTCAACAGTAAACCTGGAAAAGTCCTGATATGTAATTATTCTTCCTATTATTTGAATTTCCCAAGTTTTTCTGCAAGCTAATAATACCCTATGGTTAGAGATTATTCATGTATTAAAAAGGAAACCATGTTTTCATTTTAAAAATTAGGTAAGCATGCGTGTAAAATATCTTGTAAGGAGGTAAAATACCGTTTGCAGTCGAATTTTGCGCATAATGAGGTATCATTTAACGATTTTTTCCTGCTTAATGATGTTTCGTATGAAAAATGAAGGAAAATTTATGAATTTTGAATTTTAATAGTGAAGAGATTATTTAAAATATTTTATTTTAAATTTGTAGTTTCATTTGTGGTCATTGGATAATACGACTAAAAATATGATAGAAAATGGTAAAATTTCTATAAAAATATTGTTTTTCCTTAGTATATAGAAATTCAAAAAAATATTCATTGTGTTTGTATACATGAATTATATGCATGCAAAAATTTTAATGTATTTGACATTAAATGGAAATTTGGAGGAAATAATCTTTTACGGGTCCTATACATGCTCTTATCTTTTATGATTTTACGCCAGCGTAAGCAAAATTATTGAACTATCACTTATGTAACCCAAATGTAGCAGATTCAATAGTGACTCAGCAAAAAGAATTAATCTAAGTGTAATTATGTGCGTTAAGTATTTGTTGAGAAAAAATTGTACTTCTCAGAAATGGTTTGATTTTAGGCAGATTCTTAATCAAAGGTGGATCTTGAAACCTGATTATATTTTAAAGTTACAAAGCATAGTAATAAAATGTGTTTAAGGATGACTCTCAAACCAACTATAACAACTTATTATGCTGATTTGTAATAAAAAGTAACTGTGCATTTTTCATTTCCCCAAAATAAATGCGATTTTTTTGTATAGTTTTCCATAGTTGTCCCCTCTGCTCATTAGTGCTCGTTATTTTGGAACCCAATAATCTGATAAAAAAAAAAAAAAAAAGCACAGGCAACAAGATTATCAGTAAGCGTAAAAGAAGACTGGTAATATTTTACAGTATCACATCAAGTGAATGTGCATGCTAATTTTGTTTTCTATAATTCTTTTTAAAATGTATTCTCATAAAACTGTTTCATTTTAATATTAAAAACATTTTCACAAAAATTATGTTCCTAATTTTATTTACGTTAAAATTTAATAAATTTATATTTTCCTTTTGAAATGAGAAAAAATGTGATGAGAACATTGTTGCAAAATGCAGTTAGCTTGCTACTATTCTAAACAACCTGTGTCTATATGAATAAATAATAATTTGAATTAAGTTAGATCTTAAGTAGAGTCCTTTTTATGTTGTACGTATCTTTCATACACTTTGTACAAGACATGTTTTACTAATTTTACATCATTATTTATACGATAATTAATATTGATGATCAATAATTTTTGATATTATTATATCAAGTTTAAACGTAAGTACAGTTTACATATTTGTATGGCAAACATATTTTGGAAAGCATTTTATTTAAGCATTTATTTTTTAAGGACCAATTTTATTTTGAAAAAGTAATATTAGAGCTTTGACATTTCTTACGAAAATCATCTTAAATATTTCCAGAAATAAAGAACATTCATTTATTTTATTTAGAGAATTTATTATCTAGAAGAATTTAACATTTGGTTAACTATTCTATGTACATATATATAAGTAATGATAATCTTTATCAGTCTTAGACTGATATGTAATTATTTCAGCACTTTTTCTTTCTCATATTTCGTATTCCTCAAAAATATTCCTTTTGATTTACAATAAACAATATCTATTTTTGTTTCAGATATTAATATTATTTGAGTCAAGTTTTAAAAAAATTTTTTATCCAAAATATTTATATAAAAATATTTGTGTATCATTTTACAAGAAAATTTTTATTTCTTTTATATTACCAAATTTTTAATATATACTTCTTACAAAAAAAAACTCTACAAATAATATATTAGTTCATACGAAGATGTATGCATTACAATATATTAATTAATATTTTTAATAGAATATTAATTAATATAATCTTTAATAAGAATGTAATAATGTTACATTAATACATTTTTCAATATTTTATTATTGAAATGTTATGTTAAGAATATTTTCATTCCAATTGATTATTATCACACGAATTTTATTCCCTTGATAACTAGCAGCATATAATAAAGAACAGGAAGATAACGTGCGTAAGCGATTTTTTTCAACTTTAAGCATCCATTTCCAAATTAAACTAAATTTACGCATCCCATACAATTAAGTGCAAGATTTTTGATAATCTACTATTGAATAAAATAGTCAATCCATTTATCACTCACAAAAGCAGCAGAAAACACCTGCAACCTTAATTTAATTGCGATGCAACTGAATTACAACGCAATTTAGCTGAATGAGAAGTTACGAACACGCGTTCGCTGATTTTAAAAGAATCAAGAATGCAAAATCTGCACAGTTATGAAAGATGATGAAAGGATAATTTCTCTGCCGGCTGAACATTTCAGGCTCATTTGAATCACTTTCTCCTTTTGAACGCATCGCTGCCATTATGGATTGTAAATTTACTAAAATCTTAATGACTTTCATCATTACCATTTAGCTGTGCTTTTATTCCCAATTAGCGAGGACGAGGTGTTCCCACGTAAAATGCGTCCCATTAAACAAACCTGGTCTGAAAGCGACATTAGCGGCTTGCATTTTTGTAAAATAACCACCCACTCCACTTTTTTTAATAACTCGCGAGATCCGCTAAAAAAAAGAGAAAAAAATTCAAAATAGGCAAATATCCTATCCTCGCCACCTTACGCACTACAGCCGGTAGCGCTTCGTCGTACAATGCGATCTGCGGCGTAGGTAAAGAGGGCGCGCAGTATGGCGGAGTAATACAATGAAATATCGATCTTTTACCCCCACACACAAACGGCACTTACTTTACTACGAGCCCGCGTATGGTATCTTCCATTTGCTAGCTCAGTGGTGAAGACGAATATACAGGGAGCTCCTTTCGGTGGCCACTCGATACCAGAAGTGGCGAGATTGCGCACCACGAGGGATCGTGAATCGGTGAGTAACACTTTTTCTTCGGTCTGTCAGAAAAGAAATGCGATCGTTTGCTAGCATTTCATTGATATTCCAACAATATGTAATGAGCCCTCGCACGTGAGGGTGATGAAAACAAAAGCGGTCGTTTTTATCGCCGGCTTGTGTATAAAACACGTCTATGCTTGCCGCCCAGTGTTTGCATCGCTTTCGAAAGTGCCGAATGTCACGTTATGTTGCCATCTGCGGGACATGCGTGTGCAAGTGGAATGTCCTCAGATGTTGTTTATTTTGTGACAATTACGGGAGAAAGTCTTAAGAGAAACATAGAAGATAATGTGTTTGGATATAACGATGGAGAATGTTTATTCAAATATTAGTCTGAGTTAAGTTCGTTTTTCAGAAAATATAACGATTTAAGAACCCTATCATTAAATGTAATTTCAACAAACAATTTTCCTGAAGATTCTAGATTGCAGTTAGGGAAAAAATTTTCTGTCATCTATAATGAGAACATATAAGACAATCAATCAGAATAAGGTATATTTTAGATACTAGACATAAAGCGTATTTTAAGCAATAATTAGAATATTTTTGCGGTAATTAATGTTTTTAATAAGGAGTTTCACATGTGTTATGATAGTTTATCGAATAGAAGATACAACAAACAATAAGGAATTTCCAATAACTAGTAGTGCTTTAAATTAAGCTAATGTCCATTGTTTCAAATTTATTTTCATTAACTTTTAAACCAAAATTTTCAATAGAAATATAATCCTTGTTTTAAATTCATTAACTTAAAAAGTTTTCTATAGCATCAATATAGATATCTATCAATTTTATATATATATATATATATTTATTAATAATACTTATCTTTATTCTTTGTTTGAAAATTCAGTGAATATGACTTATCGCTTATTATCTGACATAGAAAGAATCATTTAATAAATTGCTTGCACGTAACAGCATACTGAATTGGAAAAATTATCAAAACATAGTAGATTTATAACCCTTAAAATGCATTGATTTTTACTCGTGAATGCTTACAAAAATTATTCATATTTCTTACTTTAAAAAAAATTTTTTTTAACTAATGGATAGTGTATTAAATATATTCAAATTATTAAATATAATTTCGGAATTTTTTATTTAAAGAAAATTATCGTACACACAATTTACCATTGGAAATTAAAATTCCAATTATGATTCCTTCTCTAAAAAACAAAATTAAACTCAAAGAGAAAAAATTTTGTAAATTGAAATAAATTATTAAAAAATGAAAATGTGCACAATACTTCATTGTTAAATATTTTTTACAAAGAAGGTGGTTAGTATTACCTTAATTGTGTGTGTGTGTGAAATGCGCAAATAATGTTCAAATAGTTTAAAAATTAGAAGAAGAATAGAAGATTTATAGTGGCTGCCTAAATTTTAAAGATAGAAGTTCTGTAAATTAAGCAAAATTTGTAGTGATTCAATTTGGAAGAATATTTTCCATTCGTAATAAACTGAGACATTCAAAGATTATTTTATTTCATTCAAAGTTTACAGTAAAGTTTATTTTATTATTTTATATTATTTATGTTTACAATTTTAGCTGCATTAATAATTTATACTATATATATTGAATTAATATAATTGTAGTTGAATGTTGTTTGCTTGAATTATTAAAAATGTTTTATTAAAATGCATTCAATTTAAATTTGTTATGTAATGTAAATTACTGCCAAATATGTATTTTTAGGTAAGTGACTATTATGTGACGTCATTTAAGAAAAAAATTTGTGGTTAAAATTATGTTACGTTGAGAAGTAATTTTGCTTTTTATTTTCCAAATTTATATTATCTTGCCATTTTATTTTCAAATAAAAAAAAAATCTTTAAATGTAATATAATTAATAAAAGACAAATGTCGATTTGGTTTTTTCCTTTATCATGATTAATGTAATGTTGTTATATTAGCATGCGAAGAATTGTATAACAATATTTTTCAATATATTTGTCATTCTTATAAAATATATAAAAATATACTGTCGTTTATTAATACCCCCGAATGTACAGCAAAATAAATTTATGTTTTTCAAATTATTAATTAAATAATAAGATGTAGAATATAAAATAAGGAACTATTTAATTTTTTAAAAAATACATATTTTATTATTTTCTATAAGAAATGAATTAATAAAGATTTTTATAATATTTGGAGCAAAAATCTGATTCAAACATTTCGACTCGAACAGCTTATTCAATTTGAAATGAAAATAATAATTGTTAATGCATGTGTTGTCAGTTTATGTTACAATTTTTTTTCATTTATCAGCATCAAAATAGTAAGAAATAAGCCATAAGTTTGCTAAAGTATAAGCACACATTACTATCACGCTTTCTTATAAATCTATGTAAAAACATCCTGATGATAAGCATTATTTAAATTCTTAATTCTTCTGCATGATATGTAATTGTTATTTAAAAACAATATTTGTTGTGCCTAATTATATTTTTAATATCATGTTAATGAAATCATTGTATTTTCAAACAGAATTCTTTTTAATGTTAATAAATAAGCTCTAGTGCAAATTTAAATCAGCATTTCTCAAGAGTATTTATTTTATGTGAGAAAATATTTAAAAACTCGTAGAATAGCCAAAAACTGTTACACATATACATATCGGTGCAGCTGAGCAAGCCTCCAGACTGTACCATAAGTTAACAGGTTTGGAATATTCACCCATCATCAAGAGCCTCGTAAGTTTGAACCACTGTCAAGTGAAGAGGTCACGCCTGAGTTGGCACACTCCTCTCCACATTCATGCCACACCAACGAAAGACTTTGGACGTCACAGACTAACGTGGACATATCCCAACCCGCGGAGCTCCATCAACCCCGTGAGTTAGAATATGGTCACTCTCCAAAAGTCATTTCCCGAGGCAAATGATGCTTCACTTTTGCTCACCTTAACAGGAAGTGGCGTAAGGCTTTTAAACCACTGAAGCTCAAAAGCTGTTACTGTTACAAAACATTTAAACATCCATTTCATGCTTTTTTTTCTAAGAAGACTTCATTAATAGTTTGGCGTATTCGCATGTCATAAGGAGAAAAACAGAAAATTCCTAAGCACCTTTCCCAGCATATGAGCATTCAGAACACAGAATTCATGTCTCACTATTCAACATTAGATGATATTAAACCCTGAAGCTGCTATCCGAAAAGCGTAATCCTACTATCAGGCTATCAGATTAGATTATTAGTAAAGATTTTGATACTAAATAGTGGATAGACTCAAGGGTCGTTTTAAGCATTTTTAAGGCATTTAAGAAGCCAACACTTGAATTCCGAGTAAACTTTTCATAGGTATTGTATTTACATGTCACAAGGAAGGAAACCGAGAAAACTCTCAAGCATTAACCAGAAAACGTACATACAGAATTGTTACATTCATCTTCCTTTTCTTCTATATTATCTACAGCGACTGTGATCAAACCAATACTCCAAATTGAAATGTTCCCTTTGATTGTTATTTTCTTCTGAAAAATTATGATTTGGAAAAAAATAAATCGAAGAACAAGTTTACAATTCTCAAACCTTTTTCAGAATGAAAGGATGTGTGTGGGGGGAGGGGGGTTATATGGAGATTTTATTCTTTCAATACATAAATATAACCACCCTCTTTATGTATAAAAAAAACTCCAAAAAGAGGCAAATATATCATTCATGATAAAAAAAAAATTCTTACCAACAGTGTGTTAAATTTTTAGACTACTTCTTAAATTACATGAAATGCACAAAAACTCACAAATTAGTCTCTATGTATATTTGCAGAGCTCAATTCATTAAAGTGATAAAATGTTTTCAGATTTGGAAAAACAGCTCATAATAAAGTTTTCTGATAACTAAGTTATTTAAATTTGAACGTAATTATAAAATACATGTTTTGGGATAGATACATGTGTAAAGTTATATTTTATGAGAAAAATATTGCAATTAAGAGAATTAAATTAAACGATGTCTGATATTCCTTGCCTTTATTGCAAACGCTTGAAATAAAAAGTTTTCAAACAAATAGTTGGTAAATTTATTTGCTTTTAACAATTAATGGTAAATTTGAAAAAATGAATTTGTTTTACTATTTAAAACTTGTAAACATCGTTTCTGAAATTCAAATCTAAAATATTTTCTGCAATGTATTTAGGCACGATGTCTTATAATATAACTGATATAAAATTGTCTCGACAAACCGCTTTTGAATTACACCCTTTAATGATATTTTGCACATCCTAATGAATTTTTGCACATACTAAATGAAATTGCCCTCATGCAACTAACTTGATCAAATACATAGTTTTGGGGAAAAGAAATGTATTATTTTTGCGGTAGAGGTCTGTATAAATCTATATTTAATAAAGTATTGATCGAACAATTTCAGATTTATGTTGGTCGGAAAGATGACATTTTGCACTAAAAAATTCTTTAACATTTGATTTGTTCCATTCAGTTATGAGTTACAGGGTGTTAAAAGAGGAAGTCGGAAAAAGAAAATTCGGTACATTTTACAGTTTTTCTTTGATAAAAGCAAATATGGAAGTCTGACGTCTGGAATTTGGAATAGTATTAATGGTCCCGATACTGAAATAGCCAATTACGTGCTATCTTAGTTTCTTTGATTACACTTAGGTATTTTTGATGTTAAATATTTACCTCGCACAGGTAGGTCCATCATTGAAAATGTCGATAAGGTTGCAGAAATTGTTTTAAGTAGACATGTATGTAAGCTATCTTAGCAGGGCTCATAAGCTAAAGATTGATCATAAAGCAGTTAATATCATTTCACAAAGTTAATTCGAATTATATTAAACAAAGTCTTGAAGTTAATATAAAAATAATGGATTTCTTTTTCCCCAAACCAATATCATTTTTTAATATTTTATCGACATTATAGAAAATTTGTATAATATATATTCTTAGTTAAAGTTAAAAAGCTTTGTTTACAAAATAAAAGATCAACCAGAAAATTCAATTTGAGGCATGGTTTCATCGAAATTGTGGAATTTTCCATAGAATCTCAACCTATGGTTCATCATTCGAGGGAGGAGCCTTCTAAATTCTAATATTTTTTTAAAAAAAAATTTACATTAAATGTACTTTCATAGACACGTTTGATAATTTACTTTTCTCCTAAAATTAGAGAGATTGACCCTTAAAAATATCAAGTGAAATTCCAATCAAACGAAATGAATTTCCTTTCTTTTATAACCAAAACTCATTTAATGTTAAAAAATTTTAAATTAAATCTGGTGGTGATTCCCCTCTAATTTGAATTAAATCTTTCAGTCAATTACGCAAGATTACAAACGAGTGATACTCATCGAGTTTTGAATAATTACTTGATTTTTTAGTGTATAATAAATATATGTATTTTTTTTAACCAGAACTTGTTGCACAAACATTCGCTACACTACATAATTTCTTTATTTGCAATATTACCTATACAACTTTAGTATCATAAAATAGAAGTGTAACAAATTTATTTCTTTAATAATTTTCAACTGAATTTTAAAATTTTCTGATTCTTCATAAGTAAAATAAAATTGCTAATGGATGCTACGGTTATCGCCAACAAAAGTATGCTTAAAAAATGATTTTTCTCAAAAGCGAAAAAGGTTAATAAATTACATCAAAAAATAGTAAAAAGTAGGGAAGCAAAAACTCGCGGAAATCCATTATTAACAAATGCCTAGTGGCAGAGAATTCTAATAAGCATTTCCTCTTTCCGAGTGCCGTAAATATATTCACCGTTACTTCCGAACATTTATAGCCACCATAGTTTTCCGCTATTGCCCACTTCATGTCTATACCCCATAAATAAGAAATTCTCGGACAGCTTATGCGCCCCCTGGCGAATATTAATGACAACCGATTAGCGGCTACACAGGAGCGGATTTTATACCCATTTCATCACCTACGCCTGCCATTAACCCTTTCTCCGATTAGGTTCTGGATAGGGCTGTTTTTATTGCAAAGGGGCAATTGCATTGTAATAGGCCTGCCTAACAGCTGGTCCCTTAAGGGGTCGGGGTCACGGAGTTTTTATTGATTTTATTCTCGAAAATAGGGCAGTTTTCCATTTTTAATGTGAAGCGTAAAGATTAAGATTATTGAAAGTCAAGTTTTAAAACAAGTATGTTACATTTTTTCTGTTTTTCATGGAATATATTATATGAATATTTCTTTTTTTTTTCAGTTAAGAATGCTATAACTGCAAACAATTAAATTGAGGTTAAATTGTTTGCAGTTACTTAGCATTTTTAACTGAAAAAAAAAAAGAAATATTCATCAATGATTAATACCGATCAATAAAAATTATTTTATAATTTTAATGATTTACTAGTATCGTATACTGATTATTATCCTTGGGATTGAAAGTTGGAATCAAAAGGAAATTATGATAAAGTTCAGGAATTTTAAATTACTAAAAAATGATTAAAAAAAAGAAAATTGTTAGAAAACTTTTATATTTCTTAAAAAATTCAAAAAATAATTTTTTGTAATCTTCAAATAAGTAATTCAAATTCATTTTTAATATAAATTTGTTTCTTTAATTAAGCATTAGTTATTCTGAATTCTATGAGGTAGAAAATTGTGAGATCCTCTATTTATATAATTTATGATTGAAATAGTATATCTATCTGACAATCATGATGTGTCCTTTTTTAATAAATATAAAAAACATGGCCAATTTAGCATTTTACGACGCACGTTAAAGTATGTTTTTAAAAGTCACAATCTCTAAAGTTTCTATATGTGCAATAAAGCACTAAAAATTTCCAATCTTCGTGGTTGAATATCTGGCATGGGGTCCCTCTTATAAAAAGTACTAACTCACTATTCTTCTCATTAAAGAATGTATTTTTATTTTAAGATCTTAAACTTTCGTTTTTAGCATGAATCTTTATAAAACAAATTCCAAAAAGCAAGTTTTAGGATTCTAAATTTTTTTTTCAGTCTCAGTATAGTTATTACGTTTTTATAAAAATTTTCTTATTTACACATGTAATCAGTAATCGATGTGTAAGACAGTAATCGAAATAAGGATCCTCACACATGAACAGTAATATTAAGCTCACGTGTGGGGTGGGTCCCTTACAAAGGAGCTTAATAATACAGCTCCTGTTACGATGGTTTTAAATCTAACATTCATAAGGTGAACACCTTTCTTATATAAAGCAATATACCAGAAATTTATTTCTTACCTTCAATACATCGATGATTACTTAGCTAAACTAAAAATAAAAACATTGTTGTACATAAAAATAAATTTTTTTAAAAATGTATTTTTTTATTTTTATTTTTTTTTTTTTTTTTTAGGAAATGGAAACTAAATATTTAAATGATAATTACCTTGGTGATACTTTGGCTTCACCTTAGATTAATTTTTAACTGACAATCAATTATTGTCTTTTAATAAAATTACTGCAGAAAATGGACTCATTTACAGCTTTTATTTCCACACATTTAAAACAATGAGATTTTGTGGAAATTTTAAAGAATTCATCTCTGGTCTAGCCTTTGAAAAATGTATCGAAATAATTAAATTTATCTTAATCTCTTGCATTCAGACAAGCGGGAATCAAATTGTTCTGTTACACTGCTCCCCCCATATGTTATTTTAGTATTATTCATACTCTAAAACGATTTCACATGTAACAATTCTTTAGTCGACTGTTCTTCCACGTCAAAACTTAATATATCTCTGATTCAAAGAGGAATCTCCTGTTGAATTAAAACATTATCGATTATTTTTTTCATCGATTAAAATTGATGTTATAGGGATATCCACGAAAAACAAAGAACAAGAAGAGACTACAAAATTAATTAAAAAATTTCCTTATTTTAATTTGTAAACTTTATTTGCAAATACACAATATTGAAAAGTATACAAAAAATTAATAAGAGTTATTAATTAGGCCAAGTTTCAGTTGATTTTGATAGTGACTTTTTTGTTTAGGTTTTGCCTAAATTGAAGACATTACATAAATTCAAAACAAAATTTTAGAAAATAAATGACTGTATTTTCATAAACCATTTTCATTGTTAAATAATAATCGACTTCAAAAGAATTTTATTCTGTTTAACAATTGTTTCATTTCATCAGCAGTACATCATTTATAAAAGCAAGGAGAAAGTGAAATAAAAATCAATAGATCAGATACAAGATATATCCTCCGTTAATCTATTAATACCATTAAAACATTGACAGAAATTTCCAGAAGATTATTCTACGAGTCATGCTTATCACTGATATTTCAAAGAGCAGTTTGTGGTTCATTCATCCTCTTCGGAATTTGATTAAAGTCAAGTTAATCGAATTGGAATCTAGTCACAATCCTCTGAATTCGACTATAATGAAAATCCATTTGAATTAACTCTGAAGATTAAACTTCATTTTCAATATGCCATTCAGTCTAGATCTTAAAATGCTGCATTATCCCTTAGTTGCTTCAATTGGCAGAAAATTTAGTTTTGTAGATTATTAGAAAATCCCTCGATACGAAGCTTTGCCATCAAATTGATACCAATAATTTAAATGGTAAGTAATTTTTGAAATAGAAAAGTAGCGATTAATATGTATTTCTATTTCTATTTGTGATAAATTCGTATCATAAGAGATTTTAACAGGAAAAAGGTAAACGATTTTGATGGGTTTTTTTAGCGTAAAATAAAAGAAAACCATTCTAATTCTTAGGATATCAATTAAAATAAATCGGTGAATAAATTCCAAAAGACATATTTTCGTTCTTATTTGTATCTATTAATTAGATTTTACTTTACTTTTACTTTTTAAACAGCAGTTTTGTTCAAAAAGTAACATTTAAAATTGCAAATTCTCCAAATTCAATTTTTTAAATAAATGAATCATTATTTTACTCCTTTAAAAATATCTTAATTATCAAATTACAGACTAATTGCGAATAATTAAAATTTAAAAAATGCGATTCTAATTTTAGATTGCATATCTGAAACATATAATCTAAAACTGGATTAACATTCCATGAATCCTGGATAAACTTTTCCCGATTGCAATCCAAATTTTATTTGTGTCTTTGAGCATCTTATTGTTGTTGGTATATTTAACTATGAAATAAATGTTTGTGACAATATATACTTTATCAATTGAGTTTTTTTACACCCTGTAACAAATATTTAAATTTTAACAATTTCATTATAGTTTTTAGTGAAATATTATAACTACTAATTAAGTTTTAAGTAACAAACTAAGTAATTTAATACTGTGATGGCGGAGAATTTAAAATGTTAATTACATGTTTAAATGCAAATTTTTATAATGAAAATTTCAAATACTAAGACTTATTCCAGTAACAAAACATAATTTATTTAAGAAAAGGGAAAAAAATTGAAGTCTTAAAGTTTTCTTCATTACCATAATTTTAGTGTAAGATTGATAAAAGTTTATATTAATTATTCCTACCAATCTTCTTTAGAAAAGCGAGAATTTAGTCTAACAATTTTCAAATAGAAATCAAACAATAAATATGTCAAAAAATTTTAAAATTATGAAATCATATTACAAAGTGTGCATACATAATAGAAGGAAAAACCATTTCATGCTTGCCAAATAAAAAATACCAAAACCATATCTGTAAAGTTGTGCAAAACTGGCACAGAATCAAAATCTGAAGAAAAGAAAATTCTCCTTTCTTAAACCCTCAAGTCTAATTTTTCAAAGCTTATACATGGTTGTAAGGAAAGTTTTTGTACTTCTTTCATAGTAATAAAGTGTGAACTATAAGTTATCTTTTAACACGTTTATTTAAACTCCTTTTTCACAAATTTAACATACTTTCAAGATATATTAAATCATATAAGAGAAATTTTAAGGTTATGTGTAATTTTTGTCTTTTTTATATAACCTAAGCAAGAAAAGATCGCTTGCCTCAAATAAAAACCGAATATATGTAAAGAACTCTACAATAGTAAGTTCACTAAGAATTATACTTTTGCTTCAATAATGTTATTGCATTGAAAATTCAACAGTGACAGAATTCAATAGGGAGACAAGTATTATCTATTGCAAAGAAATAAAATAGTAGCAAATATTATCTCAGAACAAAATTATGATGACTTAAATAGAAATAAAACGGTGGGGGAAACAAAATCAGTATCTCAAAACACACGTATACACAGTTTATAATTAAACATGTGTTAAACAGTTTATTTTACATTAAAAAAAGGGAGCACACCATTTTATCTAACAAAACATGCTTGATTACCTCTCAATAATAACAGTTTTTCCTTGAAAAATTTATCCTTGTATAAAGAGAATATTTTTTTTATTTTGTCTCCTTAACTAAATGCACTTGTAGTTGTTATTAGTTAATTAAATATATTTTTAGTTAACGAATACAAACGAAATCTAATTGACTGAATGATAAAATTCTACTCAATGGTAACTGGTATAGTAAGCTTTGATTTTCTATTAAGAAAATATTTTACATTAATCCTTGGATAGTTTTCTTTACTAAACTTTCCAAAGAAATATTTTTATTCTTTAAAGTTGGTAACGAAATCAAAAACACCAAAAAACTTAAATTTTAAGAAAAACTTAAGTCAAAGTATAAAAAAATTATGTTTATTAAAGATATCTCATTAATAAACAGATTTAATATACTTTCAAGATATATTAAGAAGGTAAGAGAATTTTTTTTGTCATGTTAAGGTATAATTTAAAAAATGATGATGACATAAATCATCATTTTAAAAATTATACATAACCTGAATCTGATGATATAATTTCACATTTCATCAGAACTATTTTTCTGATGAAATGTGAAAGATATGAATGTGTATTTTATTTGATCTGAATATGTGTATTTACAAATATTTTTGGTACAATCGAAAAAACCCTGAATAAAATAATAATATCTATTAAAATAAAAAATAGTCAGAAAATTCATATATTTTTTTTCAAAATTCAAAATAAAATAACATAATACATTTATTACAGTAGCTCATTTTTTTATCATCCAGAATTCAATAGTTTTATGAATCCAACTTTTTTGTTGGATTTATAAAACTAATAAACTTTCATTGCATGTCAATAATGATGAAAATAACGCATGTAACATTAAACATTTTATTATGAATTCCATTGACGTGCGTGTATCATTGAAAAATACTAAAAAGCGAATTGTAAGAAATGTAAATAGGCGTTTAATTTGCAATAAAAGCACCTACTATATCTATTGCTTGATTTTTATCTTCATGATGAATGGTTTTTTTATCACGAAATTAGAAGCAGTTTTTCATACTTTTATATTTCACCAATAGATCTATTGCAGCAAAATGAAACATTTAAAAACAATGAACTTCTCATTCATCTGTTATTCATTAAATTGAATACTGTAACCATCAATTTGCATAAGAATTACAAAATCCTCTAGCTTCATCTAATTTGTTCTGTTACAAATAATAGAGTTCAAAATTCTTATAAATAAACAAAACGCAAATATAATTTTAAATATAAAGATTATGTATAAATTTCTTCTTATATTTTCTGTGCATTAGAATGTATTTCAGGAATAATATAAGCTCCATAAATAAATAATTGCTATAAATATTTGTGTCACTTATCCACCAAATTGTTCACAACAATTTTTAAATTAATTCAGTCATGATAAGCAAATAAATTTTGCTTCAACATAGGAAATACATCTAGTTTTTTCTACATTATTTTTCCCCCAATATATTCATCTACATTATTTTTTCCCCAATATATATTATTTTTTTTCCCCAACTTAAGTGTTAGAACCTCCAAAGGGAAGCCACGGTGGCTATGTTCTTATTATCGGAAGGTGTTGAGTTCGAATCTCTACTTAAGCGAAAATCCGTCAAGTTCACTAAAAATGGCTGGGGCTTGTTAAATAAATCATGCTTCTGCTTTATACCTACTTCTACATATTACCAAGACTCTCACCCAGCTGTTTTCACCAATCCATGATTTATAAATTTTCTTGCAAAGAAATATCTTGTTCTGTACCTGCTAAAAATTCGCAATATTGTGTCGCGCATTTTTATCAATCTATTTATTATAAATATGTGAGAGCCACTGAATTGTTTCCTTCTATCTTGAAAATATCTATCACTGTAATTTGTAAAGAAAGATAAGCATTATATCGAATTCTTTTCTGCTTTAAGCGAGATGAAATTTGATTGGCTTAGTTGTCAGCCTGAGAAAGGTAAGCGATGTGGTCAGAATAAAACGATGAAATTTTTATTTTCGCGAATAACTTTAATTTACCTGAAGTAAAAAGAACAATCAAAACTACCGATTCTCAAAATGGTTAAAGTTCATTATAAGCAATTTATCTGCTCGACGTCTTTGCCTTCGGGGCTCTTGGAATTCTTCCGCACCAGTTCGACTCTTTGTTTTAAAGGTTCGTCCCTAACTCTATAAAATCTTATAATTCTTTGAAAGCGTAGAAGCCGGCAAACCGTTCATCTCACAAAGAGAGGGAAGAAAGAGAGAAGCCGCTCCACTCAGACGGACGCTTTTCCCTCGAGAAAAGATGGGGATGAGGGGTTGTCATGGAAACGATCCTACTCCCGAAGATGCTTCTTCTCCCCCCGTTAACGATCGGGTCTGTCTCCCCCCCCCGACCTCCACAGTTCAGGGAGGCCAGTCACGCGGCGACAATTCGATTCTCGTTTCGGCCTGTCTCGCTTAATTAAAATTCGTTCTACAAGCCATAGAAACTCGGAGTTTTTGAGGTAAAGAAAATGACGAGAAAACAAAGGGATTTATTTGTATACAAAGTTTTTACCCGGTGTTTGAAGGAACAATCTCTGTCATTTTGAAGATAAGAATAAATTCCCGCTGCAACCTTTGATTGGGAGATACCGCTCTTTTTAATTTTTAGTTTTACATTGATGAAAAATAATTTTTACGAAAAGGTACCTTTTATATTTCCAGATATCTGCCATAAAAAAAAAAGGAAAATAGTACAATTTGCATAAAATAAAATGACTTGGTATTTGTTGTTGTTGATCCCATCCAGTATGAAAAAAATAATTTAATGTATTTTTTCTTTGAATCATTGTTTTAGAGATCAAAGTTAAATATTCTAGACATAAGTTTGTTACCTGTTCAATAAATATGAATGCAATAATCCATGCTATCATCTTTGGGAAAAACAAAATAAGAATATGCAAGAAAACAAATTTTAGAAATTGCACCATTCCTTAAAGGGATATAATTTTAGCTTATCAATTTTCCTTTCATTTTTAAATTTAAATAGCAATTTTACAGAGATTTATTTTTATTATATATATACATATACCTATTTTTTTTTTTAAAAAAGAATCTCTTGTATGTTAAATTACAAGATATTTAGATAAAAAAAAAAGTAGCCTTTGATTTTATTTTATTTTCTAATTTTACCCAAGACTGAAAGATTTTTATCGACTATTTATCAATGATATTTTAATGATACTTTTAAGAAAATTCTCTCTGACTAAATTGCAAATTTACTCTAAATTTGTTTCAAAAATATTCATTTTCTTGTGTAAATATGCAAAAAATTAATGTTTACGTTAAATTTACTATTTGTTAAATCACAGCTATTTATTTATTTCCTGAACTTTCTTTCATGTTATGATTATTCCCTATCAGCTGTTGCGTTATCTCTCACAATCAGATAACAATTACAAACGCTGATTTATTGGTAACGCTCATTTATTGGTTCAAACGCTCATTTTACTAGGTAAAAATAAATAAAGATAATTTAAATATTTTCATAAATTTATGGAAACAACTTATAACACAAACACATTTAATTAGGAAAATATTATAGCGAGCTTTAACATAAGAGCGTTTGTTTGCTAAAATCCTTCTACTTGTTGACACTTAACAATAATGAAAATAAAATACGTTATATATATATATATATATA
>JAPDSC010013883.1:233626-258707 GCA_026290005.1 Latrodectus geometricus | reverse complement strand
TATATATATATATATATATATATATATATATATATATATATATAAAGAATTGTGCTTAATTTGAAAAATATTATGTTGAATATCGATTTAAACATTTTTTACAATCCAACAAAATTATTATATTATGCTAAATGCTTAATTTCTTAGTTTCGTAATTAAATTATACTACTAATAGTTTGATATATTTTAGAGCAACATTTTTACCATATCAATATGCAGAATTTCGATTCCTGGTGGTGAAAAGTGAGAAAACTGAATTAATACCTGTTTTCAATCGGCCAAGTTTTATAAATGGGTATTTGTTTCTGAATTACATGCAATTTAAAAGAAACAAAAATAACTTGCTTTACTAAAGTTTTAATCAGATTTTTAAATGTAACGCCATAAATAATATAATTAGCTTAATTAAAATATTTATGAATTAGTGTAAAATCTAAGTCAATAAGTTTAATCAGTTATATATAAGTTTAAATATATAATCTTATAAAGTGTGTTATAAGATAATATATTCATTTTAAATATATAATTTTCTAACACACTCATTGAAAACTTGACGTATTAATTTAAAAACTTATCGTATTATTTGAAAGCGGTTTCAAGATTAACGTATTAATCTTGAAACCGCTTTCAAATAGATCCAGAAAATTCTTTAGTGCTTAAATCTTACTGATGAATAAGTTATAATTTAATTAAATATATTTTATTTGTAAAATTGTTTTTTTTTCTTTCATATTTATTGACGATGTTATGCAACTCAAATAAATCTCTATTGTTTATTGACATAATTGCTTCATACAGTAGATAACTGCATAAACAGTTTTATTATTACAATTTTGGAAATCATTGCACAAATATTTTATTTAAAATTGCACCGATATATAAGAAAATTATTTTCTATAAACAGAAGAAATTTCGTAAATTTTTGTAACTGAATGAAATATATACTTTAGATGAGAATTCATTTTAGTTGATATATTAAAATTTGATTATAAGGATGTTCATTAAAAGTATTCTTTAAAGGAATTCCTTCTAAAGGAGTTCGTGAAGTGTATACTTAAACTGAATTCATTCTAATACTGTTCTTAAATGTATGCTTATACTGAGTTTTATAAGAATGCTTACTTTAAATTCAAAACATATACTTTTACTAAATGATTTTTAAATGTGCATTTAAATTAAATTTATTCTATTCATATGCTTTAAGTTTGATCAAAATGTCTTCCGCTTTCAAGTATTACGTCGATTTAGTTCACTAGTTTCATTTGTGAATGCGTTTCTTATAAGAAATGCCTATATCTAAGGACATCAAAGGATTTTATAAAGAGTGCATTTCTTTTATATAGATATTCGTAAAACATTCATTTTTAAGAAATTTGATTCTATAATTTAATGTCAAATCATTTTACTATTCCTGAAAATTGTTAACTCTAAATATTTTTAGAAATATAGTTCAATCAAAAAACAAGTAAATTTTAAAATTTAGCATTTATTTTTCCTTTATATTTAATAATTGCTAAGATTTTTATTTTGAACTATTTACTGATGTTATTAATGTATATCAATAACTTTTAAGAAATTTAATGCTATCTTTTCTTAAAAAATAGCATTCTAAAATCTTTTGATATTTTATTAGGAACAACATTGATTATGTTTCGATAATATCAATTTCTTCACAAACAGTCTTAATCCAATTTAAAAAAAATAATTTATAAAATTTATTTGCATAGTGAATAAAATATTTTGATATATTTGATAATTTTTTTGGATTGATACTTTTAGTTTTTTCTGATCACAAAATAAAAATAAAATTATATTTCATAGCGTAAAAGTCAAAAATTTATTATTAAAATCAAACTTTATTCTTGAATTCTTAATATTTAATGAAACACAAGCAGAATCTTGAAATTTATTAAATCATTTATTTGTGCAATTTTTAAAAATTTTTATAGTAGTATTTAATTATGAATAAAATTGAATACCCTTTTTATACGTTTCTAAACAGTTGCTGCTGATTAAATATCTGATGATTTAATCTGCCAGTCACATTAACTGATTATCTTGATTTAATACTGATTATCTAGTCACACGTACCTATTTTATGTTTTATTCGGAGTGATTCGATATTGATACAGTGTATTCAGCGAAATTATGACTGCTCACAGAATGATACCTGTTAACAAAATGGTACAGTAAATATTAGCAAGAGTCATTTTGACTGGTAAATGTTTCAAGTTTATGTACTCAATCTCATTAGTTTGCAATCCTCTTCTGGCTAACAATCAAGATTTCATGGCGAACATGGCAATAACTGTCATATTCACAACTTACAGATTCGCCAAACTGCTCTTAAAATGATCCCGATAGCATAACTCTTGCACCTCTTATTTTCCTTGGCAATCGTCCAATTGTTACCGGCATCCTTCGCAATGAAAATGGGGTACTCAACGAGCGATGTCACCCTGTTTACCAGCATTACTGGAATACGAACGACACATTTCTGCAAATAAATCTTGCAGTCGCCTAAGAAGATGGGTTCGTTTTCTTGAGGACGGGATATTAAGAAATCGCTAAGATCGTGGAGAATGTATTTGTAAAATAACGAGTGAGGCACACAACCAATAATTTATGCGAAAATCTTCTGACAGCTGTGATTCAACTCAAATATTCTTTTTTTGAATAGGAGGAATCATAAATTTTCTGGAATTTGAATTCAGGAACGTACAGAATGTGGAATTTTTCTAAAAACTTTTAATTTCTATAATGGAAAGCCTTAAAACTATTTTCTTAAGAGTAATGAAAGTTTAAGAAAGGCAATCTATTACATGTTTAGAAATAAATGTTCCTTTTTGAAGAAAAATAGGAAAACTATTTTCACAAAAATAATAATGGAAACTGTAGCAAATATGAAATACCTAATGAATTAAAAAAAAATTGATACTTATGACTAGATGTGTAATTTTCGCTAATAGTTAATAAAGATTCCTTTAATACATAATTAGGTGTGTAATTTGGAGCTTAGATCTAAATGAATATTCAGTTTACTGATGAAATAATTTTAAATAAACTGAATTGTAGTTATATGTTTGAATTATTTTTGCTAATTAATAATAAAATAACCATGATAACTCAAGAGATATTTTCAAGAATATTTGAGGAATCGTTTAAAATATTTTATCGACAAATAATTACAAATCTAAATATAATTATGACATACAAAACTTTTTGACTATGATTCTACTATTTATAGTAAAAGTATTCATATTTAAATTTCAGTTTATAAAAATATAATATAATTAGATTAGAAAAATAATAGATCTTCTAATTGATAGTCCAAATTCATGATAGTAAGACTAACATTAAAGGCGTTTTTTTTTTTTTTTTTTTTTTTTTTTTTTCGTGATTTAAAAGGTTTGAATTCCCCACATGAAATGTTTTAAATATCATGTTTTTTATATGCCTTATATTTAAAATATTTTGTAGACAAAAAACAACTATTCAAATTTTGGAGATTCTAAATTGAGTAATCTTAGTTTTGTTAAATTTTAGATGGAAGAATTATTTACATATTTATAACAATAATAAATTAATGTAATCTTATAGGAAAAGATAATTTAGTTTTGGTGTTATAAATAATACCATGATAGAGAATATGATTTAAATTTCCTTAATTTTGTCCCAACGGTAAACTTTGTTATTAATGTAGATCGCTAATTATTCTTGAAATGTGCAACATTATTAATTTTTTGTATTTTATTATGATAAAAATTAAGGGAAATATTATAGAAATAAAATGCTCAAATCCATGAATTTTCAAATGAATAAATGTAAGCCTTAGAATCACATTTATTTTTGCAGTTTTAAATCTTTGTATTCTGAAAAGATAATATTCCGATAAAGGTTTTAGCGAAACGATATATTAGCACGAAAACGTTGCCTGAAATTAACATTAGAAATTGACTGAATAAAATAGTCGGAAAACGTATCTTAATATTTTTGGCTGATACAGCATATTAAATAAATGTATTATTGTTTATTTTTGTAGTATTGTCATATGAATAAACTGAGTCTTATTTAATGTTAGTATTATGATTTCAGTTATTCTATCTTTTTTTTGCTTGTATTAATTTATGGAATAAAAAATCAAAGAAGTTTAATTAATTTCTACCTCCATATAGCATGGAAATTATCAGTTTCATAAAATCAATATTGTTGATATTTTTGCCATTTCCTTACCTTTGCCAAGTAATTTCTCTTCATGTATATATATTATCACAATAGCATCTACTGATTGATTTTCATAAATTAAGTTGCTTTTAATTATTCACATTAATTGAACTACCACTCAAAAATCTTCGACAAAAGAAATAAAAAAATATCGTTAGATTTTTCGTTTACTAGGAATTAAAGTAAATATAGTTTTAAAAATAAATTTGTCTAAAGATGTATAAAACTACCATCTTGTAGATTTTCTTTTTACAAAAGGATAAGATTTTTAATTTAAGCATTTAAATTAAATATTTTGTTACTTAGAGTCCGTTTGTTATCTCAAATGTAGGCATCAACAGTGAAATATATTTTAACAAACTTATTAATATGAAAAATAAAATACAGTTGCCACATTAGTTAATAAATACATTATTAAGTATAATGGCTTACATGTTTTATCTGGAAAGTTGGAATGGTTAGCACTTATTACGACTGGCATAGGATTTTAGCGAGAAATATATACACTGTTTTTGTGCTATAATTTTATTGCACTTTTGGTCCAAATATTTCCTTTCTCATTTATTTTAAACATCCACTTAAAAGATCTCTTCAATATTAAAAATATAATGATTGCTTGAGAGTATAAATCATACCTTTTTGGTAATTGCCTGTCTCTATTAATGACACTACTTTTACTGATAATTATAATTGTAAAGTAATTATACACTCGCAATACTTTCCCTCCAAATCCAGATTACTTCACCCAAGTTTGCTGTTCGCTTGATTAAAATGTTAATTTCGGCTTTTGTCACCGCGGAGGTGGCGTGGGTGTGGGATCGAGATTCATTAATGCATGACCGCAGCAGGGCTTTAATTAAGATCATAACGACCCATTCTCTCTTTTCACAACAGTGAAACCACGATTTTAGAGATAAAAGCACAATATATCCCAATTCTCTATCTCATTTTTTTTTTTTTTTTCATATTTATTTTTTTAAATTTTGAGCCCTGTTTTTATTTATTCCGAATAATTTCTCCTGAAATTTAGAGGCACAGTTTTTGAAAAATAAAAAAAATAAGAGCAAGAGAGGAAAAAATATTAACTGCTTTCGTTTCTTCTCCTTTTGTCAAGAAAGATGGAGAGGTTGCAACTGCAACTACAAAAAAAATCTCTCACTCCGAATGAGAGGGGGGCGGTTAAAGAATCGGGGGCGTAATGACGCGCGCCTCGTAACCGTACCCGCAGGTGCCATAAGCAACACGCCCCGGCGATAAACGCTTCCTTCGGCGATTTGGATATTGGATGGGCCCATAAAAACACAGGCCGCCGCCGAGGAAGGGGCGAACCTGAAAAAATAATAATCCCTACGCATTCTTATATACACTTCTCGATGTGGTTGTACTTTCAAAAGCTGTTCCTTTTTTTTTCCGTGTTTTTACTCCCACTTCACGCCACCGGTGACTCGGAACGATTTTTTTATTACATCTCCCGCGGTATATCGCGTGTTCTCTTTATGTTGGTAGAGTGGTC
Organism: Latrodectus geometricus; assembly: GCA_026290005.1. Taxonomy (NCBI): domain Eukaryota; kingdom Metazoa; phylum Arthropoda; class Arachnida; order Araneae; family Theridiidae; genus Latrodectus; species Latrodectus geometricus. Next base: position 252,970 of record JAPDSC010013883.1, on the reverse strand, counting down.
TTCAGAATACTGGGCTCTGATGTCCGTGAAATGTCCATATTTTAAAGGCAGTTGCTTTTAGCGATTGTTTGTGTGGATTTACGGCAGTTTTTTCTCGGTTTTCGGACAGCTGGATGCACTCATAAAATACAAGCTAGTTCAATAATACTTTCGTCAGTATTGGAGTCAGTTATTAACAAGGAATTGGTTTCCACTATGGAAAACGGTTGTCAGATTGTCAATATAATATTAAAAATTTTTAGTAAATTCTTAACATTTTGTCCGGGTTTGGCGCGATATCAAATTCCATCACTAATCACTACATAGTTTTCTTTCCGTGATACAACATATTTTGAAAAATAATTGCAAATTTTAAAACAAAATTCTGTTCAAATGCTTTGGAATTCTTTTTAAAAAAGTAAGTTCTTAAACAGAGTTTTAGAGTAAATTCTTAGAATTTTAAAGCAAATTTCCAAACTAAAATAATTATGCAATAATATATAGTAACTTTTAACTTCAAATTAAAGTAAAACTAGATAAATTAAGTATACAAAATTGAAAACTTGAATTCAAATCAATAACTTTAAACTTTTCGAACATTAAAATAATTTACAAAAATTTTAAAATCAAATAACATTTAAGAAGGGCCGCCCAACCTGTCTTGGTTAGCGCAACTGACAACGGATGGGGAGGACCTGGGTTCGAATCCCAGTTCGGGCATGGATGTACTTTCTCTTTCTCTCTGTTTCTTGTCCTTTCCTCAGATGATGGATGAATGTCGCCCGCTCTATAAACGGGTTTGTGGTGGTGTGGCGTGGGTGATGCTACTCGTAACTCCGTGACTTGGCCCACAGGTGCCCACCTTGTAACGATAAAATTAGTAGCAATTTCCGGCCTTGTTGCGGCAAATGGGCTAATGTTACTTACTTGCTAAAGAGTGCCCGCCATGAAGTTAAAAAAAAAACATTTAAGAAGATTTAGAATTCCCTAAACTCCAAATAAAGTTTCTCACTTAAGAATTGCTCCCCAAATCACGTATAATTCAAGCACATATCGAAACACATCGTATGAAAAATAGTCTCTTCTGGCATCTATAATTTACAGATTGGGTTCACTTGAACCCCATAGCAATATAGCTGGATTTAACCAAAAATTTTCCAAAAAAAAAACCATGAAAATTATATTGTATTGATCTCATCATATATAATAATGTAAAGACGAGATATATCAAACTTCAATTTCTCTGTGTTCAGCATCATAAGAACTGAACTTAAAATTCTAATCCGAAAAATATTGTTTTAATTGATACATCACAAGAATTTCATAATAAAATCTTTAATATTTTTAGGGAATATACTAACTTTAAAAGACATATTAAAAAGTTCCAATTCCTAGATATATCTTAAGCTCAGTTTTCATAAGAAAAATATTTCTTGTATGAAGGTATATTTTTCGTAGGAAAATTAGGTGTGTTTATACTGTATAACAGCCACGCTTTTCAAAAAGTAAACACAAAAAAATAAATAATAATAAATTTTGCAGCTACAATTTTCTGAAATCATTACCAAGTCATGTATATGGGAAAAACAAGTTCCAAATCTGATTTAATTTCAATATTTTTTTCATAACTGTTGAATGAATTATCTCGAATATTAAAAGAAATCTATACTGCCAAACATAATTTTCTAAGGCTTTTTTCATTTACTTAATAATATTTATTTTGTAAATATTATACTTGCAATAATTAAATATTTCCAAAAACGTGCATAGAAATGTCATCAATTGTATTTAATAGCAGTAAGCATAAAACTTCTACATTCGAATTACCCCTTATTTCAAAACCTGAACTTCCAACTACTAAACGTTACAAGTGATGAATGTTCATGAGCATGTAGAACAATCTTTTTTTTTTTTAACATTGTGATCGTTAAATTAGGTCAATAAATATAAAACAAGTTGAATTGTTCTAATTATCGGCTTTCTCACTTATCGAATGGTATTTTTAGTTTTTATAAACCATATATTAGTACATAGCTGCTTCAAAAAAAATCTATAAAAATCAGTTTTCTTCCGACACTTTAAATTTATTTGTAATATACTTATAAATGTGTAAACCTTACAGCTACTATATTACAAAATGTGTAATAAATCTTAAAAAAATATAACAAAAATAATGAAGTAACGTGAAGAATATGGAAAAAATAATGTGTTTTTATTACTTTAGAAAATTTTTTTTTTAAAAAGGACAAGAAGAAAAATAGAAAAGCAATTTCTATCAGATATGCATAGTTTTCCAAAATTGGGAAACATTTGTTGGAGGATATCATTTATTACGTCTCTTAGTAAATGCATAGCTTTATTTACTTTTTTGTATTTGTGTGGTAAAACATATTGCTTACATTCTTTAAGGAGTATGTAGCTATCTATTATTATATCGCTATATTTTTTCTGCATACTGCGGTTTTTGTCTGAGAAATGCTGGTGAACCATGTAATTCAAATTGTATGATTCGAATCGGTTGGTAATGGACGAATCGTTCTAAGTATATTCATCACGCACTGCTACTGGACACAATATTCGCGTGATTTCAACCATTATATCACAGATTAATTCGAAAAATTCTACAAACTTTTTTTTTTTCGTTTGATTATTTATCCGATTTCGCCCGTCCAACTCCTCGACGGAAGTCTCGCTTAAATAATGGTAGGTAAAGAGAAAGTCTCAAAGAATGTTCCATCTTCAGACGCTATGCTTTCCCTCATAATAAATGTGCGTCAGCTATTCGTGAAAGCAGAAAACCGAAGCCCTTGAATCTGCATATTTATAATTGTTCCTTTTCCTTAATGAATTATTCATTATGGGAAAGAACTTTCTTTTATAGTTTAAAACTTTTCGTAGGTTAATACAAAGGATTCATTCACACCAAGGATTTTGGTTTCGTGCTTTTAAAAATATTTTTAGCTCCAAAAGTATCTATAAAAAGTTCTAAAGTGCTTAAAATTTAGAATTTTTTGTTAGAACGAAGTTTCAACTTTAATTTCGAAACTAAAACTATAAATCTCCTATTAAGATTTATAACTATATTATTTGTGCAAGATTGACATCTTTCAAAATTGAAAATTACAAAAAATAAATTAAAGAAACTTATTAAAAGCATTGCACATGTAATTTTAATGAGCAAAATATACAGTTTATATGGTTTCTCTCATATGATGTATAAATTTTTAGGAAATATTTAAGATTTTAGTTTAAATTATATAATATAAAATTTTCGCAAAACAAAAATAATGATATGTTTAATTTTGCATTTTGTGTTTTCCTTTTTGAATATTAATTTATTTCTATATAGAACAAATTTCTTATTTTCAAATAACATCCTGTATGTTTCTTGATCCCGTAATGCCGAAACCTTGCACTTGTTCTCTATGGAATCAGTATTATTTTCGAGATAGTTGTTTCAAAAAAAATAAAATGGTATTTAGGAAGCCATTTTTTTTAATTCTCCCATTTTTTATGGAATCTAAAAAAAAATCCCATTTAATAAGATATAAAATATATTTACCAGTAAGTATCATTTAAATCATTAATATAAAGATAAAATATGATGTTATAATTATGTGCTGTTGTTATATTGAAAAAATTTAACAATCAGTATTTCGTCTTTCAGCATTTTTAAATAAAAAACAATAAAAATAATGCATTTCATTACAGTTATTCTATCTTTTAATTTATACTTACATAACGCATAAGAAAATATAGGGAACAAAAGTGAATGGTATTTAAAAAAAGGATATATATATATATATATATATCTTATTTTAAATTTCTATTCAAATATTTTGTTGATGGTTTTAATATTAGGAGTTTTAAAAGTACGCACCCAAATTCTACAATATTTTGATAATAATGAATGTCTAATCAATTTGATATTTGAACTACACAGATTTTTAAATGTCTTAAAAAATAATTCGTAGTAACAATTTTCAACATTGATTTATATTAGCAGGTTCTAACTTTATTCTTGTTAGTAAATGTTTGCTTTATTTTAGTAAAAGTAATTATTTTAGTATGTTATTAAAATTATTTATATTACAATTAATGCAATAGCATTTGAAGTTAAAATAATTCAAACTTTACTGCTATAACTCAATTAATTCAGAGTGCTAGTGTACGTGCATTATAATTACTACCATGTGTATTATGTACTGCATTTCTGTATACCATTTTTATTATTGTTTTTTTTTATATATATATTCTACTCTTTTCATTGGAAGTAAAAAAAATTATTTGAGTTTTTTTTATTTATTTTTTAATACAATTTATCAGGCGTACTCATATTTTAGTATCCATTAAATTCGGAATTTTAAAGATGACGTGACTACTATAGCAAACACCAAGTAAAACAGTTTTTAATAAAATTATCAAAAATTTTCAAAATACTATTTATGTCTTTAAAATAGCATTTTTATAAAACAATATTACTATTTATGAATAAGTATTATACTTTCTTAAAAGGATATTTGAATTAAATTTTAAAGAGAAAGCTTTCCTACTTAATTTTTGTTACCTTCGATAAGTGATATAGGTAATTTAATTTTCATAAGAAAAATTATATTTTCGAAATTTTATTCCAACATATAAAATTGATAGATAAGCTATTTCTCTGTTATCTATTCACTAAATTCTCTAAAATATTAGATACTGGTTGAGCTCAGGACTTGCAAACCAATTGAATCACAATCATTTCTTTTCCGCGTGCATATCTTTCTCTCTTTTCATTTTCTTTTTCTTTAATATTATTTAACATAAAGGCACATAAGAGGCAACTAAGTATATATTAAAACACAGCATTAAGAACATTAATTAATCAAAAATTTTAATGGTAATTTCTACCAAAATTATATATTTTCATTTTTTAAATTATAAATGTTGATTTATTTTACAAACTTCTGTCATGTTATTTTTAATTCGCTTTAATATAAATTTGAGGAAATAATTCCTATTAGAAAAAAGCCTTAAAAATTTAAAGTTTATTGAATATATATATTAGAACTATTTATTACATTAAAACTTTCTTCTAATTCAAAATTTCTGTAAATTAAACATTATTGAATTACAATTCATTAAATTTATATTAAAATATTTGCGTGAAAAGTTTATTTCTTTAACTAGGTACAAACATATATTTGGAAAATTTTACGGTAACTAAACATAATTTATTACTTTTATGTATTAAGATATTTTGCACTTATTAAGATATTATGCTTTTAAGGTATATTTTACTCTATTGATAATTTAAATAAGTAGTTATTGTGTCAGCATGTATTTATATGCATAATAAAAAAAATTGTAACGAAAGGAAAATATAAAAATATGGTACAAAATTCATAGAGGATAAAGAAATCAGGAAATATTATATATTCTGAGAGCTTTTTATTTTCTTTAAAATCAGGAAAGATTTTACGGGAAATAATAAGCTTTTAGAATATTAAATTCACTAAAAAATGTAAACAGAAAATATAAGGAAACAGTTTGCTTGGTAAATAAATAATTTGCAGTAGAATATAATTGAACTTCTTAATTTCTTAAAATAATTTTAATAAAACTGATGATCTCTAATAATCTGATAATCATAATTTTACTCTATCTTACGTTAATGAATAATTTCGCGCAAAATTTTCCAAATAATGTGTTTTCTTGTACCACAAATAGTAAAATAGTTAATAATATAAAATTAAAAATGTAATTTCTATCATACAAAAGAATCGCAATATATTAAGTTAGACTGGAATTATTTAACAATGGTTGGTTAGTTGAGATTTTATGAACCAAGGATCAAATAAGGAAAAAATGCGTCATATTTAGCAATAGAAATGAAATTCATAGCAACTGCACATGGTAAATTACGTTAGTACTATTTTCAGTTCGTATTTTATTAAACTACATCCATAACTATTTATTTGAATCATTAAATATATGGCATCATAGTTAATGGAAAAAGAGTTTGCGAAAACTTCTATAATGGCCTACACCTAGAAATTTATTTATTTGAACAGAAGAATAAATATTGATGTTATTTCGTTGTGTAGCTTGTTATACGAAATAATCAAAAAAACAGTTTCATTGAGCAAAAATGTTCTAACACAGAAACGTGATAAAAAGTCATGTAACGAATTATAAATAAATCGTTAAACAAAGAGATAAGATTTTTTTCTCTCTCTCTCTTGGCGAAATAAGCGACAACTTGAGTTTTAAGATCACGCGAGGCGCGAATTTTCGGAGAACAATGAGAGCAGGTGATACATGCTTTTTTTTTACTTTTGGCTTCAATCCAAAAATTGGCGAAAATTTATTTCGTATCTTTTATTTTTATACTGAACATAAAGAGTATGCTGCAAAATATGGGTGTAATATAAAGTTAAAAAAAAAAAGAAGCTACATTAAAGTGCTTGAACGAAAAATCTCTTAAAAAACGCTGAAATGGACTTAAGAAAAATGTTAGAAATTTTCACTTTTTATTTTTCGATGAATAAAGGGAGTTAAAGCTTATGTGAACCTCAATGTAGTAATTGATCTTTATTTCTTAGGGAAAAAAAATACCTTCTATTTGAAATAATTCTAGAAAATCTAGTTAAGAACATTAACACTTTTTCCCTGACGAATGTAGTTAAATTTATCCATGCTTCTATAATTTGCAAAGAATATTTTTTCTTTCAAGTACGAAATAAAGTTAGGAAATATATTCGTGTGTATCTTTTTTTTAATATAATTCTCCCACCATGCATATTCATTTCAGGTTAGGTATAATGTAATTGTTTTCTTAAACGTAGTAAGCGTCAGGTCTTTTTAGTTGTAAATTAATCTAAAATATCGTCTATATTTTGGATTTTTATGATTAAATATCTTTAATTTTAATTAATTCATGTATATTGTTTCTTTAAGCACAATTCTGTATCTATATTATACTTGATTTTACTAATAAAGATTTTTTCCTGTATAACATAAAAATGAGCAAATGGATGCCAACACATAGCTTTTTTTATTTTAAAAAAAAAAGCATTTTTGATGAAATTACAATAATTTTTTTTTTTTTTAAATTTTTATTCGAAATTTGAAAATTTACTTAAAATTGGAATATCTCTATTTCCATACTATTGATAAATTTACTGCCAGGATCTATTTTTTAAAATCTATTTTTTATGTTGCTAAAATTTGAATAAATCTTAGACTTCTTCTTTATGCTTTTTGAAATTGTTTAAGTATCTATACATGCTGTTATAGCCATGTACATTAATTTATAACTAAGAATGTGCCATCCCTTTTCGAAATATTAAAAAGTTTTTCTTGCTGGTTTATAAATCAGACGTTATTCAAACAATGAAATATCTATCAAATATTGATTGCTAAACGTGTTTCAGATAATTTTATCGAAAGAATATTTCATTTCTAAGGAATAAAATTATAAATTATTTCTGTGGTTCAAATTCCATTTCCATAATTATTACAAAGTGAACTGTGTCTTTAGATATTAGTCTGATTTATAACATAACATGTCCAATTTACAACAACGGTGACACAGGATTTGAAATGCAAGTAAAAAAAAGGAAGACTAAATTAAATATCATTATTCATAATAAATAGTTTAATCTTATGACGATAGATAGCGCTAGTTCCACCGAAGTAATTTTCTTTTTGCATGCAAAATTGCAAAATGTCGAAAAGTTAATATTTTTTTCAAATTCTTTTAAGTTTAATTCTTTCAAGCTCACCATCGATAGGTCTGTTCACTATTTCGTTCAGAGTTAAATATTAACAACAATTCCTGCATTATATTGTTCTTGCATTATATTGTTTTTATGACAATAAAATGCAAACATTTCACTCATTGTTTTTTTTCATATAATTGATTGATTATTATGTCTAGATTACCTTGAAACTTCAATACACAATATTATTGAAAAATTACTGAATTTTATAAAACTAGAGATTTAATAGAAAAAATCATTATTATGGATCCAGTTTGAATCACAAAACTGGAGATTTGTCTTTGGAAAATTAAAATATTTTTCATTAGAGCAATGTATAAAATAACTACATTACTTTTATAATTCCTATAAATTTAAACTATGATATTCAAAAATTATTTTTACACGTTTTTAAAAAATACAATTTTAATTGAGGAAACTTTCATAGATAAAATAAACATTAAAGCTACTCTGGTAGCTTGCCTCCCAATTTATGTTCTTCCATAGAAATATTTGAGATATTTCTAGGCGTATTTCAAATTCTTAACGAACACAGTGCTTTATTCTTATGCTTTGTCTGTAGTTCCAGCCGACCATTAAAAGGAAGTGAATAATACCCTCTAGAGAGGTTATTATTTTGGAGGGGAGGCATTTCAAAAGCGGGAGTATCCCTTCGTTCCCTCATCGCGGCTGTATCTTGGCATGGAAAGATGCGGCTTATTATAAGAATTTATCGAACCATATCTTAAAACTATCAATTCTCAACTCATTTTCTGGAAAAATATGAAATGCAAAACCAAGAAAGCGTCGGAAAGTGGCCGTTGATAACTTGCCAGTACTAGTGGGCAATGTTCAATTTATTTAACGCCATCTGGATTAAATGCCGAGATGTACATGCATAAAGCTTTAAAGGAGGGTTAGGGTACGACCGATTCCCCAATCGGCTCTTCGCTCCACACCATCGACATCGTTTCCATTTGTAAATTTGGAAAACGCTCGACATCGATTTTTCAATCAAGAGCCTTGTTTTCTGCCTTGTCGTTTGACAAGGAAGATGGTGGAAGGGGAGATTTGCAGAAGTAATTCATTTTCCCCCACCACCCCTTCATATTCTGCTCGGGAGCCGAGTGAAAAGATGGATCGCCCCCTTATATGACGCCCCCCATACGCTTTTATTTCCCTTAGTTCCCTTCTAATGATATCGAATGACACAAAGGAGTGAGCGAGGTCGCTGCAGGATTGCTGGCACCCCCTTTTATCCCTGGAAGCTCCGGAGTGTTTCTCTTTATATTGCACTTTTATAGGGGAACGGGATACGCCCGGATTTAATTTCCCGCTGATATTTTGGATGGCCTCTTGTTTCAAAAGGTGTGAATGCATAATAGCTTTGATACGAAAGCTGGATGGGAAGAATCCCTGAGCGGGAATCTTCAGCGGGTAGTCTCGTTTCGGAAAACTTGCATATTAATTAGGCCTTGCATGTCTAATTTATGATTGAATCTTTAAGTTTACTTTTATTTCATAGTTTCTATTAAAATCACTTAATCTATCAACCAATTAATATATTTTTTAAAGTTAGAAATAGTTAATTTGAATAATTAATATTTAAAGTACTTATAACAATCAAAATATGATTTTTTCACTAACTTTTAAATTTTTCAATATCAGAAGTTAGGTGATATAATAATGTATTCGATTATCCTTTTCACTTGCATACTATATAAATTATTTTGGGGTTCATGAAGAAATTCCAATTTTAAAAACTCATAACATTCAAAATTTATTTTTCATCTCTTTCACTATTGGGTTATTAAAATCTCATCAATTAAATAATATAATAATATCTATTCACGCTTTTTTTCATTTACATACTATGTAAGTTATTTTGGGGCTTGAGTAGAAATTTTGAAATGTTCATTATATTAAAATTTAATAAAAACATTATTTAACACACTTGTTAAATAATGTTTTTATTAAAAAGTTATTTAAGTATTGGCCTTTTACTTAAATAACTTATGTTTATTAAATAAAAGGACAGCTGTTCTTGACACTTCTAACATAATGACAAAATCTCAACACCTGAAACGATCATTTAATGGCTGATAACTTCAAATTCGAAACTGTTAATAATTTTACATATTTGAGTGCAATTATGAATTTTTCGGATATACTTTTTCAGAAGAAATTAACTACAGAATCTTGAAGGGGAACCGTTATTATTTTTCTTATCCATATCTGTTGAGAAATAAATTGATCCTGAGGGTAATTAAACTAAAAGTGTACAAAACAATTAGTCGTCTGGTGACATGTGGTTGCCAGACTTGGACACAGAAAGACATAAATAACTTACTGATTTTTTAACGGAAAATAGAAAGTTTTTGGCCAATTACTGTTATATAATTGTTGGAGAATTATGAACAGAAAACTTATAAATCGTAAAAATAAAGTAATATTCATCAAAACATACAGACTTTCATGACTTGAGCACATTGAGAGATCACCTGATAATCAAGTGGTTAAGATCTTGTATTAGAAGCTCATGTACATATATTGTGAGGCAGACCGAGGGCCACCTTAGGTTGTAAAACTCATTATTCTCCTTATTCACTATGAAACTTCATCAGGAAAGCTGTTATCAATGTTCTTCACAAATATTTTTATACCAGTAATCGACTAATGCAAATATGAAAAAAATGCATGGAACGTGGAAAACATGAAGTAAAATATACCTTCTATTATTCTTATTCTGATACATATCAGAAAATCTTTCATCATGTCAAGAAATATAAAGATTCATAGAATTTCAATTCTAAATCACATTATAAACAACTATTTATTGAGAATGTTTGCTTATTCTTAAATCATTTATAAACTCAAAAGGGTTTTATTAATTTAATAATTAGTTTTAATATTAAAAAGGAAAAAATATTTTGGTATATTTTAGCCTATAAGAAAATTACACAACTTTCTAATACAGTTAAATTTATGTCTGATTGTATTATTACTAATGTATTTTACAACAAAAGCTACATTAATAATTTACAGTACCCATACATTTGATAACAGTTTATTTTATTTAAAAATGAATTTTTAAAAATTTTAGAAATATTAAAAAATAAAGGCATTTTTGTGATGTTCTCACAATCCTATCGTCTCCAAGATTATTGAATAACCACAAAACAAATTATTGGTACATGACACATTTAATTAACGTTAACACACAAACATTAACTGATACATTTATCCACATTTTTAAAAGATATATAATTGAGTTGAGCATTATTTTAAAATAATCGTTATTTTAAATCGATTTTTTAAAACAGCGGGAGCGGGACTTCCGCTATTCCTTGGTGATCAAAAAACCAACCGTTCTTCTCTCTAAGATACTCCATCCGGTCTGTCTCTACCCCTAGCAGATAACGAAATCAAAAGTGCTAGCTTCAGTTACCTGTCTGATTTTCACAATCCTTTAAATAAATCTAAGGAAATGTTAATTACAAAAATACTTAATATATAGAAAATTGCATATAGTTATTGCTTTGATATGAATCAATTATAAATAATTTTATGTCAAAATAAAAAAGAGGATTTATTAAAATGATCCATATTATAAGTTTTAAACACATAAAAATGGCAATATATATAACAAAGATAAATTAAAAATTCTAAGATAGTGAGCAATTTAGTTGAGTATTATTTTAAAATAATGCAATGGGCAATTAGTAAATTAATTCGAAATTTAAAAATATTAAAAATCAGAAAAATTATATTTATACATAAAACAACAGAAAAAATTATAAATTAATAAAAAAATTTAAAAAAATTTTTTTTTAAAATACAAAAAGTATTTTTTTAAATATTTTTATAATTTGAACAAGTGATAAAATTATATATATTTCTCAATGTATCTTCTTAGCTGAATATTAATACCATTTGCTATTTTTAGAATCAAGTAATCATTGTTTCGTTTAGAATATTAGGAATGTTTTTGATAGCCAAATAAAATTGCTTGAAAGAATGTAATGGTTGTGTTTCCCAGCCTTGATGAAAAATTACTAAAATGTGCCGAGTATTATGAATTTAAAACCTTAAAATAATAGCTTGATATTAAATTATTTGTATTAAAATAACTTTTTTGAGATAACTATTGCTTAAAAAAGAAAGGCGGATTAATATTTTTTGTTGAAACGTTCCAAAATGAACTTAGTTCTGGAATTCCTTTCTTTATAAATGGTTGAATCTGTAAACAAAGGAAATTTATTCAGACAACCAAATTAATGTATATTTTAAACTACTTAATTATTAAAATTGATGACTTTACTACGGATACATTCAGTAATTGTATATATAAAATGATTAGCATATTTTATAAATAAAATATTTTTCGATTACTTTCAAGCCATGGATGATTGTAAATATCACCACTTTATATATAAAACTCATCTTTAATTAAGCAAATGACTTCCTAATAATTTAAAGAATCAATTATGTTTATATTTAGACCCTTTTTTAAGGGCTTTCACATTTAAGAAAAACTTTATATATTGTTTTTTATCTATTACGGCTTTTGAATATCACTCTCAATTTGTATATCTTATAAGGAAGAGAATTTTCTTCAATTCTAAGTGCAAAAGCATTAAATTCATTGATGTGAATTAATTTGAATTATTAAAATTAATACAATGACAGTCAATATCCAAACATATTGAAGAATATTCGAAAACCAGCATTAGTTCTAAATTAATCAACAGGTACTGAAAGCAATTCAAACCTTGAGCAACTTGGACAACTCAATTATAATAATTTCTTACGTAAAAAGATTTTATTCTTTACATTTCAAATTAATGTCAAAACCATCGGAATTAATGCGCTATTAAAAAGTTTTGAAAGATATTGTGGAACTAACACTAGTTCAGTAATCACAACAAGTACTGAAAGGAACTGGAATATGCAACAACTAGTTGTGAAAATGAGAAAGATGAAATCAATACATCTCAACAAAACGACATATAGCAATAATTTTTTACGTAAATAAATTTATTTGATTTTCAGATTAACGAATGCTTTTACTTCGACATAAGAAATTTCAAAATCTGTATGTTTGATTGTTAAAATTTTAAATGATGTATTCATCTTTTTTTCTCGGATATAAAGAAATCTTTATTTTGATTTTTTAATATTTTTCGAAAATTCCCCTCATGAAAATACGTCCCGCTAAAAGGTTCTGTTAAAAGAGTTAGGCTACTCTTGAATTTCATTATGCATCGGTGGGGAAATTTATTGCCTATAAAGTCTTTTCTTCGCTACTTGACGTTATACTTTATTTCCCCCACCCCCACCTCGAGCACATTTGTTTACTGAAGCGGTGTTTGAGCGAGGCAAAATGCTTTTTTCATAAAATCCATTCCGATACTTCACTCGCGAAATGACTCCATTGTTACGAGCACAAATATACTTGTTCCATGTCGCTGACATATTTCTCGCTGGAGCTGCGTCACAACACAATGCTAAAGTCATAAAAGAACATTTTTCCATTCGCGTATTCGCTTGAAAACCCATATTCGCCAGTTTCCTTTGAATCATAAGGAGTTTTTGTTGTTATTGCAACACTTCTAGAATACCCTTTTTTCAACTAAATTGGTTTGTCTTCTAAAAGTAAAGAAACAGTTATCGATTTTTTTCCCCCTGAAGTTTGAAATTGGAAATGGCAAAACAGTATGAGAATAATAACAAATTTGTTTTAAAATAACTTTAATAAGTGATTTATTTAGATAAAAAGTGAATAGAAAATTAAACTTCTTTATATTAATTTAAATTAAATCTCTCGTTATTTTCGCAATTTGCAGTGTCATAAGCGTCATATCTTACAATTCCTGTTGTATTCAGATTGGAATTACATTTTGAATAATGCAAATAGTCTACGAAGGTAAATCCGAAGAGAAAAATATTGAAAGACGAAGTCGATACCTGAGCTGGCATCCTCTTAAAACTTACACAATAGTAGAAAAGAAAATAGAATTTTATAATTTAAAGTGAACAGACACTATGAATATGTTAATTTTTTGACCTGTCATTATGGAACACGTCGTCTTCTACGCAAGAGAGAAACGTCATAAATAACCAATCTGGTGCGGAGTTATATATTTACTGTGATACATTGCCGCATAATTTTGAATTATAATCAAATGAGTTGGATTACAAAAATAAAATTCTTTTGTCGGACTTGCACATCTTATTCATGGAAGAATATTAAGCAAATTATTTCATACACACACACATATTCTGTTCATGTGTACTTAACATATTCCGTACACAAATATGCATTGACATTTAAGTTACATTCACTGCTTTTCCTCTTATTGAAATAGAAAGTTACCCTAAATATGATTTATTATTTTCAATATATTTGCTCTTTCTGCATAAAACGCAATAAAATAAATATTTAAAAAAAAATATGCTTTATTTATGTCAATAAATAAATTATTACATAAATAAAGAGCCAATCTTTATTTATGTCATAATTTATTTATTGACATATCTTATATTATGTTTTCAATAGATATTCTTAGATAATTTTCTTACTATTTTACTTATATTTATTTTTAGAACACACAAAATAATAAATTTTACGGATAACATTATTTGCCTTTTGGACAGATTTTTATTAAATGATTAATTTATTTTTCCACCGGTTTAAAAGAAACTCCACAAATTACTTGTGCATTTTCAAACTTACTGAATTATGCACTTCCTCGTGTAATATTACTTGAGTATGTGCATAATTCAGTATAAGTTTGCTACTCTCACTGTGTAATATTATTTGTTTAAATGGGCTTTATTACTTATTTGAATTACTGTAGACAGCATATTCAACAATTAAAGAACAACCAAGAAATAATTAAATTAAACATTAGAAAGATGAAGACAGTTGATACGATAATTACGGAATATTTTATTACTTATGCGCTAATAATAGGAAATGCAATTATGATATTTTATTGCTACATATAGAATTGTAGAACATCAAAATAAATACAAATAACAGTGTTATAAATAAACAAGTTTTTTATTTCATCTTTCTTGTTATATGAACACATAGTCACTCACTAAAAAATATGTCTATTAACTGAAACATCATTTTTCAACGAAAACATAGTTTTGTTCACTTCAAATCCTATCTAAAGCACTCGTGGACAATTCATTACATAATGGAATAGCAAGGAGGGACCTGAGCAAAAACAAATCGAATCTGACAGAAATAAATGGTTTCCCGTGTCTCAAAACTGAACATTATATGTAACGGAATTTTCGAGATTAGTTCTGGGAGATTGCGGTCTTGAGGGGGTTTTATGATTCCTTGGCGATTGTCGGAGTTATGAGGACTCTCCAGAGAGACAACGCAGCTGTTGTCCCGAGAACCTTGAGCCTCAAGGAGAACAGAAAAAAAGGAGCAAATCCCACGATGTGTTCCAATTTTTTTTTATTTTTTTTATTTTTTATTTTTTTGTGAAGTCTCAGAATGAATTTTACAAGAAATGTGTCGCTACTTAATAGAACGATTTGGTTAAGGTAAAAATGTATTGAGGTTTCAAGCGTATGGTTTCTGTCTCTACCATTGGATTCTTATTTCTGGTCTTGGAAGAGGAATAACGTCTTTCTGAAGACCCCTTTCACTGAAGAATTGATAAAATAATAACGAGCTTATTTAAGAAAAAGGGCGAGTGCGGAAGAAAAATGGATATTAAAAAATATTTTCATTTCCATACGTAAATGCTTTCGATTTTTTTGAAATATTTGCATAATTTCAAGTCTAAAGAAAAAGAAAACTAATGAAACAAATTTTCTAAATTTGCGAGTTTCATTTATAATCAAGGGAACTGTAACATAAATAATGACTAATGGAGCTTGGGTTACCTTCAATATCCAAAAGAAAAATCGATCCATATGAACGTCATAGAATTAAGCTTTGATCACTTATTTAGACCAAGTTGACTGCTAAATTATTAGCGCTCTCTGGCTTTCAGTTCAGCAGTCAACGATATTGATTTCTATTTTGAATGTAAATGTTATAAAAAAATAACTGTAAAAGCAGATTCAAACTAGCCAACTGTAGGACCTAGTCAACTTATCTTTTTCATAGAAAAGTGATTATATACTAAAATTATTAACTTGTTTAAGTAATTATTTTTTTTAAAAAAAAATGAGTATTATAAGAACATAAACATGCAAAAAAAATCAGAAAGAATGAAATACTATATAACAATAATGATTGTAAATATAAATTATTAACATTCCACAAAATTTCATACCACAGAAATAAGATAAATCATTTTAATATTATATTAGGTTGGGGAAAAAGAAATCCATTATTTTTACGTGAACTTTTTGTAACTTCTTTCAGATTCGCTTTGTAAAAAGGATTTAATTATTAAGGATTTTAATTATTGATTCCATTTTTTAAATGTGAATATAAGGTTCAGTCACTTATTCCATGGTTTAAGTACAATATGTTCTAAAATGTAAAATAGTGTGAATATAGAAATAGATTGACAAATTCTAAACATTACCAAACTATTATGAGTTGTTATGGTCATACATACTCTGCATGATTTAATTTGGTAGGATAATTTTCTTGCCTTTTTGCCTTGATGAATCAAAATTTTCATAGTTCTTCAATAATATCTTTCTGTGGTACATAAATGCTTTAAATCAGGAAAATTCTTTATAATCACATTGAAATAAAAATAGAGCTGGGAAAATTATCCCTTCAGTGCTTCAAAAAAGAAAAGACACAAAGAGTCAGCGAAGATAACGATTTTTCGGATTTCGTCTAAAATTTCTTTGCTTAAGTCCTAATGAAGACATGCGCGTGTTTTGATACTCAAGCTTTATTTTTTTAAATCCATCATCATAGAATTTTAGAGTTAAGCTTAACGTGTGTTCCTGAGGTCTGGGTGGCTTTATGTAACAAATTTAAAATTTTACTTATTTAGTTTTATACGCAAATGCCTTGTAAGTATGTATCTATGTATATAGAAAAAGATGAGATTTAAAATATATATGAAATCAGAGAGGTTTTATCAGACGACAGACATACGTGGAAAAATGATTTGCGATTGTCAAAATTAAAAACAAGATTTCACGGTGCATAGTTTGTGATCTAAACAAACATACTTCATGTCAGAAGGGGGAGGGGAGTCTTTTCATCAGAGCACTCTCTGGAGTGTGCAATAGCTTTAATTCACTGCTTGTAGGTGCAAGATTGTGAGCCAGGGTAAGGTTGGTTCCCTTCAATAAATCTCCACCCCCTTTATAGATCGTTGGTTGCTATGGGAACGAGAATTCCCGTCATGATTAATCACCTAGCTTTCCCGAGGGTTGTATATGCAAGAGACGGCAGGGGACTGCCCGCCCCCTTTGATTATTTACAGTTTCGCTTTTTGGGTTATAATCGATTGCACCTTTTCGATATTCATATCAATGATTGCCCTGCCTGCAGGACAGAAAATGCCCGACTTCGTAGTTTTACCCGAAAACCATTCCTCGCTCTGTGATGGATGCACTTACAGTCTGGCAAACTTCTAATGAAGCGGAAATAAAAGAAAGAAAAATTACGGCATTAAACAACGTCTAAAAGCGTTAGTTAGAGTCTTTAGGGGAAAAGGACTTTAAGTGGAAGGGAAAAGGAGAGGGAAAAAAAAACGCCTAACTCGCTAGTTTTCGTGATTTTTGCTGCTTCATTAAGGGTATGCAAATTGAACTTGTTAGCCAGAATTAAAAATAGTTTGAGGAAAAGTTTATTTGGCGAAAAATCGCAATTTGTGCTTTTAGATGCCCCAACTCAATTCATTATCATTTTGATAGTGGTTGCAATTAAAAAAGGCAGAACTAATTACAAGTAATTCAATAATCCTCGTTAACTAGGAGAAATGTTTTCTTATTTAAACGTGCCATTCACAAAAATCTTGTGTCACTAGCTTGCAGGCATTGAAAACCTCTTCAGTATTCAAGATTCTAATTAAGGCATTCCAATCATTTTGGTATAAATACGAAAAATAGCTCAGCATTTTCAAGCATTTGATACATTTCGGTATTATTTAAAATCAACAAATAGGAAACTTAAACAAAAATTAACGAATAGGTTAATTTACATTCGTATTATAAATAATACGAATATAAATTAACAATCATTGTATTGCTAAACTGATAGCACCCAGTTCAAGGAATATCGTTAAGTAACGTGTATTCCTTAACAAAAGTTACCAAAAGCAATTGTTTGCAGTAAATCTTGTTGCTTTCATTTTAAAAATTGTATAGAATCAACCCAAAAGGTTCTAGACACATATATCCAGAGATATTTTAAATGTTATTGAGATTAATGAAATACCAATCATTGTCCATGTTATATTAATAGACAAACATTAAATGATTGAATAATTTTATGCTGTAGGTTGAATATTGGAATACCGCTAATTTATGGAGCAAGTATATTTCGATACTTCTTCGCCGATTGTTAAGAATATAAGTATAATATTCATGATGCTTATGTTAAAAAATAAGGATTTATAACGTTTTTGTAAGAAATATTTTTTGTTTGATAATGAATGTATTTCAACAATCGGAATAAAATTGCTTTTAGTATCTGTGCACTTATTCAATAAAGTGGATGTTTTATTCTGAGCAACTTTCAAGCAATGAAGTCACCATAGAAGCTCCAAACTTTCTTTACAAATTTCCTCCCTACTAAATCGAAGAATAAAAAACAAAATTATATTACGCACTCATGTAAATCTCACCAATTGAATGTGTGATTTTGTCATAATTAAATCCACAACTTTCCATTGTTTGGAACAAGTGGGTTTATCATAGATCTATGCAACACAAGACTTCTGAAGTAAAAAGTTCCGTGTTGATCCCAGCAATTCTTGGGAAATAGGTATGGATTTCCATTCTTGGTATGAAACAACAGGTATGGATTCTCATTTCACGTTTTGTACACATACCTATTGAGGACTGAAAATTTTGTACATTTTCTTCCTTGCAATGCACATTTCAATTCCATTACAATTTCTATGCAAATGCTCCTAAATACCAATGGAAAATTCTCTGAAGGCATTTTGATACCTTACATGTGGAGATACCTCATAACTGTCTTCAACTGTTACGTATATTGCATTTAGCATCAGTTTCATACTACCAATATTTGCATGAGGTACACGTTAATAACTTTGAATACTTTCAACAAATTGAATTTACAAGAAAATCGCCACAACACATCTAAGAAATAATCATTTACTTTGATAAAAACACATAAAAAGAAATTTAGGTTTTAAATAAATAATTTTGGAGCAGATTTGGATAACAATTCTGCTTATTGGTATGACAGACTATCCAACAACTTGATTTCACAAATTTAACATTTTACAACAATTGTTGTACATAAAAATGAACATTTTATGAAAGAGAGTTTTCCCTTCCTGGAGAATAATTCTAAAATAGTGCATTAGGAGGCACTCTCTAAGGCTCCTAATGCAAAATTTTGGAATTTGTTTTACTGCTTACATAGCATTTACAATAATAATAATAATAATAATAATAATAATAATAATAATAATAATAA
>JAPDSC010013883.1:208702-233616 GCA_026290005.1 Latrodectus geometricus | reverse complement strand
ATAATAATAATAATAATAATAATAATAATAATAATAATAATAATAATGTGCATATTGCAACATTTCAATCTATGTTTTCTTTCTAACAAATCCTTACTGTGAAATTTTTGACAGTTAAAACCAATTTAACTACAGCCCTACGAAAAACTATGATTTAAAAAACAATTACTCTTTCCACATTTCAACCAGAAGCTTGTAACAATAAAGCGAATAAATTTAGGCGGGGTTTTTCAATCACGAATCATTTTCTGCTCTAACGCCCGAGTCATCCATCATAGAGTCGATTTTTATATGGGATTTTTCGACCTCCTCCTATATACAACCTTCCCTCCCCCTTTCTTTCAAAATGATCTCTTCATGAGGAAGGGTACTCTGTTACCGTCGTCTCTCCCCACTATGGTCTTTTATTTTGGCACGCGGTGACCACATTAGGCCAAGGGAGGGTGCAACACAAAAGAAACAACCATAAGATTGAAAGCGGAAAGTGGTAGTTGGTGGGGGAATTTTCTTTCCCACCAAATCCGTACTTGATGTACGGTCCTTCGGTTGAGTGTGACTGCCTTAATATACCATGTAAGCTATTGAATTTACAGTATTTTATTTTGATTTTCAATACCTATATTTATAAGTAAGCTCAGAATATAAAATTGAAGTGATTATTGTTTTTACCGTTTTATTTTGTATAATATAAAATGGTTCTTTGAAAAGAAAGTTTGGTGAGTCAAAATGTTTCATAGTAAAATTCCATATTATTTTATTTAGATTTGATTTTGACTATTTAATTGAACATAATGTATGTCCTAGTGTGCTAGTGAAACTTCCTTTGCTTATGTATCCGCATTATTTCTAGCTAACTCTATATGAGCTTTGATCCAATAAAAAATTTTTGTGATCGATAATCGCATATTCGAAATCAATTTTGAATGGTTTAATCTATAATCAGAGTTGTAATTTCATACAGGAAGCCATATTTCTTATGTACAATTTCTTATGAGCATTGCAATATTATAGGTTATTTTACATTACAATAGAGATACATAATTATGCATCTCTATTGTAATGTAAAATAACCTTCTTTTGAAATTAGTGATACAATTGAGTTCATGAATCGAAAATAAATATTTAATAAGTCGAAGTGGTTTAGAATAAAAGGAGGTACATGCATTAACTAACTAAAAGAATAGAATAGGGTATATTTATAGGTTTTGAATGTCTTGAATACAACCACTAATCTGAAGATAGAATTGCAAATGATTGGTGTAAAATTGCGTACGTCTTAGAATACTCCAACTTAACTGACAGAAAGAAATATATTTTGTGTTTATAATGCTATATTTTGTGTTTATAATGTATTAATGTTTTTATCAATAATGTTTCCAAGGTCATTTAAAATTTTATAAAATATTATCACAAAAAAATTTAGTAGTCTGGAACTCAAAAGCAGAAATATTGGAGATTCTCTCTTTGTCATATTAACAGTTATATTAACTCTTTCGTTGTACAATTTTTTATTTTACTCTTTATTTTTCTACCATCTTCTCTTAACTTTAGCTTTTTCATCCACTATAGTACTATTTATTCCCGTAGTTTATTACTTTAAGATACTTTCCTTTTTCATTTTACAATTATTTATCCATTTATTTTGAAACATGTCAATAGACAATGCAAATAAAGGTGTAATCAACGAATATTTGTTTTCTTATTTTATGATTATTTAATACTGCAAGACCTTTGTCTTGGAATGTTTCTTAAGCAACAAGTACAATGTACAGTTTTGTAGTAAATAAACCTTAATTGTAAGGAGATCTTTTTAAAGTACGAAGTGCAAAAGGAATTGTAATCTGGACTTCTAGGTCCTGGAGCAATTATTAACTTAAAAATTTGATGAAAAATCTTCTTGTTAGCATCTTTCAGTGCTAACAACTATCAAAGAACTATATCAGTAGAAGTAATTGATAATTTAGGGAAAAGAAGGGTTTTTCTGTTGATACATTTATGAGCCTGTATAAAATTCGGTAATTAAGTGTTGAAAATAAGGAATCGTAATTTTCAGATTTAAAATATTTATTTTAAAATTAATAAAATTAGTGGATATTTATTATAATTATTATATTTTACTATCAGATTCAGTCCTTTTATTACTAGGGCCAAACACTGCTGAAAAGTTATCTATAACTATATTTTTCTGTACTGAACTAAAACACATTTATTTCATTCGTACAATTACTATATTTTATATTGAGGATTATCCACTTCGTAACGGATTCTAAGTTCAATTCTTCATTTACGCGCACAATAAATCATTGAAACATATATGGCACACCTCTCATTTCAATACTTACCGGAGACACGTGCCAGGTTTCCCACCCCCATGCCTCTCCTCCACTCTACTGCGTATACCACGCGTCAATGGGGAACAGGGGATGAGGTTGAGTTTCACGCGTCAGTCACACTGATTCCCTCTTCTTCCTCCGTTTTTCCCCTTTTTCTCATTTCACAGGGATTAATTACGCTCGAGCTGCTACTGCTGTTCGGGAAAGAAGGATGCAAAAAGGGCGGGGTCGGGGAAGTGAGGAATGGGGAAAAAAAAAAAAAAAAGGGTTCATCTGCGTATTCCTTTTCTTTCATTTATTTCTTGTGAATGTTTTCGAAATTGGAGGCTGTATCGGTTGAAGGAAAGAAAATGTTTTTTTTTTTATTTTTTTATTTTCCTTACTAGAATATTTTTGCCGCCATGGTTTCCCGGTGGACAATTAGAGAATGGGGAAGAGGATTAGGAAAACGTGTTTGCAATGAAAAACGTCCCGCGTTTTTGGTATTAAAACCTTATAATTTATGAAATAAAAATGTAATGAACGTCTACAGTAGTTCAGAACTTCATGAACGTTTACTTTAAAAATGATTTTGTTATTTGAAGTGAAATTATTTTAATTCCTTATTGAGTAAAACGTAATAAATAAGTTATAGTCCTGAATAAAACATAGTGAATTTATTGCTATCTCAATTTGATTATTTATATTTTTTTCCTTTTCCTTTGTATGCAGGTAAAACTGACAGGTGCGAAACATTACATTAATCTTTCAATGCTGACAATCTAAAATTTCATCGACGACGAGAAGAAAAGAAGAAGAGCAAATTTTCTTCCAATTTTATGTAAGTAGATATCAGCTTTTTTTATTGTGTATCTGTAATATAATATGTTACATGGATGCATCGAAATTGCCTACATATAATCGATAACATACATATATCGGTACAAAATTTTATTTTGAAAAATATAGAGAAGGAAATGTATGCATAATTAAAAAGTAGACTTTTTTTTTAACAGCCTCTCTATAATATTATGTGTGGGTCCTGTGTTGTCCTATATTAATAGATAAACATTAAAGTACCAAAAGATGAAGGGACAAAATGTAAATTATAAATTTGTATAATATAAAAATTACACACTAAAATAAAATACAAATATGTCGTTCCGAATTCTATTCATTAAAGATATCTTGTAAAAGCTTTTAGGATAATGCTGATAGTTTACAAAAAAATGGCGTTTAAGTTTTATTAAATTTATGATGCGATGCATATTAATCTAATAACCAGTGACTTAAAGTTGTATTGTCCATGGGCTTTTATATAACTATTGAAAATTATTAGTTCACAAATTATAACTTTGGAGATTCGACTGGGTTATTGAAAACATACGAGATGTCAAAATAAATATCCGGGTTTAAGCATTTTGAAATACCCCCTTCTGTATTGATAAGGTAGGAATAATGAATGATATGTATTGGATAAGCTGAAAATTAAAGTGTAGGATAAAAATGGTTTACTAAAAATTAGTTGAAGATAGTAATAAGTATATTACATTATATAATTTATACGAAATCTACTTTTATAAATCCTTTATTTGTTGCATAAAATATACTATCCATTTATATTCACATATGAAATAGGGTCACATGATATGCGTAACGTTCGTAATTCAACTCCATATTCTTCCTATTCCAAAAAAATTCAGTTTTAATCAGCCATCCGTTATGAATAAAAAATTCTATTGCCAAGTTTAATTCTTGATTACCAAGTTAAATATTAAAAGATGGTAACGGAGAAATACAAAATTAGAAAAACATGTATACAAATAGATTTCTCAATTCTTCTTCTTTAATTCTCAATTTAATAAAATTTGACAAAAAGGAAATATTTTATACTATATTTTTTATCATTTTACTGTGTTTATTGTGCGTGATTTAAAATAGGAATTTATTACTAATGATTTGTATAAATCATAATTAACTTTGCTTATTATATCTCGAAGATAATTTATGTTTTAAAATGAATTGATCAATAATTATTTAACAATCGATTGCTGTCATTAGAATTAAGGTTAATTGTAATTTAATAATCAAGATTATAGTTTCAAGCCAAAATTTTAGAAAGGACTTATTGTTCTTTTAAACAACGAGTTCAATAACCTTGCATTTCTTTGAGAATTCTGTGATTTTGTTGGTTTCTTTCTCCTAGAAGTTAAATGGACATGATAAAAAAGTTTTTTTTTCAAAACTTCTCATTTTAATTAAATCAATGATCAATTTCTGTTCTAGATTAATTATAAATTAATTCTATTCTATCCAACTAAAATGAATGATTGAAACGTCTTGAGATTTTCATTTTTGTTATAAGTATTTTTTTTACCGTTTTTTCTAATATAAACTATTTTATGATATTAAATTTTTGAATACGCTATAAATAATAAACATTTTTTTACTATGCATACTAGCATTTTTATTGCTATTTTTTATGCCATTTTTCTTACACAAATTGCAATGACACAGGGAAATTTTAATTTCATTTTTCGCACATATTATACTAAATGAAAAAAACTTCATCCTAATATAATTGGTATTCGTTTACTTAGTCTTTCTTTTACTAATAATTATTTAATATTTCTATACTTTAATATCTTGAATGTAGTTTTCGTTGAATGTTTAATTTTCAAATAGAGACATTCATTAAATTTTTACATCTAATTAATATAAAAATTTATTTTATAACATTTCAATGGAGCATTCTTAAGCAACCTTCTTCACTGCATTGAGGTGAATATTGAGGTCAAAATTTCTTTCTATGATGAGACTTATCATAAGAATGCTGCTATATTCATTTAACACACACACATGTCAGTTCTCTTTCATTATTAATAAACAATTGGCAGGTAGAATTTGCATCAAAACTCACTAATCTA
This sequence comes from Latrodectus geometricus, assembly GCA_026290005.1. Lineage (NCBI taxonomy): Eukaryota > Metazoa > Arthropoda > Arachnida > Araneae > Theridiidae > Latrodectus > Latrodectus geometricus. Next base: position 228,377 of record JAPDSC010013883.1, on the reverse strand, counting down.
CTTACAAGAAATAATTATATTTTGAAGATATCTATTTTCATAGAAATTGTAAAAATTACTTGCTTTGGCTTTTTGTCACATAAAAAATGAATTAAGATTTTTGTGAAGTGAAAGATCAAGGGTTTGATCATAGGGACTACTAAATAACTACAGATTGAGGTTGCATTTTTACCTCCTTCATGAACATTTATTATAATGCTTGGAAATTTTCCAAGCTTCTTTCTTTTTGATACTTGTTTGTGAACAACTATTTATGAAAAATTATTTTCCAGAAAGAAAATATAAAGTGCCCAAAAAAACCTAATATTTTTCACTGTCAAACTGCGTCTTGTATCAAGTGCTTTTTCAATACTTATATAACATCAAATATCTAAATATTAAGCTATTGTATTATAATGATGAACTATAAAATTCTTCTGTAAATTTATTTGTCATCATTTGTCTACATTTAACTAAGAATGGTTGAAGCTTATTATTTTTCGTGATAAAAAAATATGCTTATGAATCAAATACAGGGATTGGTCTCTCAACACAAGAAAGTAATCAATTATTTATCAATCTTATAGCAGTCCCAACAGATAAATAAAAGAATCAAAACAGATCTTTCCCACCTAAAAGAAAACAACAGATGTTTTTTACAAATAAGTGCTTTAAATTTTAATATTCCAATAATAAAAAAATGACGATTTCGCTGTATACCAAAAAAAAAAGTATAACTCCCATCCATCCACATGTTTGGTAACCACTAAAATCTTGTTGCACCGGACTCATAACTTCCGTTCAAATAATTCCAGGTTTTATCTGGCGTTCTGTCATGTCCCTGGAGGAGCGATTTGTCTTGTCCTGGTACGTGTCCTCCATTCCAATCACTGCCACAAGATTTGCCAACCGCAGTTGCTCGCTCGAAAGATAGAGAACGAAGATTGTATTGTGAGATAGTGTCATCTGGAATGTTTGTGGACCCGATGTCCTTTCACTCCTGCCTCACCTCTATAGACTGGAACATCCTAATAAAATATTCAGCCCCTCGAATGATGGGGATGTCGAATTTGGAATCTGTTTCCTTGTAAATCCTTTTTTTGTTCTTTTTTTCTGGGACTTACTATTCCAGGATTTGTTGTTTCCGTGACGTCATGAATCGGGAGTCTGCTGAGTTATGTATGAGTTCGTTTCCTAGTTTCCATTTAGAGGAATATGCAATAGAATAAGATACAAAAAGCCAGAATGTGGGGAATAAAATTTCTTAGAAAAAAAATGGCATATTTCGATTTATAGAAATTTGTTAATTTTATGGAATATTTCAAAAAGAAACATTTTTTAAATTTTTTAATTTATTTCTTTAATTAAATAATTCGCTTTAAATTCTTTGGATATTAAGAGTTTTTTGTATATTAAATAGAGTACACAGTGTGATTAAATAATAATTCAAAGTGTCAACTTTTTTTTAAGTTTAACGCTATTAATATATTTTAAGCTGTTTATTAAAAGAATTGTACTTACTAAACATTAATAGTGATTTATAATTTTTTTCTTTAGTTTTGCGTTAAACTTTATTTAAATATATAAAAGATTTTGATATTTAAAAACAACAGTGATAGTACATATTCATTGTAATTGATCGATATTATACTATCATTGTGTAATTAAAATTATATTTTATTCAATGTGTAAAATTCTTTTAGTGTTAGATTAAAAGCCCTGAGTGACCATTTTTTGAATTTTGAAGAATATTTTTAATTTTTCTTTGAGTTTATGAAACTAGAATTATGATCTTAATATCTATGGAAACTTCTGGCTGGAGTCATATGCCATAAGTGTCAGGAAAAGCTTTTACTACAATTCTAATCTGTTTCTAATTACGATGGTACCGAATCGGTAGTAGTATTTAATGGACAGTTTATATGCTTCCCATTTGATCATTTGTTATAATTCAATATTTCGGGAATTCATTTTCTATCTCTGATGTAGATACATTTCAAAATTCATTTTAAACCAAAGGTCCTTGATGAAACTATTCTCGTGATCAAAAAATAATCGCACCGCCAGAAATAAATATTCTATACGCTACATAATATTAATAAATATTATAGAAATAAATATTCTATACGCTATGGATAAGCAGACTTTTCAGGGTGAAGAGCTTTTATTTTTATATTTTATTTGTATATATATATTTTTCTCTCTCTCTCTCTCTCTTAGCTTTAATCGAGGATTAAACAAGTACATTCTTAAGTGTGAGGATATTAAAAATTAACAATGGTAATCACCCAAAATGTCTTGGTGGACCACCAGTCGATCATGGATCTGTTAATGCCCACTCTTACTTAATATTGTATCGAGTTGAAATTTATATATTTTGATATCCTAGATGTACAAGATTGAATAAGCATACTGATAATGCATACTGAAAACTATGACGAGTTATCAAAGCAGGAAATAAAATATAATTCTTTCATTTAACTAAACTGGTTGTTTACAAATTAAATCACAATCTTATTATAAATAAATATTTTGAATATACATCTTTAAACAAGATGCTTTCTAGAGACTACATCTGTATCTATTACGCTATGCATTTTCTCGTTAACAACATCTATTCTTAGGTTTTTCGTGTTTCAGGTTTTCTATAAGTCTTCTGATCTCTTAGGCCTAACTTTACAATAGGACAAGAGAATCAGCAACGCCTTCCTCTTTCCAGAACGCTAACCAGGATAGCTTATCTGGAAAGTATTAAATTGCGTTTGTACCTCCATTATACTGTTGACAGGTAGAGCTGCAAGGGTCGCACTTCTCTATTGTAATGAGCAAACTTGGCATCGTGTCTTTTACAAAGGAGCCAGAGAGCGGATATCCAGGGGAGATATCAGTTCGAATCATCCATTAAATAAATGGTCCCCAGATTAATCGCGTAGTCGCTACACGTACTACTTGTCTTCCGGCACCTGGTTTCCACACTTTGGCACGATCTTTTGTTCAATTTTAGTTTGAAAGAAAGTTTGCACATCTTTCGATGGCAATTGTTTTAATAGCGTTATGATTAATGAAATTAATTCCAAAAGGAATTGCACTAAAGGAATTATGCAACCGATGGAAGGGTACAAAGGTTAATATCGGTAAGTTTCCCAAATTTCATCGTCACTATTTCCATTTTAATTCTATTTTCCCCATTTTAATCTATTATCGTTGCGTTGTATTATTAAATCAAGGAAGCGCAGATAAATAATTTGTTATTAAACTTTTTTTCTTTATTAGTATTAAGGGTCTAGTGCATTTGGAATGAGGAATTATGCAATATTTATATCATTAAATCCACCAAGAATCTTCAAATAGTTTAAAAAATTTAAATTACCGGTACGTATGTTTTATTGTTAATTCATTATCAAATGTAAACATAAAATGTTAGGTTTAATGCTTATTCATATCTAACGAAGAATTAAAAAATTCTCTAACCCATTATATTATGTAAAAATTAAAATAGACAGTAGAAATGTATTATTCGCTTGATCAAAAATTTTACAAACAAATCTAAGTACAAAATTTATCCACTATCCGAATTTGTACAATATTAAACTACTGTATTTTTCCTGGTGAGCTATTAATTGTATGATTGGAACTCAGGTTTTTCGTTCAGTATTCATAAGTTAAATTCTCACTTGGATCGTGGTTGCTTCCAGTGGTTCAGAATTCAATTTAAACTGCAATTTTTAGTTTAATTAGCCCTCATGTGCAAAAGAAATAACCACTGAATTATAAAAAAAAATTTCTTTATTAAAAATGGAATTCAAATCATCCAATGAACAAACAAAATACAATATCAAGAGTGACACCATTAAGTTAGTGATAAAAATTTAAGATTATATCTCAGTATTTGTACTAATGTCATAAATTTTTAGTAATATTTAGAAAAACACATTGCACCTTTAATTATAAAAATTAATAAATTTACTTGTTTTTTGTGTTACGTTTCAGGTTGCCAATTTCTACCAATTGGAAGTTATTAACAAAAACAAAAATTTCGAAAATTAATTTTGGTAAAATTATTAAATAGACATCTCAGATGAATTTAAATTTGATATCAGTTTATCTGTTGCATTCTTTATTGTAACAGAACTGCAATTTCTTGTTCTCTATATATAACATGTTTATATTTTTTTATTTAGATTTCTTTTTTTTTTTTATTTTATTTTTGCTTGAGTCGGTCAGTGGGTTTTATTTTATTGCGTTAACAATTTAAAGGGAAATTTTATCAGATGTCAAAGGCTTTATACTGGTTGCCCTTGACGCAAGCCATAAATTTTCATTTCATTCATTAATTTTAGAAAAGTAATTTGCTTCTAGCTTTTTCGAAGAATATTAAACTGATTTAAAAATTGGCTCAACGAAACATCGCATTAAATTAAAAGTCTTGTTCAAACAAGTTTTAAAAACAGCCATTCATTCATCATCAAGTGCTCATATATTTGTTGTTGACATCTACTAAATTTAGCAGCAGTCCTATATATAGCCTTTCAACAGATGTGGTACATTTCCCGATTTGATGAAGAGATTACGCTGCTTGGCAATTAAAGCCACTCAAAAAATAAATCACACGGCGCTCAAACTATGTCCTGTCTCCACTCACCAGCTGTTTGAATAATTTTGCTACAGGGTCATTAAGCAAAGAGGCAACACCTGATATAATCGGTTGCTTGCCTTCGCGCTAACATCTTTTTTATCATTTAAATCGGTGAGGCTAACGATGATGAAATGTTGAATGCTCAAACCATTATTTCATTGACTAATTATCATTGTCCATTGACGAGAACGAACTAAAAACTTGAAGTTTGGTAAAAACAATTGCGAGCGTTTACCCAAATGATAATGATCTCAGCGATGCATTTATCCACAAATCCAATTAAATGCTATTTTAATTTCAAAATGTGTTGACTTCCGGTTACTTTCATTTTTACACAGTCAAGAGCTATAAAAAAGGGCTGAGTAAATCTCAATTGATTTTTATCAATGGTTGAAATTTATTACTTAAGTACTTATCTTGCGGTTGAGGTTTCGTGCTCCGATGCAATAAACCAAGAATATTTCTTTGTCTTCTGTAAATTATGTCCGTTGTCATTTTTATCCATTAACAAGTGCCATTTCATTTCAAGCTTTTGTTACGGCGCATCATGATGAAAATCCCAACGACCATTTTTATCAAGTGAATATTTCATTTAATTTATTATCCATATATTTCTCATCACATTTTCTTAGTCTCTACATTCTTTATACTTAAATACATTTTTTCATTTTTGAAGAAAATTAAATTAATAAATATCTAATAATAATAGCTACTGACTGAGTAGAAAAATACTTTTTGAAAGAATGTAAAAGTAAAAAAAATTTACAACTGATTGTTTTCACAATAAAATTTTTAGAACGTCATATATTTTAATGCGAATGAGTATGATTTTGATTCTTACATATAAAATTTTTTAATACTAAAAGTCATAATTATTTGAATTTAATTCTTATTCGTATTTTTATCACCACTGATGTTAATAAACAATATATTTTCTTGGTGGTTACTAAGCAAGATTATTAGATTTTGAGGCATAAATTTTGTATGTCACATTTTGGAAAATTTATTACTCAACCGTATTTTTTTAACAGTTGCCAGTTTGTTCATTTCCATAACTAAAATAGCTTCTTAGTTAATAGTTAAATTAAATTGGATTAAGTATTATTTATTCCATTGTGTTAAAAATTATTTCGATAGTCATTAAATTTATTCATCTATGTATTTGTTATGACAATTTGCATATTGTAAATATTTTAATTGACTTTTTTGGTTTAAGAGTCGTACTATAAAACTGTAATAAATTCTATTATAAATAAATAATATTCGATAGGTAAATCATGGAAATGTATTTTAATCATTATCCCAGCTAATTGTTTGTAGTATGTTACTTTATTTTAAAATTAAAAAAAAAATTAAATGAACTTTATCTAAACTAAATATTGTAATACAATAAATTCAACTATACATTAGGATATTGACATATTTATAGGACAAATTTATGTTTTTATTATTATTTTATTCCTTATCATTGATTTCTTGCAGAATGATCTTAATTTTTCAAGCAATCCTATTTTATAGATAAAGCTGTAATAATCTGCACAGTATAAACATCCGTTACATCATTCATACATATTACTATCTCTTCCATTATTGACAATGTTTTAGGTGTTTATTTCATAATAGGTTCAAAGTAGGTCCGGAACTGATTATTTCTTGGAAAATTTTCTTCAATATAAAACTCAATGATTAAAGTAGAAATTCAGTAGAATCGCTCTTTATTACTTTTTAACTGAAAAATGTTTCATTTAGTAGTTCTGTCTGGTTGTTCTTCTGGAAATTAAATTATAATTACTTCAAATAGACTATGTACTTGAAGGATGCAAGAAAAGCTTTCCTTCTTCAAATCACAAGCTTTGTTTATCGTGCAACCATGAAAGTTTGGTTCATATAAGGCTGTACCATGCTGATGCTCCTCTTCAGATTGTTTGTTCTTTGCTTTGTAACTTAATGTGCAAAATATATTTATATCGATAGAGTTGTATCAATAAAAATTTTATATTTCTACTCATTCATATAACTTATCAATTTTACCTATCATTATTTTTAAAATAAAATTTTATTTCTTTGTAAATACTATATGAAGTGCTATCTACAAATAATTAACCTTCTTTTCTGACCATTGATAACTTTTCCTCATGTCTTTATTAATACTATTATTACTTTCGGTGATTTTAATCTCTATTGCTTGTTAAATTAATCCTCGTTCAGATTTATATTGGAAATGTATAGCTACTGATAATAAAGCTTGAATCTTTACCGTATATCGAGACATACTTACAGTTAAAATTTATTCACATTAATGCTCTTTACAGAAACTGACGTTGTAGTTATAGCCATAAGATAAGTAATCGCTCTTTAGCTGTCACTGAAATTGATGCAGTACAGTAATCGATGACTAAATCATGAGACACTGTTTTGACTGACAGTTAGGAACGCAATTTTTGAAGGCTCTGCTGTAGCTCTTTCATTATATGAGTAATATTCGAGTACACTTGAGCCTTTTCAATTTCTACACAGCAGGCGAAAATCCTAATTTCGAACTCTTCTCTCGAACATAAATTTTTGTGCATACTAATACACCAAAATAAATGTAATCAAAACAACAATTTAGCTTTCACTTAATTACACTATAAATTTCAACAGAATTCAATGACTTTCATCAGGACTGGCGTTTAAAAACTGGTTTCTCGAGAACAATGCTCTTGTAACTAAAAATAAAAACAATTAATTTCTCTCGTAGCGCAAAAAGACATTGAAAGTACTGGATTTCATATCAAATGATGCAATCACGATTATTTTTCAAGATGATTAAAATTTAAATAATTTATTAAATGTGTTTTAATTTCAAAACTAAAGACTATAATCTTTTATTTCATGAATTTATAAGATACGTTTATTCATGATTAAGTAAAAGCGAATCACTAATAAACGGTAATACTTTATCTAAAATGTGCACTCCTGAAGCATTAGCCTCTAAATCTCGATGGACTCTCTAACTCTTGTTGGCGACCAAAGAGCTCTCTAACAAACATTTGCTTCTGTTGTGATTTCCCCACCTAATTGTGAAGTTTAGGCAGCCTTTCTCGCAGATAACGAATATATTCGTCGCATCAAAGATAAACTCAACTAGAAACAGATATTGCGTAATCCGATTAGCTAGTGAAGTCAGGTCTCCTTTAGAGCAGCGAGGTGGAATTATTAATTAAACTAATATACTAGGCCTTCAGAGTCAGATAGATGAGCCAACGTCAGCCAGCTGCTGCGGATAGCGCTTTATCATTCGACCTCATTGGATAAGCTGCACCATGTACGTCACTGAGAATTGCACTCCAACTATACTGAACTGATATGCGGGGGGAAATTATTAATTACCAGGATATATTATACACCATTTGAGACAGAGTTTGTGCTATTATGAGCATGTAAAATGTTAATATAAAAATTGAAAAGTTGTGTTCTATATATAATTTTAGAATAAAAATGTATCAAATATAAATCGTTTTCAATTATATTTGTGATATATGTGATCTTTCATTTTTTTTGAGTTCCTATTTAAGTTTAGAGAGAGAGAGTTTAACATAAATTTGCCCATTATAACAATTACCGTGACTTTTTATCTTTAATAGTGCATTTTATTAACAAAAGTGAATTATAAATGTCTAAATATTTATTATTTTCTTACTTTTTTTCCTAGTATCAGTACAAATTTCATTTTTTAAAGTTGAAAATATAAAAGATTGCTATTTGTGACATTTATACTAAATTGTTAAGATAAAAGTATCCAAAACGAAAATTTATCAACCATAATTAGAGAATTAACTTTGAAGTATAAAAGGAAAACTTTTTATACTTCAGAGTTCTGCCAGCTAATTCATTTACAAGGTAAATATATAAAACTTAAAAATGATTTTAATTTATATCTGCATTAATATTTTGTGAATTTTTATTACATTGTTATATTTATAAATACACACATTCTTTTACTGATTATAAATTGTTCTTGATCTAGTTTCATGAAAGACCATGAAATTTTCAAATAAAATCTGAGGATTCTACTTGCCTCTTTTGAAATGAGAGAGAGATAACTATTACAAATGTGTGTTGAAGAAACTTGTATGGGTAACACCAAATCAGTCTCTCTTTCTCACATATCTACTCAAAACTTCTGTTTTAAGTTTTCCTATTTATTTATCAGCTCAAAAAAGAAATTTAGGCCTAAACAGGGATTATTGCTTTGGGACTATATACATTCCCTTTTCTTCACCAAAATGCTTTTTTTTAAATACATTTTTTGATTGATATATTTATGCATGTAACATAAGAAGATGAATGACTGAGTGCGTGCAGAGTGCAAAGCTCTAAATTACGACATTAAATTTTCTTTTTCAGTGATATATATTGTAATTACTTGTCGTACTCATAAATGATTCAACACACAATCTACTCATTATAACAATTACTTTTATGTTATAAGAATATTTTTCACAAACTCTATTAAAAATACGTAGCTAAATGTACATAAGAAATCATTAATTTAATAATATACGAGTGTGTGAAATTATTCTGTTAGATAAAAAAACGGCAAACCTGATTTTAAAACTTCGCTAGAATTTCTGTCACTGTATAAGTAACCAAAAACTATGCATCTATATTAAAACTACATTTGAGAGAACTTAATTATAAATAACCGGAAAAGATGAAATAGATGGAATCCCGAGAATTTAATGCCATATGAAGCCGCGCCTGACTCTTAAGGTATTGTAAGACAATTCCAACTGTGTCGTATGTTTTCTGGGAAAACTTTTCATAAAGGACCGGATTCATGTGTCGTGAGAAAAGAAAAGTGAATTTTCCCAAGCACCCACTTTGACAGGCGTGCAAGCAAAAGTCAGAAATGTAACGTCCATCTTCTATTGTCTAATAGGTGCTAGGATCTTGCCTTGGAGCTTTCACTTTGAAGAAAATGGTCCAATCAGAAGGCCACGATGAACTCTAAATATGTGGAACGGTTCTTCATTTGGGGGTAACCCTTTTAAGGTGAACTCTGATATCATTGAGCACAATAACATTCTATTTGTATATATGTCCATCCGTAGTTTGCTCAAAATTCGGAAAATTATTAAAAATGCATTTTAACAAAATTCATCAAAATTAAAGTAGTAGTAATCTATAAGCATATGTATAGCATAACAGCATTCGATCTACCAATTTTCGAGTTTCTTAAGTTAAAGGTAGCCTTTATAAGTATTTCTCAAAGGATTATAAATCTGTTAGACTCTCTAGACGTTTTTCTTCATGTTTCAACAAGATTTCGTATACTTATTTTTGTCATCTTTTTGATTGTTTATCATTATAATTTGTGTTTAGCAATTAGTTTTATATGATTTAAAAAAAACTCTTAGACAAGAAATTCTCTTTACTCGGAATATTATATTCATAACTCTGTAAAATATTTGCATTTACTAATATTTGACTCTTTTTTTTAATATTATTCATTTTTAAATCTATCAATTTTGAGTTCATCAATCTAAAAGCACATAAAAAATTGGAGAAACATTTTTTATCGGTAAAGAATATCAATAGCGGCAGATAAAATAAAAAAGCAAGTAGGAGGTAAAAAAAAAAAGGGTAACATTCTTGTCTCTTTACCAAGGCTGTAAGGAAGGAAGACCTTATTCCAACCTAATCCCAATCTAATCTCATTTATTAGGCCACCTCTTTTTTTTGCATTCCCTTCTACTGCAAGTTCTTTTCGAAAAGTCCCTTTCTTCACCAAGGGATTAGAACTTCGAACTTCCACCACCAGGGAGAGCACCAGTCTCTACTTAGCCACACCCGCCATTTTAATTGAATAGATTCCATTGTGGAATGTTGCGTTTGAGCCTTGTAGGAACTCAACATTAAATTGTTGTTCTTTTTAGACCCAAATAGGGGAAAAAAGGGAATTTAATCCGGTTATAAAACTCTGAAAAAGGGCCGTTGACAAGGCTCTGATCTTCCGATCTTTGGTATCTCCCGAGAGATTAATTTTAAAACCGGGATAATTTGCTTTATTTTTGAGCCCGACTTCAAAATGGGTAAGCCCGGGAATAAAGAAAGTCCATGACCTGAAGCCATGTGCTGTATAACTGGATAAGCGTGGATGTGTAGGACGTTAACTTAATTTTCTGGAGTATTTCAAACTCCTGAATCATCAAAATGCATCATTTCTGCCAGTCTCCAACCATTCCATTTGCAAACGGTTCTCTTAATATGCTAATTTTTGCATAACTTACCATGATCAATATAACTATTTAGACATCGGTGGAGTACTAAATAAAACTTATTGACAATCCCAACAACGATATGTTAACAATGCACGTCACGTTTGTTCCACTTAGTTCTCCAGGATTTAAATATGCTTACATCAAAGTTAAGCAATGTTTGCAAAGAGGAAATCTATGATATTCACATGCAAACATGAACGAAATTGTTGAAATTCTGATACTTCCAAAATAAAAAATATAAAATGTATCTTCACATAAATATTGTTTACTTAAATGAAATTTTAAATATTTATATTTAATATTTCAACAAACTATTGGTCTCAGAAGATAAATTTGATTCATAAAATATAATGAATCAAATTTATCCCTAGAAGCTTGTAAAATAAAAATAGTGCAAGTTAACAGAAATACTTTTTTATCCTTTAACGTGTGTTTCGTATTATTTTGGAAAGAAGATTCAACCAAATCAAATCGCATAATTTTATCATGCTTCAAAAGCATGCATTACAGAACCCTTACTAAAATCCTTCCTTTGTTATTTTTTACCATCATTCTAATACCTTAAAGTACTTTATTTATTGAAATCTAACTAAATATTTTATAATATTCTGAATATTTTTAAATAAGATTTTTATTTTACTCCGATTTTATAGAAAAATAAAACAAGCCAGTTTTGGCTGTAAAGTCATATAATTTAATTTGAATTAATTTTATTTATTTAACCCTTCAATTTTACAACACTAGAAATTTTATATTTTTTTGTAAATGTTACGAATTAGTTTTTTTTTCTAAATTTTATCAATTCGTGATTAATGAAGCCTCAAACTATAAAAGTGGAAACTATTGATTTACATAATGATGATTGTGAAATTCAGTTACTTAAATTTTTCAAAATTTTTATAAAAAATCATTTTTTAAGTATAAAATAAATTAATGCAAATAAAGTTGTATTTACACATAAAAAAGCTATTTTCATGTAGTGTTATATAATCAAATGAATAACAAAAGGTAAAAAATAATTTACCAAGATTTTAGAAATCACACTTATAAGAAAATGAAATTAATTTACTTGTCAATACTATAATTCAATTATCAAAGAAGTTCTTTACTCTATTTAATATCTAAATGAATTATGATAGTTACTTATAAATCAACTAAATTTTGCAGAGTGTTTTTAAATGTATAATCATTAGATCAAGAATCACTTTTCGATACATACGCCAAAAGTCGATGTCAAAGATTCTGTATAAGTACAAATTGATATGTTTCTCTTAAAATACAATAAAGTTTATTTAAATTCTTATTTAATAGATTGATTCATTGATATATTTCCCGGAATTTTTTTTAAATTACATGCCAATGATTATTGGTTAGAAAAACATAAAATTTCAATGATAACTAAATGAAAACATTACTTTCAAAGTGGAAATTTTATGTAGCTATGCAAAATTGATATTACAACTTTTTCTAAAATAAATTTGCATAAATGATTATCCCGGATTAAATTATTTTTATTTTTGCTTGCTATGAAATATAATACGTAATTCAAAAACATTTATTTAAACTTTAAGCAACACTGTAAGCTTACTACCGGATAAAAATTTTATCGGTAATTTGTATTTTAGTTTAGTTATACTTGAGAAATACAGGAAGTATAATTTCCTTCAAAAAATTTAAACTAGCTATAACTAAGAAGAGTTACTTAAGATTAGGTTTAGAAGTTTTAATGATGCGATCTTCAATATGTTTAAAACATTTTTTTAATTTTAAAAGTCATTTATTTTTATAATTGTACAAAAGTCTCACATTAGTGCCCTATAATGCTAGTTTTAATAGTTTACTTATACTATTTTTGAATATTTTAGTTCAACCCTCCAATTTTTCCCAAGCTGTAATAATTTTATTGACACATTGAGTATTATTTCCAAAGTCACTTAACAATTTCTATAATATATGCCTGGTCACTTTTTCTTCAAATTGTCTGTGCCTATTTATGACACTTCAAAATTTATCTATATTGATTATACGAGCGTGAATATTATTTTATTTTATACCCTTTTTTTAACTGTTATAAGAAATTGTTACGAATATGTTGAAAACCGTTAGGAAAATCAATCTTAATTTCGAAAAGTTGTGAATTCAGAGCTTAATTCAACAAGAAACAATCATATTAACAGCTTTTTCATTTGCTAAAATTAACAATTGAATTTAATATTTAATTAAATGTATATAAATCTGCCTCTGCCAAACTTGATTTAATTTTCCTCTGATAATGATAATTGAAAGCTAAGAAGAAAGAATTATAAACTCTATGCGTCCTGTATTCAAAGTGTGTATATACTTGTTAAATTTTAATTTATAAACCAATTTACAATGTCTTAATATTCGATAACATCACGAAAACTAACAAGATCACTCCTATAGAACGCTAGTAGATTATTCATTGTAATTGCATAGATTTTCATAACGTTATGCTGTAGTTACATTAGAATCCATCCTTTATCAACTGGGTTACACATGTGTTATTTTCTAAGATCCTGTAATAACAATGACATTACCATAAAATGAAACACTTAAAAAGAGTAGTATAAGTACGATGAAATAAAAATGCTACAAAACACAAAATAATGACTAATATTCTGTACTTCAATCACTGTTGCAAATACAGAAAAGGAATACATTTTATATCCGTCATAAAATTTTAATGCAATCAATCAGCAATAATTTCAAGAGTAACGATGACATTAAACTTGCGTGACTAGTATCATTAAGCAATGACACAACTCATAGGAGGATTAAATTCAGAATTATATTTTTATAGTTCCATTAAAGATAATGTTGTCATCAAGTAGCCAAAAATACTTATTGATAATTAATTAATGATTATCCTACAATAAGCAATTAGTTTGAAATAGAGATTACAGTATAATGGTAAGTAACAAATATAGCTCAAGCTTTATTTTTAGTTCATTTGAACTGTAATTATTTGACCATTGTTGCTTTCTTTCGACTAATTCAATTGTATTAGGCAAAACAACCATCTTAGCAAACTTATTTTATGTTTCATTCAGACAACACTCTTAAAAGTTCTAGAATATTATCATGATCCCATATATTAAATTATAAAAATTATTTCTTTTAAATTTTAAGTATTTTTCCTTCGAATCTCAAAAATAAGAATCGATTACTAAATTTATTGTAAACTCCCTCCGCAAGAATATTGTAAACGTTCTGCTAGCCTGAGCATACACGAGCATTACTTAATTTGTAAGTCACTGTTATGTTCAAAGAATCTACAATAAAATAATTAACAATATTAGAACTGTTTACTAGAAAGCAAATTCAAACATGTAAACAGAAATATTAATTGTGATATACATAAATTCAATATTTTTAAAATGCTAAATTACCAATTTCTAAGCTAGTAATTTATTATTTTACAAACTAGGAATTTTTTGAATTGCTTATTCCTAAATACTTGCAAGATAAAAAGGGCTGAGATAAAATAGATAATATACACAAAGTATTGCGCTTTTACTTCATTAAATTCTTAAAATTTGATTGTGCTTAGTGAAGTATACTTCTGTTTATAACATCTTAATGTATAACCATGATTCTTAAAATTTCATATTTCATTTTGACTTTCAAAGACTCGCATAGTAAGTATTATTATTTTAATTTTTATTAAATTTTATTTTGAAACTTTTTCCGTTTTTGGCATATTATATTTTTTTCTGTTAATTTTAGTTGCTGTATTATTTGTTTATTGCAACAAATACACCGAACAGTTACTTAAGTATACTTTCTAATAATTTCTTAACCGTAAGTATTATAACTGCCACACAGAATATCATGAAACGTTTGGGAATTTTAGGAGAATTCCATGAGCGAAAATTGTTGATACAGTGACTGATAATGGAGAGCTACAAAGATGAAAACGTTATGATTAATCAGAAAAACGTGATAAAGATAGTGATTATGAATTTTAAATATTATAAAGATATTTCTAGTGATGACAATAAAATTGTACTTCTCATAAGAAAATACTTGTTAGTAAAATTAACTAATAAAAAATACTAAATTCTTTTAAAAAAAATTCTTGGAATTTGGAAAATGACAAAGTAAAAATGACATGTTTGTCTGCATTTATAGACTCTCGCTTTGTAATATATATATATATAATTTTTTTATTTATTCTCACTCTCTCATTAATCTTATTTTTGATTAGTGCAACTTTAATTAATGTGATGCTCTTATCAATTCGTTATGTTTTTAACTAAACTTGAGTGTTCGGTTCCTTAAATCTATAAAAGTTTGAACCATTACATGTAATATAAAATATAAACGTCATCTGAAAAATCCTGCAGCACATTCATAATTAAAGTGCTTGCAAATTAAAACAAATTTTACATTTTATAATTTCTTAATCATCGCTTCCTGTCACGAAACATAATTTTGAAAAATATTTACGACATTAGTTCAAACTTGTTTAGGGCTCAAAGGCAATCATGATTTTGCCATTTTGTATGAATCATGATTATGTATGATATCATGATTTTGCCTTTTTGCTGAAATTCAACAAACTCTGTTTTATTTTTATCTCGGAATAACGACACACTTTATTTTTAAAAAAATTACCGCTGTAATTCAAATAAATTCCACAAACATTTATCACCCTGAAAGTCATTTACAACTTTTACGTAGCTATGGTAATACTTTTCATAATTTTCATGAGTACTTTTTTATAGTCTTCACTAAATTTTAACTCCGTACATTGCGTAACATTGACACACTAATCTTTCCTTGTTGATGTGTGACAAAATATATAATATGACAACACATTAACGATGATATTTATGGTCCTTAATCAAAATTAACTACATTAAGTGATAAAAATGATTTATATCTGTTATTTAGCGGTGATATACTAATGTAAAAAAATAATTTTTAACTACGTGCACCTGTTACTTTTCTTTTAACCTTAAGCTTAAAAACGTCAAATACACTTTAAACATAAAAACAGGATCTCTATCTCTAACTTCAGTATTCATAATAAATAAATATTTTTCTCAGCAACGAGCAAATCTACTGAATAATTTATTCAAACAATTAATTTTGATTCAAATTTAGTAAAATAAAAACTTTTAGAAAAGTAAAATATGCAAAGCAAACAATTTCTGCATATCAGAGCATTTCTAAATCAGATGTTACATGAAACTAAGGATAAATTAGAATATTTTAAAATATTCATTTTGCATCCAAATATACAATTTTGCAAGTATGAAGTTAATAAATATAAACATTGTGTGTGAAATGCTTCATGTTTTTGATATATCTAGACAGCAGCAATCCAGTTGGAAAAAGCGATGATTTCAAGATCAAAATATTACAGGTTCAGTTCTGTACCTAATGTTAATACATATAATCTTCAAGAACTCAACATAAAAACTAAATAATACAAAGAGTGATTCAATTTGCTTTGTTTTGTATACATCTAGGCAGCAGCAATTTAATCGGAAAAAGTGATGGTTTCAAGATCGAAATATTAAAAGATCGGTCCTGAACTTAGTCAATTTGGCATCATGAAATGGAACTGGATCACCCTTCCAATTATTTAGCCATTGTGTAATGGTTAAATAATATGAAAAGAGATTCAGTTTGCTTGTTGCGCTACGGTTTAATTTTTACTCTTGAAGGAAACATTGAACTGGAATTCTTGGTTAAAATAAATTCCAAATCACTACAATTACTATAGCAACAGTTTTTTACAGTTAGCTATGTTTCCTTAAAGCTGCAATTATTGCATCTCTTTGTTGTGGTTAATCAAATTTAGTAAATTTTCTTAACGGTTATTAGTTTCTAAGTCATTAAAAAAATTGTAAAACTTAATATACTTAGGCTTAAGAGCTATTATAAAATAAATCAAATATTATCAAAATCATTTCAAATGTTGCTGTAGTTTCTTAGTTTCCTGTAACCTAAAACACTTAAATCTTGAAATCCGTAATACAGATATAGCACCGTATATCAGATTAAAATATGTATGTGTATGTACATATATATACAAATTCAAAATTTAAAATTATTTACTGAAACCCAAAGTATATACACAAACCCAAAATTTAAGAAATTAGTCTTTTTTTAACATAAGACTTTATTTTACGATAAGGGCTTAAGGACTTAGAAATGACTACTTGTTAATATTGCTTTTTTTTTTTATCTAATTTGTTAATGTACCTCTCAGAGCTTTCTGAAGAATTTCTTGTTAATTAGTCTAATTAAATATTGTTGTGCAAATAATAAAATATTTCCATTAGTTTAATATATATATATATATATATATAAATCTCATAAAATCTATTTGTTAAAAGTATGTTATTAAATTATGTTCATTAAAAATCACAACCTGATCTCTGTAACTGTTATGGAAATTAGTTAAGTGAAAATTATAAATATGAATAATTTAATAAGTAGATTTAGTTCCATAATACTTGAAAATAGTTTTATGCACAAAATTCATTATGCAAAAAAAAAGAGAAAAAAAAAGAAAAAGAAATTTAAATATAGCTTTAATCTGACCAAAGATAAATCAAATTTTTTCTTTTGCATGTTATTTTTTGCAACAAAGTTTCTTGCTGATATAATCTTAAATATTTATGTGACCTTCTTTATGTGACTGGCAACCTCATAAAAGAAGTCTCAAGTCCCCAATTGATGCTTTCCCGAGTTCTTTTAATGTGCTCTCGCGCACCATATGCGACAAATCTGGAAGAAAATAATTGCAGAGCTGACAGGCTTTCTTGAAAGAGAAATGAAGACCTGTCATTCCACTCACCCCTCTGCACCCCTATGAAACCTATACTCGCATTGGATTAGAATCTCCCTCCTTCAGCAGGATCATTTTTCTTTCACCAACCCCCAGCACATTTCTACTCAACTCTTCCAACATCTCATTCTGAGCTGTGCAGGAGGAGGAACATTTTTTACCTAACATTGCTAAGATTGAATCAGAATGGAATAGGATTTAATACGTGGATTAATTGGGCCATCGTTTGATAGTCTGAAAGCAAACGATAAATCTTCTATTTAGTTCTTCAGACGGTAAGCTGAAAACAGTATTTTTTTCTCCCAACTTTCTAACATTGATTTCACAAAGATTTGTGTATTCCTTAAAATAGTAATTGAAAATCAAGTTTTGGGACAAATTTATGCTATAAATAAAAATTATCAAAATATCCAACTTTGACTTTTTTAATGGTAAGCGTGCTTTAAATTATGCAAGCTAGATTAAAATGAGGATAACCTTCAACGCGACCACCATGCGTGTATTGCTATGTATTGCACTACACATTAGCACATTTCTGCAATTTATTACATCTGTTTCTAAATTTGTATCATGATTCTTACTTATCTTGTTCTAATCCCATCTGAGGTTAATTTATTTGAAGAAATTTTTCTTTTTGTAGTATTTACTGCGAATTAATTGTTATTTTTTTTTAATTTTATACTCGTCTTTGAATATATAGTTTAATTATTGTTTAAATTTATGATCTTGATTGGAATTATATAAATATTTACTGAACTGGGAACACAAATTCAAATTTTCTTAAATGCTATGAAAATTTAAAAATATTAGGAAACAAAATTAATGACATTTATTTAGAATATTCATGCTTCCCTAAACTTGTAAACTTTTTCAATTCGATATTTTACTTACCATTGTGCAGATAAGCTCTAAGTAAACCCTGTGGGGATGGCAGCCTACAGTGCCCATATCTGTTTACGTAATCGAAGGTCCTGAGGTGTGAAGCATACATGTCACGGTTAGAGGTGATCAGCCTATCACGAAATCATTGGTGTTTTGTTCCCAGGCATGCTTGGTTCTCAATTTTATCGAGGGATGAAAGACACAATTCCAAGGACAGAACTTTGGACCCGTGTCTTCACTATCACTACGCCATCGGAATTCTCTCTCTTCAGCTTCATATTAGTAATTTCGTGTAATTCCTCAATGTATCGCAACATGGAGAATCAGCTTGCTATTAAATATTTTATGAACACATTGAAAATTTTTAGTGATAGCTGTCTACACATTCTCAGAAATATTGGAAGTTAATTTTGTAACACACTTGCCAATTATTTTATTAAGGTAGCTAATAAAAAATTATTTCATATAACCGCACAATATGTTTATGTAGATACATTAATCAAAATATTTATAAAATATATTCAATGCGTTGTTGCTATATTTTTTTTATTTTAAATTTTAGTTCTCAAAGATTATAATTTTGAAACTATAACTCTCTTTATATCATTTTTCAATTCATATAGTTTCCGTATTTTTTTAAGAGTCATGTATTTTAATATATTACCAATTATTTTGTAAGCACACAAATAAATAAAATTTGTCTCTTAAGGTACTCATATTACAAAAAACTAATACAAGTACCTTCAAAATTATTTAAAAATTACCTATTGAGATTATAATCACTTATTGAAATCAAACTTACCTATTGATATTAAAATTATTCTTACCAAATATTAAAATTTATTTTTCATTAAAAAATGCTTTTATTTGTTACTTATCTGCATTAGATTAAACAATTAAAAAAATTTTAGTCAGCAAATATATGGACAATCAGAAAGAGTATCCAAATTTTTGCTTATCCAAACTCAATATAAAAAACGAATTTAAAGAATTTATCAACACTTTCATTAAGATATTGTAAAAAATGTTATGTACTTTAATATATATATATATATATATATATATATATATATATATATATATATA
>JAPDSC010013883.1:77704-208692 GCA_026290005.1 Latrodectus geometricus | reverse complement strand
ATATATATATATATATATATATATATATATATATATATATATATATATATATATATATATATATAATGGAAGTGCATTAAATTTTATCTCAATGCCACTCTTTGGGATGCAATTGTGTGATAAATTCATAATAAAAGTCCGAAGATTTTATACTTCACTTTTGGATTGTTGTGCCATTAATTAAAATAGAAGTACTTTTGTTGCATTAAAATTTTTTTGAATAAAAGTAGGTTATTAGAATATAAACATGGTCATATAATTAAGAGCTAAAAATATTTTCCTTCTAACGTTACATAAACAGCGAAAATTGCTGCAGATTGCTGAAATAAATTTAAAGAATCGAGAGTTGTAACCCTATGGTAATTATTTGCCGCACTGAATATATTAATTAAAAATATTTTAACGAAGTGTAGTAAATAATCCGCGTAAGTAAGGTGATTGTAAAATTCTAAAATTGCACTGACAAGAAACAAGCTAAATACAGAAAAAGAAAGATGTATCTTGTAAACCGCTTGCGGTTTTGAAATCATTTATTATGTTAAACCTCGTAAAGAAACAAAATAGCATTAGAGCGACTGTGGTTTTATTAAGAAGCAGAGGATGCATTAAGAGTTAATTTTGTCCCATTTTAAATTCCATTAAAAAACTGTTTTTTTGAAATCATTTTAATGATTCGAGAAATTAACATAATAGTTAGATTCGTATACCAAATGAGAAAGGAACTATTGAATGTTATTTGAACATTTTAAAGAAGTGATTTTTAATATGCATATGTATATAGATTACGATTTATTTAGGAGCCTCTAGTTCAGTTTTTCTGTTTTAACTCACAATAAAAACACTAATATTTTAAAATAGAAAAAATCATAAAATTTTATGCTGATAATTTCCTTAAAACTGAAAATTCATTTAATTTTAACGTTAAAGAAAAAGTGGTGCCTTTTTCTTATGTAAATTATACTAAAACTATATATATAAACTCTGTGGTTCTAAAACAAACTAGAGTGCCCATACCTGTTTTTTTGACCGAGGGCTCTGGGATGTGAAGCATATGTCCTATTAGGTATTCAGTCTAACCCACGGAAGAGAAAAAGTACTAAATCGACACTACCCAACCCGAGGGTAAAACTATAGACTTGTATGTTGGGAGCATGAAACGCTACCACTACACCACCAGGCTTCCTTCGTGTTATGTAATTAAAAAAAAATCGTTAAACCCTTTTATAAGTAAACTATTTCTTTGAAAATTTTTTTGTGCTTATGAACATTCATCAGCATTTTCACATTAAATATTTTGTGTTTTTGAAATAAAATATTTTGATGTGGTCTTCAAAAATCTCTTCATAATGTCATTCACAGTTTGCAATGATCAATAATATTTTAATTCTAAAATAAATACATTTTAATCTCAATTCATCTTTCACAATTTCTACTGTCTTTTCTTCAGGTATAAAAAATTCTTCAAATATAAATCAAATCAATTAGTTTAAATGAAAAATAAAATAATAAAAACAGAGCCTTAATGTAAACACTTCTTAATATATTGTTAAAATAAACACGATTTTGTTGTAAAAATTTTTTTTCCTCCTTTTCACAGTTCAGAAATAAGTAATTTTGACTATCTGTAACAAACTTTATAAAAATTGAAAAAAATAATAATTAATTCAGAGTTTATCCTATATTAGTAATAAAAAATTACAGAAATTTGTGAAAATTTACAAAATATTATAAAAATAATTTTTTAAGCTTGATAAAAGTAGAGTTTTTTTTGTAATTATTTTCAGAAAAATAAAAAAGAGCTATTTAATTTTCTTTATGAATTACGACATATCTTTAAGAACTTAAAAAACAATCAAAAAGTTTAATAATCGTCTGGTATTTTACTCTAAAATGAAATTGAAATCTCAAATATATCGTGAATGATATATTTTGGTTACCAAAATAAACACTAATTTAAATTCTACTTTGAAAACATTTTTTCATTTGGATGAATATAATGGCAGTAATGGATTCTAGATAATGGGCCCTTAAAAATAAGTACCATCTTTGTTTTCAGTAAGAAAAAAAAAAGAATAAATTTTGAAGTATACAAATCAAGGAAAGAAAAATATCAGTAAAAAACAATAAAGTAAATAAAAATTGTTTTACTGTTATGTTAAAATTCAGTAGCTACGTGTATTTCAGCCTAAATTATTTCGAGGAAGTATAATTGACTTGAAAAGAACAAATTATTTATATATTCCTCATTTAATGGATATGAAAGTGATCTTTATTACTGTACACATTTATATTTTAAAATAAAAAAAAATAAAAATACATAGTTTATTTTTGTATGAAACATTACGTTGATAAACCAAAATTCATTTTTTTTTAACATCATTTCACTTAAAAATGTTTCAATAAAAAACTGACAGTAACCATGGAAATAAATGGCTTTAAAAATATTTTATAAGAATAAACATTGATTTAAATGGAATATTATTATAAAAAGATCTAAAAAAAATGTAAGCCTAATATTAAAGCAAATGATAATAAAGAAATAAAAATCTCAAAATGGATATAAAAACACATAGAAAGGCCTAACAGTATACCTAATGGGGGAAAAAATAATGATTTTTCAATCCTTTCAATCCTTTGTTTTTAAGGATACCTTGCACTATAAATAAAATTTTAAAAAAATATATGGGCTCTTACTGCAATTCTTTAGAAACAAAACGTGAACTTCAATCGAAACAAACTTTTTTTGGCCTGGAAAATAGTTGACCCCCCAAAGTGAAAAAATAAGAAAAACTTTCCTAGCAAAAAATAGAAAAGATCAAAGAATATTTTTTAAGTTTTTAAGGTGGCTTCTAAATTCAGACATTTCCTAACGCAAATCAATATGCATTCAAGTTTAATACTAGAAGAAGGGAATTTTTCAAAATAAAAAATGGAATTTCTAGATCAGTTAAGAAATACTTTTTGAATACATTTCAGATATTTGACTTTAAAATTTATTTTCCCATCTATACTTTACAGAGAGTGGGAAAATAGATTCTTCTTTCAATAAAATGCCTTAAGTGGAAGTTCCGCATAGAATTGGAATTTTTTGTTTTTCATCTTGGTAAAACATGACGTTTTTTATTACGAAAACTTTAAATTTTCAAAATTAAATTTCAATTTTTTTTAACATATCAATACTTTAAAATGTTTATGAGAGTAGTTAATTCATAATTTTTCTTCAATATTTCGGCTTTATCATATCAGCAGATATAAATTCATATTTATATCAATTTACAATATAATATGGTATCCTTTTAATAAAATGGACTAAAAGTACAAATATTAATAATAAGTGATTTTTAATTCAAAGTTATCGAAAGGATATGTTTCATATTAATTATAAAATGAAAATATATAACAAAATTCGATTCATAAATGCTTGAAATCTATACTTTATTTGATTTAATTCTTTTGGGAACACTTTAAGGAATTGCTATTCAAAATTCAATTAAGAGTCTTAAGATTAACACACACAATTGCAATTCTTACATGATATTTTATTTGGGAATTATGTTTATGAGCTGAAAGATGATTAATGGAAATATAATGGTTTTTTGAAGAATGAATGGAAATATGATTTCATTTAAATTTACTAAGTAACCTCTCAAAAAAACCCATGCTTCTGCAAAAAAAAAAATATCTATGTCATTGAAGACAAATCTTAAAATGATAGGAAATGAAAATATCATTTCTATTTCGAGCTTCTTAAATAGAATTCAAGAAAGCGTTTCCTTAACTCACATCTGTTAAAATCACTGTGCAATAAAGAAAAATAGGTCTAGTACTCTTTTATTCTATAACTGTAACTCATGGATGAAGCAAATTATAAAAGTTACTTGTTAACCAACAATAGATTTCAAAAGTAACAAGCATTGTTTTTAATTCGTAATACGATAATTTTTGTGGAAATTCTTTGAGAAAATAAGATTAACTCTGTATCTGCGTTATAACAAAGTCATTAACTTTTTATTTACAAAAGACTGCATAAGGCTTTAAATATTTTTACCATTAAAACGTTTTTGT
Source organism: Latrodectus geometricus (assembly GCA_026290005.1). Classification (NCBI taxonomy): domain Eukaryota; kingdom Metazoa; phylum Arthropoda; class Arachnida; order Araneae; family Theridiidae; genus Latrodectus; species Latrodectus geometricus. The sequence goes on along the minus strand of JAPDSC010013883.1, from coordinate 204,627 downwards.
AAGGAATATGAAAATGCATATTCTTTTGAAAAAAATGAATTTATGAAATATAATTATTTAAATAGTAAACATAACCATCTCTTTGCTAATTGATTGTTAAATTTAATATTTATTTTGCTTCTTTTATTTCTAATTATTACTCTTTCACAACACACTTTTCATTTTATTTTTTACGTATAGAGAAAATAATATTAAGAATTTTAAGCATTTTAATTTGATATTTATCGTGTATAAGCAAATATTGTTCATCAACAATTTCATGTAAAAACTAAATTTTGCAATTTAAAGCACAATTTTTTCATGTGACTAAATTCTGGTCAATGTACATGCATAGAAATGCATACAATAAAGTTTATATAATGATCCCAATGAAACAGTTTTTATCATCAAAAAATAGAGTATCTAACGCTCATTTAAATCACAAATACTTTTATAATAATTTATTAAAGAATTTTAATTTATACGGATCCAGATTGATTTTTCTGTGGTTTTAATCTAGCATCTTAAGACTCAACATTGTGTCATATAACAGTTTGGTTTTCATTCATTTTAAGCCTTATACAGATTTTTTTTTTAATTTCTTTATTTTTATTTATTTATTTATTATTATTATTTTTTCATTAATTGCAATGACATACTTATTTCACAACAACTTGTAGCAAAGATTTATCATGGTTCTATGTTTCATAGTTTACCTTATTTATTTTTAAAAAAAATTTATGATTAAAAACATTTTAGTTTATGATTGAAAATTTAAATTTAAGATTTTTTTTAAAAAAAACTTAAATTTAGTTAAATTTTTGTTAGTATTATTTCTTAGTTAAAAATAATAACCACTTTTTATTATATTAAATGCTAATAAATGTTTTTTTTTTTTTTGGCAGCAATTATCAGATCTCGTAACAACATATTAAACAATCTGAATATCATCTATAGATCAAAATAAATTATATTTAGATTTCTAAATACGTTCTTCAGAAGTCCGAAAATCTGGTTGAAATCGTCTGCTGAAGAACGCGTAATAGCGTTTCCCATATTAAGTAATTATTTTGCAACTTCCATCTTTTCCACGGGTACCAGGCTTCAGATAAAACCATCAACATTACCTACAAAACGCTGTTCAGATCGGTGTCCATAAACCACGGAAGCGGTGTTCAATAGACGTTTGCACTGACAAATGCCCCATTTGCGTCGCGTCCTGCCCCAAAATGGTGATTCTAGAGGAGGAATTTATTTCGATAATGATAGTTCGTGGCAACGGATAAAACGACGGGTACACAAACGCCTCCTGGCGGTTTTTCCGGTGCTTCAAGATGTAATGCGAGCTGATAAAAGATTGGCTGATTTGAATCGAATGAATACCGGGTGTTGTTCTTCTATTCTACGTAATATAGTTTCTGTTCCATGAAATCATTGGTAAGAAAAAGATTTATTTGTAAAATATCATATTTTATTTTACATCAAAAGCTGAATTCGATGAAAATCGAATAATTTAATAAATATTGATATTTATTAAATTGTTAGATTTTCATTTATTATTCAATGATGATGTTTATAAGGATTTCTTTGAAATCAAAGTGAATACAAAATTTAGAGTTATTCTTGAAAAATTTCTGCAGAATTTTCTATCTTTAAGGATTGTTTTCTTAAATTTTAACTACTTTCGTTTAATTATTTCTATTAACTAAGAAGCTTTAGTTTTTTTTAACTAATAAAAGGAGAACATTTCATACATTTAATTAATCTCATTTTAATGTTAGATTTAATAATTGATTTGAAGACTGCAAATTAACTTCACGTATAAACATTTATGTTGATTACTTAAAGGCATTGGAATAACTAAGAATTAATTATTAACTTAATTACGTAATATTAATAATTGCTTATTTCTGAATATTCCCAATTTACAATATTAATTGTGATAAAATATTAATTTAACTAATTTCTTACAAACTTAATTTTAAGCAATTTTTTCATCTTAAAATAAAATGTATTTTAAATAATAAATGAAATAAAATTATAAAAAATTTATTTAATTAAATGTTTTTTAATTAAATTCATTTTTAGAAAATTTTATATAGTTTTTAAGAATAAATATAACAAGTAAATATGATTTAAATAATAAGCCTTAAATTATTATAAACTGTAATTATACTTAAGAATCATATACACTTATTTTACATTGAAGTAAAAGCCTGATTGTGAAACTGCGAAAAAAGCATAATAATAAATAAAAGCTAATATCGGAAGAGTGTGAAATTATTTACAAGATTAAAAATTGTAGTCAACACTTTAAGAATGATTGACGTCATCGATAATATACGCCCACTTTTTATTTTGATAGAAAGTTGATTTTTTTTGTGAAAGAATTGCTATAATTTTGTGATAACCTTGATAATATAACTCTAAAATCCGTCTTAAAAATTGAAAATATATTTCCTGTTTAAATCATTAAAAGTATCTTTATTTATTCTTATATATTTTGATATTTTATTATTGTATCATTCTAACACAGAATGACTTTATTTATTATACATATTTCTTCATTTTCATCATTTTTAAATGAATTCAAAGCTACAAATTTGTTAAAAATATGGTATATAATAACGTGAAAATATCAAGGCAATCGTAATGTTTAACATTTATACAAATAACAATATTACACTTTTTCGTAGATAATCGATTTATCTTAAAAAAATTTTAAAGAAATGAAAAAATTATTTATTTAATAAGTATAAAAGTTGATAATTAATTTGAATTAGATATAAAATTTAAGTTAATTCCTTTGCACTTATATATTTCTACCCTTACATCCACCAATAAAATTATTCAATTATTTTTAGGTAAAATATCCTTAAGAAATCACATTGTTTTTTATAACCACGTTTGTAACCTCGCTCTCTTGTTTTTCATATAATTTACATTTTATTAATTGACACACTGATGAGCATTTAGTTAATTTATGTTAATTACTAGAGTAACATTTAAAATATTCAAAGAATTTTCGTATTATGCTCTTAAAATTATTCTATGAGAAATTTTTGATAGAGAATTGTCAATATTCACTTATCACTCAACAGAAATTTTGTTGCGCTTGAAACGCCCTTCATATTTGACATCAAATAGGTGAATAAATATTTCAAACACATTTTATAATGGACATTATATAGACATGGTGATGTGGTAGAACCTCAGACGTTTACAGCGGATTATTGGCTAAAGTCCCATTGACATCATACAACTTATGAGACTCCCATCTACTTTATACTCTACAATATCACATGAGAAATGCTTTGTCATATGAAACTTTTAACATCCATAGAATTTTTAACAATAAGATTTTTGTGATTATAATGATGGGGACGGAAAAATTAGATGAACTGCTTTAGTAATTAAATTTCCGAATTTTCTAACAACGGCATAGCAGTTTATTAAAAGAAACTAATTGATTACAAAAAAGCTCAGTGAAATGTGCCATCAGTCTACCATAAGAATAGTTACCTCAAAGTAATCAAGTTAGTGGAGGTTACTGCAGTAGCAAGAGTTGTCCATTGCAAATAAGATTAAGAATGTTATAAGCTGGTGGCATTTAAGGTTGTACCTAACATTAGCTGAAGGCTTACATTAAGCGAAGTTAATGTTTTCTTCTGTCAAGTTTCATATAAGAAACGGAATATGTCTACTGCAATAGGCAGGTACAGACAAATTGGCGGAAGCTATTCTCGAGGTCGGAAAACTGTAGGAACAGCTTTCTGTGTGTAATATAGAAAACAACAGAAATTTTTTTGCAAAAAAGAGATGAAAATAAGATTCTTAATCGTCCAAGCCAAGTAAGTTGCCATGAACATCCATTATATCGCATTACCCTTGACAATCTAAATCAGGCCGGTCACTTTTATCAGTCATCTATACAATCTACAACTCAAACCTCAAAATAATATTTTCCCGAAAAATCCAAAGAAATTCACAACCAATACAATATTTTTATCATTTTCAGGTGAAAAAATCTGAATGTAGTATGTTTCATAATGAATGCTCAGAGGACCTTGCAAAATTAATGACTTTATCAATGGAATATACCGATAGTATTATAAAACTGATATATTGAATAAGACTATTAAAATTACAACTAATGGAACTTTCAAAACAATTGTACGCGAAATGATCAAGTGGAGAGGGACCAAACTGGCAAGAATGATAGATTGGAAGCATAGTTTCAAAATTAAATACAGTTCTTACGATATTTGTTTAATGATTGACTGACTAAACACTTCAACTCCATATTAGTTTCATAGAAAGATCGTGGTAGACCCTTGTAATTATAGATAGAATAATGATATAGTTATCAATTTTTTTAACATGATTCATATATCATTTTTTGTACCTGATGAAACTTATTTATTTCCCTTTGAATATTGTCACATTCTTCTGATGTATGTTGAAAATACAGGCATTTGAAGAAAGTGTTCAAATTTATATTTGAAAAGTAAAAATTATAAAAATATGTAATATATGTTAGTAAATGCCTACGTTTCTTTCAAGAATTTTCGAGGCTTTTATCGAAAAAAATCATTTTGTGTGTATTATTTAAAATTTAAAGATTATAAGCACTTTATCATTATTACAGTACCATACATTAACATTATAATGCGATTCACATAACAATAAAACCCGATCAGATGCTATTAATTCTCAGAAAGTTTAAATAGAGATCATTTTCAGTAGAGTAATATAGTAGCTCAAATATTCTCTCATCAATTTAAAACTTCGTAAATCCATAAATACATTTTACTTCCAGCAGCAACTGTCAACACGCGAAGTTCCTACCCAAAACATTGTCGAGATGAAAAATGTAACAATCAGTAAAAGGCATCACCCATCATTCTGAAAGCAAGTAAAGCGACGTCGACATTGCATCATAAATTTGCTTTTTCTTTAAAAAAAAAAAGGAAATCACCGAAAGATTAACGTTAGTTGGGAGGTAACGGCAATTTCAGGCGACACTGGGAGACTTAGAACGTTTGTTAACTTGAAGCCAGTTCATGAATTCTGTCAATGAAAATGTTTAGAATAAATTGCTTTAAAATGCTTAAATTACAGTTTGAAAGTTGTTGTTCTGGGTAATTTATTTGAATAATTATATCATTTTACTTAAAATTTTTATTATTCAATAATATTAAACAATTAGCAGAAGTTAATTTCAAAATAAATAGTTTTACTAATTTTGAATATAAGCATTTATTTTAAGCGAGATTATACATTTTTTCATGTTATATCTCTGTGTATGTTCTCTATAAGTATAAATATCTTTATTTTTAATGCGGATAGAAGTACCGCACTTATTTACTTCTATCCACTTATTTAACACTACGAGGGGCGAAAGTGATGTAACTTATGAAAAGGAGCACACCTTGGGTGTGCCATCGTTGCTTCGAAAGCAGATGTAATAATGTAATGTATGCAATTCAGTAGCAGGGACAAAGCAAACACCCCCACACTTGGCCAACCATCCCCAGAAGTATCATTACCCATGTAGAACATAGCAAACATGACATATTCTACATACTACTGCCACTAGTGAATATTACGGATCTCGGATATGTCGGGATTCGAACTCACTATAACCTAACGTAACTACCAATAACGAGGGTGAACGCTCTAAGCAACCAATCCACCTCGGTACGTAAACACGTAAAAGAATTAAAATGAGTTGTGAAACCTTGCGTTTATTGAAGTTTATAAAATATACTGAAAAAAAGTAATTGCGTTTCAATTACTCTTGTATGTTTCAATTTTAAAACTAATTTACAGTAAATTTCGTTAAAAGCCTTTAAGAATTTAGATTTCCTTTAAAAGTTTTGACATTTTTTTTTCTGTTATATACTTTTCATATGAATTTAATAATTCTGAATATTTTCAAGTCTTCTTCCACTTGTTCTTCCCATTTAGATCTTGATCTTGTCCTTCATAGAGTCCCGTTTAATTTTTTTTCCTTTTTTACGTATCCATCTCCAATAATTACTAAAGTCATTATTTTCTTCCTTTGTTGTTTGGATATTTGAAATCAAAATTGAAATGGTAATAAATACGTTCAAAAGATGGCGCCAATGCAGTCTGCAAGTTTTATTTAATGTGTACCTTTTAAAATAGATGTTAGCTGCTATGATACATAAAATGAAGAAACTTGTGAAGATAATCGATTCCACATTAAAAGGAAAAACGTAAGAAATTATATTTTAATATTAATTTCATGAGAGTGATTGTGGACTGCGGCTAATAGGAGACTTAAGACAAACTCTGTTTCAAGATTTTTTGTAATAAAGATTTTATATATTAGCAAGTCAAGTGTAAAAATTCTTTTTATATAAAAACTCAATGATGTATAAAAGCCAACAGCGTTAAATAGTTAATTCATATCTTAATAAAATACAAGATATTATTTTAATTTAGATTTTTTTAAATAAGTGTTTAAAATTTTACCTCATCTATTTGTTTTCGTCTTCTTAGAATGAAATTCTTGATTTGTATAATAGAATGTATAAATATTCTAACGTTATAAATATATATTTATTAAAGCATGGGATGTAAAATATTAACGATTATTCATAAATTTATGCATTTTCCATAAAAGCGTTATTTATTTACTCCATCCAATAAAATTCTCAATGACGTTTATGTTTTATTGTAATGTCAATTTAAAAAAATATATTTTTAAGAATACAAAACAATACATTATTAAAAACTTCAAAATTGGATAGTTATGAAGTTCACGCTGAAATTTTAAATATAGAAAAAATTTAAAATTAAAAAATGAAAACTCTTATAATTATTGTTGCAATTTCATCTTAACAATGGCTTTGCTGTTTTCTGAATTTTGCAATGTGAAAAGTAAAAGTTCTCTTAATTAAAATATTAACATGAACAGTGGGAATTACACAATAAAAAATTTAAATTGATTTAATATTTCCTGATAGAGTGTAATACAAAGAAAAGCCATTTTTTTATCATTCAAAATAAAAGTATTTATAGTATTTCATTTATAATAATTTCATATTATTTTTTATGATAGATGAGATTTACATTTAAAAGCAAACTCATTTGTCTTCAAAGTTGAGTCATCTCTGAGGACGTAGGAGAAACAAAGATTAGATAAAGTTTTCCCAGTATTTATTCTATAACCATCCGGTCCTCTTTCCAATTCTACACGAAGTTCAACCTGCTGCCTGCTAAACCTCTTAATCTCTCCATCTAATCTTGGCGAGGTGAAGTGTGTACAGAAGAGCGTAAACAGAACTTGGTCAGCTTCCCATAAACCTCCCACGCTTCTGATTTATAGATTGTGTGGCTTTTTCTTTCTCTACCCACCGAAAGCTCCCCACAAGGTACCCCAGGAACTGATACCCATACCAATGGCTGATAAGATTAACTTCAACTGCTGGTTAGAAGAAAAAACGCTGAACGATAATAATTAAACTTAGAAAGTGTGTCAACTGAGAGCTTGCATGTTTTCATTAAACTTTTAAAGAACATCCTTTAAACTTTGCGTATTTATAATAAATTATTAAGTTTTATTAACTGCAAATAAGTAAATTTTGCTTAAAATTTTTTTTAAATAATTTATGTAAATTTGTGTACAATATTGTAAATCCATCGGCACTGATATAGCTTATTTCATCATGACAATTTTAGATTCTTTTATGTGCAATTTTCTTTTCGAAAAAAATGTTACCATGTCGTAATTGTGGAGTAAAAAATTCCTGAAAACAGCTTATGCATCTAAATAATAAATTCAAACCTGATAAATAAAAAGTGTAAATACATATTTTTGAAATATTAAGATATAAAAAAAAAGAAAATATAAAATTATTAATTCAAATACGAAAAGGGAACATAATATTCTAAATTTCTTCGCTATGACGTAAACACTAGAGTTGCTAAAATAGATAGTTGAACTAAATTTTTATTCTTCATTTATATGACGTCATAAGAACCAGGTTGCCCGATAAACGAGAAAATCCGCCAAAATATCACCAAACTTAAAAATTGGCATGATGGATTATACGGCATCAGTGGCAATTCCTCTTTCGCTGGCCAATGTTCTACTCCGTTGTATAACTCTAGTCATGATACATATTTTTAAGTGAAAAATTTGGAATAAAATTATGCTAGCATTGAATAATAGGAGATGTGTTCTCATTTTAGTCTTTTTTGTCTTGTTTTCTGGTGTAATTGGTTAATATACACTGCTGGCCACCGTAAATGCAACACCCTGAAGGAAGCATGCAAATTGACAACATACATTAACGGAGGTGAGATTTGCAAATAATTAGAATTTCCGCACAGACGCACATCACGCGTGGGTGAAGTGCTATGGCGCTATTTCAAAGAGCTATTTAAGGGTTGGAGATTTCGACGATTTCAAGTTCGACAATTGTGGTTTTCTTATGTCTTGTTGAAAACAGCGATCGCTTTTTTAGTCAAGTATCTGAGTTCGACAGAGGAACGATAGTGGCATACCGAGAATATGGATTATCTTTCAGGGAAGTTGGCAGTCGTTTGGACGAAACCAAACAACTGTAATGCGGATATGTTATCGTTTGAAGCAGAAGGGTACGATAGATCGACCTGTTCGATAGCATCTACCTCAATGCACTACTTCACGTGATGGCAGACAAATTCTACACATGTCAGTGATGGATCGCTCAGCCATATCACGAACCATAGTACCGCACATTCAGTCTGTAACGCATCATCCAGTGTCTACATGTACCATTCGACTCTGTTTACAGCACAGTGATATGTCCACAAGATGTCCATTGTTTTACCCTTGACGCAGAACCACTGACTTCTCCGCCGCCAATGATGCTATGTAAGAATGATGTGGACCTCAGAATTGAAGGGAATGAATGAGACCGTCTGCAACATCACGATGGTCGCTTTCGAATCTGGAGAGAGGAAGCTGAACAGCTGCGTTATGCACCACCACATTGATCCTCTCCCGGTTTTATGGTATGGGGCATTATTGGGTATCACTCTCTTCCACTCCTGTGGTATGTATTGACGGTACTTTAAACCGCCAGCGCTATAACTCCAAGATGTTGGAACCAGTTGTCCTTCCTTACCTTCAGGGCTTACCCACAGCCACATTTCTCCAGGATAATACTCGACCACATTTGGCACGCATTGTCCAAGGGTTCTTCGTCAATCAATAGATTGAATTACTTCCCTGGTCGGCTTGCTCTCCGGATCTTTCGCCTATAGAAAACATGTGATCCATGGCTGCTCAACGATAGATCCAGATTATATCGCCAGCTGCCACATCAGATCAACTTTGGTAAAATGTGTCTGCTGTACCCCAAGAAAGCATCCACAGTCTCTTTAAATCAATGCCGAAGCATGTGGCAACGGTGATCTCCGATAGTAGCGACTACTCGGCTACTGATTTTGGCAGGAACTACACTTCACAGAAGTCTATAAATTTAATCATTTGATACTTGGTCAACAACAAAACATAAGCATAAATTTTGTTGTGATGTCTCTTGTTTTTCTTTGTGTTGCCATTTGGGTGGCCAGCAGTGTATATATAAATTTATAGTTTTTATTTTTCTACTTCACAATACATAAGAATACGCCTCCTTATTTCTTGTTTCTTTCGAGAACGTAAAGATAATGTTAATAATCAATAGTCTAACAAATTTGAATGTCTGCGTTGTCGATTTCATTGAGATAATACAACAAGACAGCCACTAACCAACGATGTTCTGCTGTTGTGCCTTAAGAAGAAGTCTTTTGAGCAAGGTTGCTTTTTAATTATTTAAATTTTCTATATTTTTACATTTAAAATATTTAACTTTCGGCTTATATCAACCATCTCACGTTAGTATATTTCTTTTCAATATTATATGAGTAATCAAAAAATGCTTTCCTTTTATCGATATTTTGATCTAGAAAATCCAGGTAAGCAGCAAGACATGATCTCGCATGGATAATTTTAGCCATATTTAGACCTCTACAAAAAATAGAACCTTGGAACCTACCGAAGTTTTATTGTTCGAGCAAATATTTACTTCTGAAATAAACAATGAACATAAAAAAACATATTTGGTAAATACTTCCTAATTAACTCTGTCGTCCCACATAATCATAACCGTGAACCTTATAGAATAAGATAAAGTAATTTTAGATGCTCATAGAAAGAAAAAATTTTTTTAATTAGTTTTATAGGAAAGTGGAAATTTTCTGTTCCAAAAACAAAGTGCTTAAGGAAAACTTTAATGTTGAATAGGAGAAATTGTACACAGAAAAATTATTTTCCATTTATTGTATGTTTCCCGTCTTATACATTTAAAATTTGACTCTTGATTAAATTATAACGATGAGTTTTTCATATTTTAAACGTATAAATTATTTATTGACATACCGTGTACATAGCTGCTTTATTTTAATAACAAAATGAAAAAGTGAAGCTTCTCTCTCTTGAAATATCAGTTCATTTTTTTACTTTTTAATTATTATAATTAACTAAAATTCTAAGTATAATCACTTAAAAATAAGTCCTTAAAATGTTTTATCATGAAATTATTATTGCTTTTATTATAAAACATTTAGGGTGCTTATATTTTTATTGAGGAACCAAGACTGAAGATTATACTGTCGTAATATTATACGTGATTTAATTTTCATTTTAATATTATATATAGTACAACTTGTGTGTGTGTTTATTATTTATTAATTTTAATCACCTGTTTTTAAATTAATTAAAAACTAAGAGTTGTATTCCATGTGTTTTTCATTCAACCGACATTAATTATAAAAATATAAATTTTAAAAGTTAAATAAGCTAATCCTATGATATATTTTAAGCAATAGATTTGAAATTTCCTTTTATTTAAGAAATCATGATTCAAGATTAATAAAAGATAATCAGTAGCGAAAATTATGGGAAAAAACAGGAAACTATTAGCAAAAATAAAGAAACAAAAAAATTAAATGTGTTACAAAAAAAAAAAAAAATTAAAAAATTAACATTTTTTAAAAATGCAAATTGTAGCAGAAGTTTACAATTATATAATATTAAAAAGTTTTCTATTAAAAATGATATATTAAAAATGAAAAAGAAATATTAAAAATGATATCTGACACCCAATGTTTGTGCATAATTACACATCAAAAATCTTTTAATTAGTTGTTAACTGTACGTAAAGAAATATACTGGTAAATTCGATTAGAAATTTTTTTGATATAGATGGACTAATGCAACATGATTAAATCAAAGAGATAAATGCTCATTTAAGAGCTTTCACACACTTTTGTCAAAAAATATTTACAGATTTCAAAACAACATTTGCTTATAGATCCATACTTATTTTTATTTTAAAAAAAGATTTGGTTTTTTCCATTCTACCAACCAATAGATTTATCTCTATAAATCTATCAATATATATTGATACCCTGTAAATTGCTAGAGCTTTTAGCCCAATCAGCTCAAGCAATCCTCATGTGCCAGAAACGTCAAAAAAATATTGATAAAGATTTTCAGGTAAAATGTAAGGCACTATCTACCTGCGAATTATTTGGGCAGTCAGCCTGAAAGAAGAATACGCCCCATTTCACAGGCTAGGTAAACTTCTTTCAAAACGAGTAAACAAACAATAACACTGGGTATGCATGTGGGTATGTTCATAGGTGGGAGTAGGAGCCAGCCAGTAGCGTTACTCCAAATAAGTTAAACGTTTCTCCCCTCCATTGTATTCCATTGAGCATGTACTAAAGGTTGGGTAGAAGGGCACAATAGATTCATTTGGGACAGCTGTCAGTTTCGTGAAAGAGTAGGGGAGGATTCTTTTCGATGGGGTACCGCAGGCAGTCCAGATGAGACAAAATGTCGGTTCTAACTGGAACCGCATCCATGAATCAAGAGCTGTGAGATTTTGATGAAGTATTTTCCCGTCCTGGTGGTCTTTTCTTTGTTCCTTTCTGGATAGTCTGTATTGACGAAGTTCTATTGAGGAATGGGATTAGTTCCCCCACTCTGGGAAATCCCATTTTTCCACCTCTTTATGAGACACTACAATGTTGGCTTTTTTATTGAGACCAACACAAGCTGTTACTTGATGGAAAATATTGATACAATTTGCTGTTAATATAGTTTTTGTGTGTTACGTCGTATATAAAAATTCATTCCGTAACTAAAACATTCTGAGAGAAATATCTTATTGAAACTGTGTGACTCTTTTCTTAATCTCGTTGTTTCAAATAATATTAATCGAGAAGATTTTTGATTCCTTAAACACCTTCTATTTGATTTTTATGAATTATTGTAATTCACTTGACTATTTGATATAATTTAACATATTAAATAGAATTAAAGAAATAAAAATTCTATTCGAAGAGATAACCCAAATCTTAAGAGCTAATTTATTCTAATATACCATGTATCAATCAATCAATAACAGTTCAATCTTGTGTAAATGTATTTTACGATTATGATTGGATCTCGCAACGTAGTTCAAATACAATATAATTGTATGAAATACAATGCTGAAAATGATTCCATATATCTATAGCGTTATATTTGAAATTATTATTTGCTTTTCTTACTACAATATGCAAGTTACTTTTAAAATACACCAAACACAAATATAGTATATGTTGATATTTATACTAAAAGTGTTATATCCAAAAGTGTTATCACATTCTTTATATGTGCATACAAAATATTGACACTAAAATAATATTTGAATATATAATCTATTAGATCACACATATATATATTTTGAGATAATATAATATTTAATACTAAAACTTATACTTCATAATCACTACATCCTTCTTTTTTATTCATATTTGTAATGTAAAATATTTAACAGAGGAAATTTGTTGAATTTTAAATTATTATTTCTGTAAAATTTTATTATTTTCTCTGATGCTACTGTCAAGGATGTGGTTTAAAAATGAAGTTGCGATTTTTTTTATTCGAGTTTTCTTTATTCACACTTTTAAATAATAAAATGCAAGAAATCCAGAAGATATTTTAACCTTATCATTTATATTTTAATATAAATAAAAACTCAGCATTTTAATTTATATAAGTACGTGTGCGTGTGTATAATACTCATACTTTAACATATATTAATCTATTCAAATGTCTCCATCACAGTGATCATTATGAATAAAATGATTACATAAATGCACGTTAAATGATGATTTAATATGCATATTCTACAGATTCTGAGTATAATAGGAAAGGCTTATTAAATTCTCATAACGTACGTCAATTATTTGCTACCTAAATCTCCATGAATTATGTAATTTCACGTACAATTTATGATAAAACTTAATTACCTCCCAATATATTTACCAACAAAGGATATTTGTTCTGAACTATTCCAACGTAAACTGAATATTGCAAAAATGGTGAATTATTTTAGGTGTATGTAAGCCATACAAATCAATTTATTATTATATTTCAGGTTTTGTGTGGTTGTGGAGAAAATCGCACCAACTTGAAAGCGTGTTAATGTGTCTTTATCAAATGAATGTAGATTAAAGCTACAATTAGTTTAAGTTGATAGGAATTGTTGAAAAAAAGTGGTCTAGGAGTACCTCTCCCATTTATATATTATTCGGATTCAGTAAGAATGAAAATGTGTAAAGAGAAAATATGTTCAAGTATTGAAACTACCGTATCAATTTAAAGGCATCTTCCACCTGGGCAAAGCATAGACGGCCACAACTTTTCAAGGAAATGAACCATGCCTGTCTTGGCTGAATGGTGACTGCTAATGAACTACTACATCACTGTCACTACTAGGAAGCTGACTAAGATGCATTAATATAAATAGTGTAAGCCAAATCTAACTTTAAAGTAGATATGGCATACCTAACAGCTGCCATTGCAAAAACTGAATCATTGATAACACACTACTGTTTACACTCACATTCAGTACCTATACTAAAGAGTTAATATTGAAGAAAATGAAAAGAAATATTATTATTTTTTATATTTTAATGAAACGGTTCATGAGGGACATAGATTTCTTAAATTCTTGGGCATCTGATTATTAAATATGCATAAAGCTAGTGACATTGAAATATCTTTTTATTTGTAAATAAACTGAGTTCTTAAATTTTATTAAAATGTGCATTGATCAGGGATTAATATGTAAAGCTACTTTCTGATCAGCTATATAAATCTATTCACTAAGTACTTATACCTTAATAATCATTATATATTTTAAAAAGAATAATTCGCAATGTGATTCAGTCAAGATTGCTTAAGATTTTCTTGGGGATTTTTTGGAATATTTCATTAAAGAATTTCGTATTTCGCAATTGCTATATTTGAAACTTTACAAACTACTTGAAATTTGCAGAAAGAATTATTGGTTAAATGGAATTATGCTGTTTGAATTCAATCTTCCCATTGAGAGACAGAAATCTAGGCATTTAAAATCACTCTAATGTCTATTTGTTTACTCTGCTTTACGCCAAGATGATTCTCAGCTAGGTTTGAAAAAGGTGATACACGTTATAATAATTAAAAGAAAAAGTCTTGCATACTTTTTATTCATAATAGATATGTATATATATGTATGTGTGTACATCTATAATATTAGATAAGCCCGAACTCTATTTTAATTATTTTATTGCCTCAGCATGTACTTAGTTTCATATTCTATTGAAAAAAAAGCTTGTCTTGAGCATTTCATGCATATTTACATTTTCATACATTGATACCTGAGATTTATTAACTAATATTGTACAATTTTACAAGGACCCATTTTGTTACACTAAATGTAAACGGTTATTATGATTATTTAATTCACATCCTTAGGAGAATCGGTTAGCAAACTTGTATGAATATACAATTTGAATAAAGATAGTTTTATTTAGTTTGCTATGTTAGATGTTAGAAAGCTTTTGTCTGCGACGGAAAAATGAAATGTATTAAATTAAATTTTAAGAAACATGCAAAGGAAAACTGAAATTGGAAGAATTTAACCAACTTTTGCTCGATTACAAAATACCGTGATTTTGAAACCGCAACTATAACTCGTATAATTCTTAGTTAGGAAATGAAAATCATCCTACAATTTAAGTTCGGCAATAGCAGCAGTATCCCTTAACCAAATGAGAGCTTTTTCAGGTGAGGACGGCCGAATGAGCTTAATATCTGAAAAAACACACCTTCTGTGTCATTTTCTACACCCGAAAAAGACTAGCCACACTCTGATATCTCATTCCAGCTGAGGTGATATCCAAAACACCGATTTGGACCTGAAAGACCCGCTGTGTCAACAGTTATTCGGCGGGGTCTCACAAAAACAAAGAGGACCAAAAACATGATAACGCTTGTGGTTCGTGACCATCCACTTATACTGATAGAACTCTCTCTTCTTGGCGGATCAGTGAACTCACAGATTTCAGCTGGGCAATAGAAGTAGGAAGAGTTACCCCCTCCACCATCTCAGCACCTTGTACATAATCCGGCACCTGAACTGGTTTACGAGGTGGTTCTGGCCCAGTTTGGAAATTTCTGTTATTAGATACAGTTTTAGAATCTACTCACAGAAAGAAACCATTATTCATTTGTAGCTCAAGGTTATAATTTTATTATCGTAATATTATTTATTTTCCATGTAGAATAAGACTCATTTGAAATTGAAAGTGTTCACGAGAAATAAAAATTTTGACACCATAAAATTTATTTCTATCAAGTATGATATAAGTGTTTGTAAAATATTCTTATGGATATATCTTTATTAGGGCATAACAGTCTTGTTTTTCTTGTTTAGAAAATCATCTTTTAAGACATAAATAAGAGTTTAAACCAAGCATATTGAATAAAAACTTTATGCAAATACAGTGTGACTCTATAACCTATTGTATTTAACTCACTTAAAATTATAAATTTTATGAATAATCCAAAAATACAAGGAATTAACATTGACTGGTCGAAACAACATTATATTTGAATTAACATTGACAATTCGAATTAACATAGACTGTTAAAAACCAATTGTGGCAAATATTAACACAGCTATGAATAAAACAAATCATTTCCTCTTTTAACATGTTTTGATATTTCTTAACTGGATATTCGTACTAGGTGCTTTTTTATAAAATCAGCTTGCCACTATTGAATAATAGTAAATTGATAGCACATATTTTCACGTTATGCAGACATAGACTGCTGGAAATTTATCAGGTATCTCTGGTTTTCACAAGTGAATACAATTGAATGCCTCCTTCTGAAAATTTTTTCTTTAAGAGACATTGTAATAACTGTCACCAGAAATTAGGATTAGTCATAAAACTTTGTAATCATTGACATTGTAAACAAACTATAGCAAAACCTTACAAGCAATATACAATTAAAGAAATACTTTATATTTCTTTAATTGTATATATATATATATAATTGAGAAGGATTATTATTTCACATCATTTCTTCCAATATGTTTTGTGATAAAATATAAATTAAACTAAAGCAAATAATGTAGGTAAGTTAGTTAATAGAAAATATTTACATATTGCTTAAGCAGCTTATCAATCGTTTTCATTGAAGAAGAAATAACATTTTTCACATTTTTTGTAAAGAAATTATAAAGTTCACGTTTCAATATAAAAAAATAAATCGCGTTTTTTCCTGAGAATTGTAGTTGCAATGAAAACTTTTATTTGTTTGAAATATTTAATTTATATGAAAAGATATAGAGATATCCAGTAATTGCTCCATAATAATAATCAAGAAAATGAATTTTTCTATCAGTAGAAATGAAATATAAACAAAGATAGAAATATTCATATTTGAATAAATATTTCCTAGAACTCATTCTATTCCAAGAAATTTTTTTAAGTGTTCCAGATAACTAAAAATGTTTGATAAATGACAGCAAGTAGCTAGTTTAAAAGAAAGCAAAAAAAAAAAAAACGAAAAACAAATTTATTTTTATGTTTTGCTTGCCTTTGATGTGATTCATTCCTGGCAAATACAACAACTCCCTTCTTGTGAAATCTGAAGTGAATATCACAAATCCCATTCTTGAACCAGCTCATTAACCACGAATGTTCAAACAATGAGTTAAACTTCACGGGATGAGAGACCGACACAAGAGTTTTGAATCTGCTGTTTGTGGATGAAAATGGTGGACATCACAAGGGGTGATGGATTATTCACAGTGCAGGCGCCGAAGTGGCAGTCCCCTCATTAATTGGAATCATGCATCATCCTTACGTCATATTCGCTTCTTCCCCCAATAAATATGCGTCAGGGCGAAAATAGAAGAATGTCATAAATATGAATGAGATTTATAATAGACGAAAATGATTGGTACATTATTTAATTGAAAGTTATTTTATAGATGAGATTTTATATTCCCTCCGGCAATAATGGGAAATGAAATTTTAATATTATTTTATTAATAAAACATCTATGAACTACGCTTATAAAATATAGTACATCAAGAGGATATAACAAAATATGGCAATGGGACAGTTATTTGTTGAATCAGAATGTTTTCAGGGTTCAGAAGACAATTTGCTTAAGATAAGTTTTTGATATAGAAGATAAGTTTACTTAAATGATATAAACTAATACACGATAATGAAAATAATTGGTTATGTTCTAAACTATGAAAGTATGCTTAAAATTTATTATTATGAATTTTTAATGCCGCTAAAGTAATACCTCCCTTCATTTGCATTGTGTAGTTTCATACAAAAAAGGATATGCTAATGAATTGTGTTATAAGATTCTAAATTAATATACACTAGTCATACAATAAATACATTGTTACCGTTTCTTGTTTTTAACAATCAGTGTGAAAGTCATTAAAAATGAAAGTAAAAATTATATTTTATTTTACTTAAATTCGTCATTGTGTATATATATTTCGACAGCTGAAATAACTGATGAAATTTTTAGTTCACTCGGCCAAAACTATTTTAAGAATTCACAGTAGTTTTTTCCCCCACTATTCCTGAATTCCAGGTAAACTGCATATCTAAGGAATGTTTGCATTGACAGAAAAGGGCGACTGCTATCTTCGCCATGGGGGTGAGAGTCAACACCCGAAAGAATCTTTCAAACCTGTTTGAAGACTGTCACAACAAGGCGACGTCAGTAAACAGGCGCGCCTTTCCCTATCTCTTCCCAGGACATAATGTCTCTGCGACTTGGGTATAGAATATCTGTCTGGGAGATCTCCTCCACAGAAATTTCAGGTGAAGACCGTCTCCCGGAACAATATATCAAGTCCCAAGTGACAAGAGAATAAGTTCTGACTCCTGAAAGTTTTGTAGCCTGTACTTAAATTATTGACACGAGAAAAAGACTAAATACAAATGGAAATATTTTTAAACTTTTAAATGCTCTAGAAGGTTCGACTGATTACTGATTGCAACTTTTATAGGCACAATCAGCTTTTTGAAAAATAGACTGTTCCTTTCTTATATTTTCTACAACGAAATAGATTTCTTTATCAATAAGTTATGTTGAATAACAACTTATCAATGTATTTAAAGAAAGATTTTAAGACCTATCACGCAACATACATTATTTATTGAGAAACAGTTTAACTAAAATAATAAGAAGCTATTCAATTATCCTCCACAATATTTAGAATAAGACAGTTTAAATTTTGCTGTGAGATTCTAGAATTGTTGTCATTGCGCAGAAATAAAATTTATAGATTTTTATAACTTTAAATCATTGTATTATTTTAACATCCTTACTAGTTGTTATTCTGCGGTCCCTCAATTTTCTGAAGTATGTACCTAGTTTAAATTCTTTCATCATACATATTAAAAAATCCTAGCAGAAAAAGAAAATGCTTTTCGAAAGATTGGACTACAAGACGCTTTGATCTCATATGACTTATTAGATCATCACCACAATCTAGATAAAAAATTTTGTAGTAAATAAATTTAAATGACTTATTGAGCTAATATTTGTGTATGTGTAACTGTCAACGATTTCATTTATAAATATAAAATAATTTTTAAACCAATTTATTTGCCACAACTAAATTACAGTCATTTTATAGTCGCGCGCGGCAAGCAATATGGTGGCGGTCCCCACTCGAAAGCAATTGAGCGTGTCCTAATGGAGCAATTAGGAATGCCTACTGCAGTCGCGTGCTGAGGAAGAGAGCAGTTGTATCTATTCCTGACACGGACACCAAATGAAATTCGGAAATAGAATGAAAATGCGAAACGTTTTGCTTGTAGACACAAAAATCCTTTGTCAATCACCGCTCGCCGACATTCTTCTTAAAAGAGGGATGGACTATTTATGACGCTTCCGGTTCAATATTTAATTCATCCCGCCGATGATTTAAGTACAAGTAAAAACAGCTCGTAATTACTCCATTCTGCATAAAAACTTGAAATTTTTCGGTTTATGTTATCAAACACAAAAATCACTGAAATATATCAATAATGAGGATTTCAAAAATGTTGGTAAGAACTAGAAAAAGAGAAAAGGGTGCAACTTAAAATAGTACATGATCTAATTGACAATTTTTAATTATAATATAAACATAGTTTAATTCTAGATTATATACATTGCTCCAGAACTGCATTATTTTCTGCTATCTGTTACATGAAATATGTCGACACAATTTTTATGACTAATTAGAAATACATTGACATCATTTATTTTATTTTTAATGTTCGACACATGACCTATAGTAGCCCAATGATACAGAATTAATCAAAGTAAAAGTATTAAAAAATAAATAAACAAAATAGTTTTTTTTAATATGAATTCATATATTCTTTGGAATTTACTATACTTATCGGAATAGTATCTTACAAACTCTAAAATGTATGAAATCTCAAAATAAGTATAGATTTTGTTCTTCGCTTAACTGGTATTTGTAGCATATAAGATCTAAGTCGATTGATATGTCCACAGTGCCTGATATGGTTTTAAATTGATTCGAATCCATTACAAATGTCAAAACACATGCAGGAAACAAATCTACGATTGTTTTAAGGTCCCCCTACTTTTTTATCACAAACTGTTTATCTCTCAAACAGAAGGGTAATTATTTAGCTCTCAACTCTGTAAAAAAATATGCAAAAATTTGTTATTAGATATGTATGCGCCTACCACAAATTTAAAAAGAAAATCAAACTATAAGACGCAAGTTAATATATTAAATTATCTCTTATATAGAAAAAAAAATTTTCAGTTATGAAAATATTTTGTTAATTCTAACAATATTCCAATTGCAATTTTATAAATACTAATTTAATTTGTTTTGTTGAAAAGCATTTAATATATACTAATATGTTCAATACACTAATTTTATTTCATACATATACACATAGTTAGTATATTAAAGAAGGTAATTGATTTACAAAACCGGATTCAAATATTAAAAAAGAAAATGTTTTTTTATTGAGCTAAACACATTGGTTGTCACAAATTTTTATTAGTTTATTTAAAATGCAGTTCATAAGAAAACCGTTTCATCATAAATACAAATATTAATTGTCATAAAACAGGATATTTTTTGCCTTTTAATTAAATTGAATTCAGACAAAAACAAACTTCAGCTTGATCTATAATATTTTAATTTAAACTACAGTTAAACAAATTTTTATGTTTAACTTTAGTTTGAATTTCGTGCATTAAAATTAAATTTAATAAAGCCTATATTTCATTTTGCAATTAAAAATCTCTGATGTAGTAAAATTTTTTTAAGAAATTTGTAAGAAAAAAAAATTTATATTTTCCTTATCAATACAAATTTAAATTCAATTACAATTTTATTAAATTTAATTGATTGTCACAAAGGAAAAACAATCTTCCCGAATAATTTGTTAGAGCTATTTCATCTAAATACAATTCTAACTGCATAGTTTGTCCTAGTTGTAAAATTTCGTAAAATAGTAGCCGATCCCTTCAAAGAGAAAATGGCCAAAATAACCTCTTTTGTAACAACCAACTTTAGCACCTACGAACCACAATAATTGCGCGTCACCAAATAGAGAAAACCTTTTGCCGAGTCCTCCTCACTAAACTACTTTACTTCTTTTTCATTTTATTTCTCCCTTTTTATTTTTATTTCCCTTTATATATATTGTTCACGCATTTTGTCACGTTTCTTATTTCTCTCGCCAGGTGTCCCACCTTCCTGAAGCCTACATCGAGAAGTTCATCTCCATTCGTCGAACCTTCCGTGACGTCATCTGTGACGTAGTTGAATCTGGAGGGGAAAGTAAGAAAGAGGAGGATCTCACCGACCATACATTCCGAGCTGTGGAAGAAATGGGGAAACCTGCACTTTGTGCTGCGAAATACTCAACTGCGTTAGCTTTTGCGGGGATTGAAGAGAATCGGTAGTTCTCGAATTAAGGAATTTTCGACTCAGTAAAAGAGTAATTTATTGGAATATTTTTAAGTTTTCTTCTGTTAACTGGAATGGATTTTTATTTCTATCAATTGCAAATCTGATAAAAAATATTTTTTAATTTGGTGGAAGGATTTATTAATTCTCTGCTAAAATTTAAAAAAGCATAATAAGTGTGCGGAAAAATAAAATTTATCATATGATGCTGTGCACGTCACTATTAAAGAGAATTTTGTGGAATAAAAATCCGATATGAAATTTCATATGAACTGAGTGGTAACTGCTTACCATTCATTTATTGCAAAAATCAACAAAATGTCATCTGTGGGAATTATCATTGTTTTGCTAATTGGACTTGTTACGGTGGCTTTTAGCCAACAAGAACGATGTGAAGAAATCACAATACCAATGTGTCGTGGCATAGGCTACAATTTTACATCCATGCCCAACAAATTCCATCATGATACTCAAGAAGAAGCTGGATTGGAAGTTCATCAATTCTGGCCTTTAGTGGAAATTCACTGTTCTGATGATTTGCTTTTCTTTTTGTGTTCTCTTTACGTTCCTATATGCATTGAAGACTATCAGGGTCAACTTCCGGCATGTAACTCAGTTTGTGAACGGGCAAGAGCTGGCTGTGCTCCTATCATGCACAAATATGGATTCGTGTGGCCAGAAAGAATGAATTGTGATGATTTTCCACGCTATGGCGATCAAGAACATTTGTGTATGGATGCCAAAGAAGGTGCTGGACCTGAAAATGGAGAATACAGTAGCAAACATGAGACAAAACCTGTAAGAAAACCTCCTTCATACAGAGGACGTAATTCTAAGACTCGAGATAGGCATGATTCGATTAATTCAGGTGGAAGTTCTGGGAGACCCTTGGATATGGTGACTCAAAGAACCAATGATGATTGCAGTTGTAAGTGCAAATTTCCAATGGTACCTTTAGTCGATCCTGCTGAACGTCTTTTGTACAATGACGTTTCTACTGGTGGAGTACCTTACTGTGCTAGACCATGCAGAGGCACATTCTTTAGTAAAGATGAACAAACATTTGCATCCTTTTGGATAGGCCTTATGGCTATCATCTGCTGCGTTTCTGCTAGCTTGACTGTATTAACTTTCATTATCGACCCTTCACGTTTTCGATATCCTGAGCGTCCTATCATCTTTCTGTCCGGCTGCTACCTCATGGTGTCAGTGGGCTACCTGGTGAGATTAGGCCTTGGCCACGAGGCAGTGGCTTGTGATGGACAAATAATCCGATATCACACTACAGGTCGCCCACCAGCTTGCACTATTGTTTTTCTTTTAATATACTTTTTTGGAATGGCTAGTTCACTTTGGTGGGTTATACTGACACTTACTTGGCTGCTGGCAGCTGGACTGAAATGGGGCAACGAAGCCATTGCTGGATACTCTCAATATTTTCACCTTGCTGCTTGGCTAGTACCCACAGGCAAATCGATTGCTGTTTTGGCAATGGGTGCCGTGGATGGTGACCCAGTTGCTGGTGTGTGCTCCGTTGGGAATCAGAATGTTGATTATCTAAGATGGTTTGTCATAGTGCCGTTGTGTGTTTACCTTGTCGTAGGTACTTCTTTCCTCCTCGCCGGGTTCGTTTCTTTGTTTCGAATCCGGAAAGTGATTCGGCAACAGGCACGAGCCAAAGCTGATAAACTGGAGAAATTGATGATCCGCATCGGAGTTTTCTCCGTCCTGTATACGGTGCCTGCCACCATAGTGATCGGGTGTCACTTCTATGAACAGCATTACCGAGAACGTTGGGACAGACATTACAACTGTTCTTGTACTGAAAAGGCCCGTCCTGACTACTCTGTGTTTATGCTCAAATACTTTATGTGTCTCGTGGTTGGCATCACCTCTGGTTTTTGGATCACATCGATAAAGACTTTAGAATCTTGGAGGCGACGACTTTGCAGTCGGCGCGGACACCGAGGTGGTCCTGGTTCTATATCACAGAGAACTGGAACTCCTGGAGGTACTGATGCTCTATATGGGCCTCGAACTTTCAAGCCCTTAAGTCCTGCTAGTCACGTGGGTCATGTACCATCCAGCTGTAAACAACTACCATTATCACATGTTTGATTTTTTTTTTTCCTTTTTTTGACATGGACGCTGGACGTCTGCAATTATAGACTTACTAAGGTAAAAAATTCAGAAATTTAAACATAATTGTATATCTTATAAATTTTAAAATTCTAATATAATTGTATAGTTCTAAATTTTCATTTCATAATTATTTTTTTTAATAAATAATTATAAGTTTAATTTCTTTTATGTTAGAAAAATAGTAATATCAAACTATGAAAAATTCATTTTATAATAAATAAATTTAAGTTCTAATTAAGACATTAAAAGTTGTTTATTTATATATAAATTTTAATATTAATAATTATGAAAAAGATTAAAAAACTATCTCTCGTGCCATATATTATTGGCTTAATGCCAAACAGAAATTTTATGTAAAAATATGAATAAGCTTTTTTTGTATAATATTTTACTAAATTTAGTTATGATAATTGTTTCATCAATTAAAAATATTTTCTCTACGAATTTTTTTAATAAATAATTTTACATAAAATTTTCAAATAGATCTAAAATTATAAAATGAATGAAATAATTTTAAATATATAATTAATTAATAATATATTTCAAAGACTTTCTTACTAATTAAATAAATGCTGTAATGAAAACTTAAAATGTAGAATATATATTTACAAATTATATTGAAACTAAAAAATTTGAAAGGAATTTGATCACTTTTGA
The DNA here is from genome assembly GCA_026290005.1 of Latrodectus geometricus. Taxonomy (NCBI): domain Eukaryota; kingdom Metazoa; phylum Arthropoda; class Arachnida; order Araneae; family Theridiidae; genus Latrodectus; species Latrodectus geometricus. The sequence goes on along the minus strand of JAPDSC010013883.1, from coordinate 180,466 downwards.
AATTTGTTATAGAAATAATATTTAAAATAAAATATCGTAGAATTATTTAAATATGATACATAACTTAAATTATTCTGTATGTAGCATTACTACCAATAGTATGTTTTTTTTAAATAAGTAACTTTATTTCTATAGATTTTTTTTATTCCAATATCAAGGGAATTTAACTTGATATAAACTTCCAATATACGTAATTTGATATAATGTACAAAAAATCTTTGATTCAAAAAGTTTATTAAGTTGATATGTAGACTGACGAACTGAAATATATTTGTGTAAAAAATTGTAAAATTGTATATAATTAAATGATATACAAGTAGTCACTTTATCAGTCAACTCATCCCACTGAATGCTTTGTAAAAGTCATTCGACTAATGTCTCTTAAAATATAAATGTCAATCAGTGAGAGAGATTCAGATTGATTAGTGCAAACTAAATCAATCATTAATTCAGATTGGAGCATTAATTGAGAACTTTGTGTAATACCTATTTATTTATTTAAAATAAAAAATGATTTTAATATCTTATGATTTAATATCTATGATTTCAATATAAATGATTTCTCTGAACTAAAATAAAGAAAATTTTGGCATTTTATTATTTTTCCAATACTATAACTACTTTGCGAACAAGGGATTTGTTTTTTAATGATTTTTCTATCTTTATAAATTGCTTACTATTTATTGAAAGTCAACTAAAAATTTCTTAATCTTATTCAATAGATGACTTAGTTAATGTTTTTTAAGCAAGCGCTTTACCCATTTTTTTTTTAAATTATTAGTTATGTTATAGATTTTTAGGCAAAAATTTCTTCTTTTCATGTGAAGAATTCAAAAAGACTTTATAATCATATTGTTATGAATATTTTAAAATTTTGTTGGGAAGAGAGTAATCTTTTTATTTCTAAAAACAACCAGAAATTGCTTAGATTCTATAAAAAGTAGGGAATAATTTTCATGCATTCAGTTTTATTTTATATTTTATGTTAAAATCTGGAAAAAAATTATATTTTATTCAAGTTCAACTTTTGAAATTCCATTTATATTCTCAAATTATTTTAAGCTAAAACTAATGATGTCATAAGAAAATGCAAAATAAAAAATTTTTATAGCTAAAAATTTTGATAAAAATCTGCAGAATTGTTATGTCACTCTTGTTGCTTTTAAAGTATTTAAATCTAAAAAGTTAGTGATTAAATTCAATAAATTATGTCATTTTGGTATTTTATTTTGGTGTATTTTCCACACATAATAATATTTTGGAAAATTTTTATTCTTGTTCCTTTTGCATTATGTTAATAAGAGCAAATATTTAATAATTTATTAATTATACATGGATAAATTATATAATTTTAAATTTTAATATTTTTTATAAGACATTTAATATATAAATGAATCCTTATGAAATTTTAAATATGTGCAAACTTTATACATTTGCTTCAAATCGTAACTGCAAATATTCTACTGGACAGAAAGTTGTTATTTTCAAATATGTAAATAAACAATCACTAAGTTTAACATTAATATTCCAATCTGTGAAAAAAAAAATTCAATGCCATCTTCATCCCACTGCACCCATCATTTATTGGAAAAAAATGTTATCTTGAATGTATTTGTATGTCTGTATAATATCACTTTAACGAGAGTGTTGAAGTTGTACATATGAAAAATCACCACAATATACGTATATTACTCGTTCTGTGCTGCAGATTGTGAACGAAGATCAGTTAGTCATTGTAAATAGTGTCTTCTTTGCTACTCATCCTCCTTGTAGTGGAGTCAGCAATTGTGTGTTGTTGACTGTGTTTTTACATATCACGTCCCAAGCGTTGTCCATTCACTAGGTGTAAGCTCACTGTTTTTCGTTCTTGCAGTCCAACGGTGCTCCAACTTTGGGGTCTTAACTCCCTGGACATTGAATGAAAAATAGCCGCAAGGGAAAATTGTTTAAATCAATGTCTTTTGTCTAATTTAGTTATTCTAGTTTGTCATTTTGTTAAAATTAATATTAATCATTAAAAAAAATTATGGTTATTACATTCAAATACTTAACAATATTAATGATAATATTTGACGTATATATAATTATATTAAATGTGATTTTTTTTGTGAGAATTTTTTGGAAGAGTTATAAGAACTATATATATATAAATATGTTTAAAAACTTTTTTATCTTACGTCTGTCTTCAGCATCTTTGCTATTAGTTGAAAAGCAGCCCAATAATGTGATGATGAAGTATAAAAAAAATTAAAATTAGCATCTTTAGAGTTGTCTTCAAGAAACTTTAAGACAATGAGGCAAAGCCTTTAAGTGGCCACCATCTATATTCCAGCACAGAGTGCAACAAGCCGATTCCTTGACTCCAATAAGATATAAATGCTTCTGCAAATAGTTATGTTCAGTAAACAAACAAAAGCTAGCAATTCTAAAGTTTGAAAACATTGTTTTAGCAAAATTGGCACAAAACAATAATTGATTCAACATTATATTAAAATAAATTAAAATGTTGAATTCTTCCCATAGTAGTTAACGAGATTAAAATCAAATTTTTGCTGAAGAATCGAAAAAGCGTTTAAAATTTCGAAATTTATTACTGTTATATTTAAGTTTTAACATATTCATGTCTAACTATTATTATTCAGAACAATTTTCAAAATGTCACAGTATCTCATCTTAAAAAAAAAAAAAAAAAAAAAAAAAAAAAAAAAAAAAAAAAAAAAATTTAATAGTACCAATTGGTAATTTATAATTATTTTTAATGTTTAAATATTTATAGAAATTTAATTAAAAATCATTAATAAAAATATTTTAGTTATAAATTTCCAATATAGTTAACTTAAAAAATATCATTTTGTAATGTTTAATCTAGAAATAAATGAATGGTAAAAAGAGCGAATTCGCATTAAAACTAAATTGTCTCCAAACCTTAAAAAATAAATGTATCCCTGAAGTTTTATAACTATTCTGTGCGAGAATTATTATAAAACTTCAAGGTTACATTAAATTATAAAGGCTATTTCAATTCAGTGCCCAGAGGGTTCCTCATAATACTGTATCAAAGAAACCAGCCGAATTATAAATGTTTTGAAGCCATAACTTTCTATATTTTGTAAAGAGGAAAATGTGTTACCGATGCTTTTGTATCGATATATGATGTTTTGTTGTCTATTTGTCAAATTACATTGTAGTACGAGCTTTTTGTCTCCTGTCTATTGTTAGCTGTTTTATCATCCACTTTCTGTGTTGTACAGTCAAATGATTATTTATGCTTGTTCCTGTACTTTTTAGTCATGAGAAGAGATATATCGAAAAATATAATATATATTTAATGCTAATTTGTTTGTCTTTTTACGTTGCCAGTGTTTTTGCTAATCTATTTTCAATGCTTAATCAGTCTCATCAAGTTGAAATTGGCTTAAGTGATTGATCATTGTATTATATGTAAATTAATCATAAGCACTTTAGCTGAAAATATCACAATCACTTTTTACTTGTATACAATACTTGTTTTTAAAAGCACCAAATGAGTTTTCAATTTTTCTCCTTAAATATTCACACAATAGCTTTATATTCCAATATTTTATTAAACTTTCCCCCCTTAAAACATTAACAATTTACAACAGATGTTTTTAAACTTTATAACAAGATATATTGTCATTTTACCATAGTTTTTGCTCAATACACATTATTCACATTTTTAAAAAAATTTGATAATCTAAATATTTTACGAGCATTGTTTTAATAATATATATAAAAGTGATAAATTTATGAAATAAATTGAAACTGGGACGAAATGAATTAAGAAAAAAAATTACGGTTCTTTTTTTAATGTTCCTAGAAAAGTATAAAAATTTGTCGGTTGAATTTAATTATTCCATTAAATAGATTAACATCTATCATTTCTTACATATTTATATATCATTTCAATATTAAATGAATATTTAAAAAATTCGCTATTATAAATCGCAAAATTTATAATAATTTTTCCTTGCTGTTCCACCCTAAAATAATAATATAAAGATTTTATTTTAAATTTTAAAGATATTTTCATGTCCGTTTCAATATTTTTTCTTAGTAAAAACTACATCATAAAAAGGGTACATTAATGGTCTAGTAAATTTTAGTATATCAACTGGAAGATAATATCTATCGTTCAAAACATTTAACTTATTAAGTTATTTTCAAAATTATCTCAAAGACAGAATGAAGACATGATATTTTTATTCTTTACATTCAATCTTTGTGACTAAAACCAAGGTTTTGAAATGAATAATTTTTTTAGTTTCACTCTTCTATTTTTTGAAATTAAAATATATAAACTTTTGCTTATAAACATTATAAATATATAAACATTCGTAATACCTAAAAATAATAATTTTCGAATTTATTTTACTTATTATTGGCGGTATGAAAAATTACAAGTTCTTTATATTTCCTTGAGTATATAGAACAGTGAGAAAATAAATGATAAATTGCACTAAACTATTTGAAGATATTATATATTTCCTTATTTTTTACTGAATCATTTATATAAATTTTTCATATTTTACCCTCACTACAAAATTTGGAAGTATTCAAACATTTGCTTTTTGCAACAAAACTCATCTTTGCAATTTGCCTAGAAAACTTCATTTAATTTATATAGTCATTAGAAATATTAAAAATTAAAATAATGAAGTATTTTCATTTTTTTACTAAATAATGTTTCATGATGTATTAAAAGTAAGAATTACTATTTTATTATTTAGCAATGTTAAGTTAAATGGTAAAAAATCTTTCTATTTCATGCATAAAACAACATAGCTATTTGAAGGCAAAATTTGTATGGAAGCTCAAATCCTTAAGGAGTTTTTAATTTATTTTGCACTTCAATGAAAAAAGAACAAAATTTTCTCAAGAGGTCGTTTAAGTCACTTTGTGACCGTAAAAGAATCCATCACGCAAATAATCGAGTCAGAGAGAAAAAAGACTATTCTCCTCGTTGGCAATCTGAAAAGTTCTCTCTTCTAAAATCTTTTTGTAGATAAATTTATAAAGTGAAAGTTTACTTACGCTCGTGTGAACATTCATAGAGAAAGTTAGAAAGTGAAACTAAAAAAATAAATAAATAAAAATAAGCTGCGTGAAATTAAGTAAAGCAGTTACGGACAAATAATTTGTTTGATAAAACGTTCGTTCTAAAAGCCTTAAATAGCTAACGAGGTCTTGAAGGAATTACCTCTGGAGTAATGGCAACAGTCCAACTATAGCTTGCAAAAATAACGTGATGACGCCATTTAAAAATATGAAAGACATCTACAGTTGAGTAATTGTTTAGATTTGTTTTTAAAATTACTTCGGCAATTTAATGACTCTTTCTAAATGTTTTGTATTTTGATTACTTGGAGTAATTTTGAATTTTTTCATTGCATCTTGTTAAGTGAGCTTAAATAATAGAAAGTCAAAAAATTATCCAAAATAGAATATTAATTTTAAATTGCAAGCAAAATTAAATCTGTGGTAAATGAATGTTTTAAATAAAATTTAGATATTTTTTATTTTAAATAAAAATTAGTAAAAATTTAATGAAATTTAAAATTGATTTTTAAAAGAGTATCTTGAAGTCAAAAATTTTTTTAAAAATATATTTGATATGAAATGGATTTTTTCTATAAACACATGAAAAATATTTAGATTTAAAAAATTTTAATAGATAAGCATTGTACAATGAAAGAGGTTAAGAATAATGTTGTTTTACAAATAAATGCATTTATAATAGTTTGGTTATAAAATAGTTAGTTTAAACTGCAAATTAGGCAGAGTATTTATGTTCATAAATCTTTTTGGTGATGTTCCCAATTTGTCTCAGTTAATTTGTGAAGCTTAATCGCTTAAAAAATATTTATATACTGTTTCATATTATAATATAATCAAATTTATATGTGAATTGTTTTTCAAATCATAACTACCTATAAACTACTCAATGGTCTATAAAGTCTGAGCTTTAATTAGCATACTGTAGAAAAATTCTGATAAACAAAGATTCATTTATAAAATTCTGATCAGCCAATATTGACTCATGAAACAAATATATTTCCAAATTATGTTCCATAGTCAGAAAGAATAATAAGCATAAAAAATACTTATGGACTTATTTTAAAAAACCCAAATAATCAAAATTTAATATAAATACGTAGCAACTATGTATTAAATATTATTTCATCGAATTTATAGTTTGTTATACTTTTATATAATTAGATTATCAGATTCTAAAAATAGAATAGTAAAATATTCTACGTATTTTTCTAATGTATTACATATGAGTGAATTTGCTCGTGTAAAATCTGTCGAGTACTCACAAAACATTAATTTCCTCTAGTGATAGTTCATAGCTTTAAATTTATATGGATAATTTTCTTGAAAATGGGTTCTAAATTTTATTTTTTTAAAATTAATTAAAATGAAATCCGAAAATATTAACTGATAGTCTAAGAATTAATTAGACTAGATTTCAGCTTTTTCCAAATGCCAATAATAATTATGCCAATAATGCCAATTTAATAAGTAATAATGCCAATTTAAGCCAATAATGCCAATTTAATAAGTACCAATAATTACTAAAACTTTATTTCTATTAAAAATACTCTAAAATCATTGGTTATAAGGTGATTAAATAAGTTCATTATTCATTATTTTACCACTTATGTATAAATAATTCGCAGAAAAACAGCAACATAAATTAACTCAAGTAAACACATCTATAACTTTAAAATAAACATACGTTTTTACAATTAGTATTATTAAAAAGTTAAAATAAAGTTTCAATACTATATTCTGTTCACATATATAAAACTGATAATGCTTATGTGACCAGTTAATTCTTTAAGAAATAGTTTTCAAAACTGGATTCTTCATCAACCATCAAATAGACTTTCCGACATTCTGAGCAGTGCCATCTGTCGACTGTTTGGTGGAATTCCCATAAACTGTATTTTTAAGAGGCCATAAAGATTTTATTAGCTTTCACTGAGCATAGAAGTTTCTTGATTTTTACGCGTATTAAATCAACTTCCCTCCTCATTCTTCCGCTGTGAGGGACGTTTCAGCCAAGCAATTAGGCTCGTTAGCGTAACTGGAACCGAACTCGGCAGAGAAAGACCAGACTCCGACATAACGGCACGAAAACTGCTTTAAAATCCGATTATGAAGGAGTAAAGAAAAGAAGTTTCGAATAAAAATAATAAGACCTGATGTGCATTCGATTCTCTTCACACAAACAAATGTATATGCTTGAATATACTTCGTTTCTTTTCATTATTCAAAGTAATAATTTATTTTTAAAAACTGTTAAATTTACAGAAGTGTATACTTTTTGACGAAATAGCATGCAGTTAATAATTAGTATGATTTAAATTAAAAAATGTTCATGAAAAAGTATATACAAATCAGTTTTTAAGGTTTTGAATTCTACATTGTTGATCTGAGTTCAATTTAATAAATATAGTATCTTGTTAGTTGTATGCTATTATTCTTTTGTTTGAAAGTTTCTAAAATGCACTAATTTTTACATTCTAAATCTTTCTTATGAAAATACTGCAAATAATGTCTTTAACCTGTTGCCTGTTATTATAAATAAAAATTAAATACATATTAAACATTATCTATATACATGAAAATGAAATCGTACGACTCAGTAACGAATACATAAGAACTATGTATAAGGACCAAACGGAATTAAAAATCACACTCATTAATAAAAATTTAGTTCATATATCTCTTTTATATTGAATATTACAATTAATCATTATAATTTTCTATAAATAAATTAAAAATTAGTAATTTTTTCCTACTAATGTGAGAATATTGAACTTTAATAAATACTTATCTTAAAATGAAATGTGAAAAACATAAGAAAAGCAAGAGTGATATAATGATTATTGAAAAGGGATAAACAGATACAAAAAAGTAAAGTAAATATTATTAATTTAGATTATATTTAAGAATAAATAAAAAAAATGTTAGAGCCGAAATAAAATATTAATTACATTAAAAGCATTAAAAAATATACTAAAATCTATGAAATAAATATATGTGAATAATTGTGTGTTGAGGTAAAATTTTTAACTACCAAAATAAATCCTTAAATTTGTTAAAAACATCTTCATTGTTAATTCAAAAAGAATTTTTTTTATATTTGAATATGACATGGATACAATTTATATAAAAAATGTATTATTTCATATTTAAATCTCAATATGAAAGAGGAATATTATTTTTACTTTTTGTTTCTTTAAAAATGAGTGAAAATTTTTTTGATATTTAATTATTAAGTTATTTAACTGAAAGCCATCCATTTTTTTAAGAACAATTTTTTGCTTTATTTGAATTGTTAATAAATACTGTATTAATTTTATTTTCTTACTTCATGAAATAAAGCTTTTGTGGTAAAATTTATAATACTATAACTGAAAAGCAAATTAAGAAAATGATGTTTTACAGTACATTAAATTACTTGTAATAAAAATTTTTATCATATTCAACCTGCTTATTTCAATTCAATGAGAAAAAAATTATTTGTCTTATTGTTTTCTATTTTATTGTTGCTTATGCTCAATATTATACAATCAAAAACACAGCTCAAAAATTGTGTTTAAATTTTTAGTATACATATATGTATCCAAATATTGATGTTTCTGAATTTGATTAAATTATATTTCTTGATTTTTGGAACACAAATTCTAGATGTAATTTACTGTTTTTAAGGCACGGATAACTTGAAATTTTATTCAACATGTTTTTTCAAAATCAAACTGCTACTCTTTTTTCTTGATATATTTTATGTGTCAAATACTGTAATTAGTGAGCTAGTCTATTGTTCCTTTTTCTATATGTTACAGTACAGGGTATAATCTTTTTGGTATATAATGCATATTGTCGTTACAAACAGCGTGTGGTCAGAGAAATCTCAGAAACTTTCGAAGGAAGATTGTGAAGACAATTTCATATTGATAGATTTTTCTTTTTATGTAAATATTTTAATTTTATTTGCACAACTAAAACTTATAATTGAAAAAAAAAGTTTATTGATATAACACTTACATTTAGGAATAGTATTTTTTAATATAAAGCTTTCTTATTTTAATGCTATAATTGATTCTTATTGAATTTTGCAATTAAAAGAACATGATAAAACATGTATTTGTGTTAATTCTGAATTTCAAAAAGCTATTCTCTTTTATTCAAATTTCAGTTTTAACATAGTTTAAAATTTTATTCTTTGTGTAACACAAGTATTATTTTAAAGATAGGCAAAGTTTTATATTTCAATTTATTTATTTTTATCACAATTTTTTTTAAAAATATAAGGAAAAGGTTGCAAATGAATTATATTTTCGTCAAAGAGTGATACATTTTTGTTTATGATTAAGTTTATATTTTCCTAACAGTTGATTTTCATCTTAATTTCACATTTTGATGATAAAAAAATAATAATGAGTTAAAAATAAATTGAAATAACCTAGAATATATTTGCAATTATATAAATAAAATAACATAAAGCCTAAAGTCTTATGAATTGAATAAGATTTAAGGTTAATGATACAGTTTAATTGTACATATTTAGATGTACGTGTTGGCAACAAAGTTTCTGCTATTTCATTGGCCACGCGCCGAAATGTTTCCAGAAGGTTTGTGAATCTTCGGAACGCCTCACACAGGGTATTTGCTGCATCTCAGTCTATTCGACGTCTTTCTGTTTTTGATGCAACTCCATCTGTTACACGTCCTTTGTGAAATAAAAACCATTTGACATCCGTCTCTGATTCTCTTTTTTTTCCTCACTGCCATGTGACATCCACAAAATAAAACTCACATTCAAGACCTGGGGAAGTAAAAATGTAGGGCACGATGTGCCACATCACTCACCCGAGTAGAATTTTAGTTATGTATGTGGCAAAAAAAGAACACTGCAAGCAATTTCTGAATATGGTAAGTAGTGTCCTCATTTTTGTATGGACGTGAATGTGTTCATATGCATAAAGCGTTCATTTGACATACATTTAAAATATCCAGATTGAAAAAAAATAATAATCATTCAAATCTAAATGCATATGAATCTCATTAATGGATAATCCTATTTAATGGAATCCTCAGTACCACAAATGCTTTCCATTTTCCAGAAAACATTCCTTTCAAAATCAGAAATTTCATTACAAGAAAATACTTCAGTTATTCCAAAGTGTTCATTCTAATAACACTCGGTTGCATCATCAAATTAGTATACAAATTGATTTTGAGATATCCCTTATAATTATTAACTGATAAGTCAGTAAAATCACGATATTTAGAATTATAAAATGAAGTATTGAAATATAGAAACCCAGTGCCGTAGTGGTTCGTGCTCCCAAGTAACAGCTCCGAGCTTCGGTCCACTGGCTGAACAAGGTCGACACAGCTTTTCATCCTTTCAGTGAAACAATAAACTGAGTACTTAACATGTATGTGTGGAAGCTGAACACTGGTGGTCATGCTTTAGACTAACTGCCTAGCCGAGACGTATGCCTCGCACCCTAGTGTCCTCGGTCAAGGAAGCAGATACGGATATTATAGGCCATAATTGGGCTGTCATGCTACTGAATTTAATTTATAAAATTATTTTCATACGAACTGCAAATGATTTTATGTTAAACTTGTTAAAAGTCTGAAACAGTTAAGCTTTACAAATTTGACTGTCAAGAGGCTTGACTACATCATCATTCATTATAAAGTTTTTCGATATTAAAGTGACACCATACTCATAGTTATTGCGTGATATTATATTTTGTATAAGTGGCAATATCCAAGCTGTGCAAATTGCTATTTATATTTATGCATTCCAATATTTTTATGTTACGTAACATCTTGTTGATGGAAAACAAAAGTGCAAGTATGAATTTTAGATTCGAAACTTTACAATTAGTTATGTTTAATTTATCCTGATTTATATAAATAGCTAACTCGAAAAAATTAAAATTTAGTTACAACTGAAATATCCCACTCAAAAATCAATCTATAATTTTTAAATAATGTACATAAAATAGCTTTTACAAATAACACAAAATAAAGCAAATAAATTTATAAAAATTAAAAGTAGAAAAAATTTATGCTAAATTTAAAATTCTTAATGTAGAATTTTGTAATTCTTCCTGCTTATTCCACTGAAGTGAAGGGCTAATACTATTCCCATAAAATTTGCGCTTGCATTGATAGATATTGACAATAAAATTTGGTCGTGCCCGGATGGATATTGAAAGATACTTTTTTTCTAACCTATCGCATAAACAATGAAAATAAGTTATAAAGTAATTTGAGAGACAGTAAATGAATAATAAACTCATTCAAAAGCGTCATATATTCCACCTTCAATTCAGCGTACGTAAATGCAGCAGAATTACTTTGTATATTTATATACCTTAATATATATATATACTATTTTAGCCTTAAAATAGGAATCCAGTCCAATATTTGTGAAAAGTAAAGTAAATTTTAGTTCCAGATTTTTAAATATTCAAATCTTAACTTTCAAGTAAACTTTTTAAAGTGTTAAATTTTCAAATTCTCATGCATTTTCAATAAAAATAAAAATTTACAAAAAATTTTATTATAAGGAACATTCTTAATTTACCTTTAAGGGACATAAAAAAGTTTTTCGTATACATACGTAAAAAAAATATTTTAGAAAGCAATGTATGCATCTTGAAATAAAATTTAAAGTAGGTTTATAGAAATAATTGTCTATTAATGTTAAAATGAGGTCTATTAAAATTTAAAGTAAATCTACTGAAATAAATATTTCAAAATGTGATTATATCTTTTGAAATAAATATGACAATGTGATGATTAATGTTTTTATATTTTCTTTGTTATTATTGTAACTGCCTTAAAAATATCGCTTAACAGTTTTCTTACTTACAGCCATATGATTTTACGATTTCGATGATTAATATCGAAAATAAATATCAGTAAGACTATTTCAAAGTAGTGTAATTATATATATATATATATATATATATATATATATATATATATATATATATATATATATATTATGAATTTAACACTCAACACCAAACTTTTCTCACCAATATTATTTGGAATTTGATTTAAAAATAATATCTATTTTCAACAAATATCGCAAATAATATAAATATAACAACAGTACATACCATTTTTAATCATTTTAACATGCTCCCACTCCTATATTTTCTCTGGTGTGGAGTAGAATTGTACAACTAGATGTAGAATTGAATCTTCCAAATTCAATTCTACATTTGATTTAACTTGGAAGCTGCTTATATGCGCTTCCCAATCTTAAATATTTTTCCTCTGTACGCTAACGAATTGAATTTTTTAACTTTAAAAATGCAATTAATTCTTAATGCATTTTGAATAACTGGCAAAAAATGTTACTACACCTAAAGTTTTATTCACAATAATCTAGACTCTAGATTATTGTGAATAAAACTTTAGGTGATTTAGAACTTAGATTATTGTAAATAAAGTTTATGTATATGCAATATATACATAAACCGTTGATGTCAAACGGTATAGCAATCAATTTTAAAGCTATTCCAGGTATCCATTTTATTTCAAAAATTAAATTCAACGAGATACACGGGCTGCCTTCTTCCGCACTTAGCCCGTTTTTCTGAAATACAGTTTCACTCAATGTAAGTGTACACGTTTTCAGAAAGACAAATCATATTCTATCAAATATTTCATATTCTTTATTGAGTATAATATGCACCCCTCGATGTTTCTTATGGATTAGATTTTCAATAAAATTTTTAAATTTCCAAAAAATACGTGTCTCTGTTTCCGTAAGTGTTATGTGAGAAGGTTCGCAACAAAATTCAATATTAATAGCAAATATTCAATATAAAAATTCAATAGCAAAAAGTGTTACTATACCTCTAGATTCTAGAGGTATAGTAACACTTTTTGCTATACTTAATTGAAGTCATAAGAAAAAAATTAAATTTTGTGGAAATATTTTAAGGCGTGCTTATTTGGCACATTTTTATTTTGTTTTAGACCAGTAGCAGTTTTTAATTAGCACAGTTACGCCTTCATTCAAATGAAAGCACGTGCTTAAAATTTCATGTGAATTTGTGAAATGGGGTTTTCGAAAAACCTCTTTTCTTAACATTCTTCTATTGAGTTTACCGTGAGTATTTGTAGGACAGCTCTCTTCTGAGAATAAGGTCTCGATCTTGATACTAATTACTACTAAGCAGTAGAAGCGGGATATTCTTCTTCTTTATGTACGTCTGCCGGGGTGTGTGCTTGGAAATTTTCAGGGTTCCTTCCTTTGCGACTCGTTAATACGGCCTTTATCTATGAAAAGTACTCTCTGAAGCCTTTTGTGTAGTAAATATTAAAATGACTTTTCACTTCGCCAAAGTGAGTTAACAATTTCTTATAAACATACTAATCAACAAGAGAAAGAAAGTATATTAGAGATAAAATTCGTTCAAATCCGCAAATACATTAATATTTTATCATATGCTCCTCTTCATCTTGTTTGGTGAGGCGGTTCTTTCAAGAAGAGATAGAGTATTTGTCTTTAAGTTGGCCTGAATTTGCGTTTAAGTTTATTAATTATACATCATAATCCATCTCTCCCCACCCTGTCTGAGTGAGTTTTTATAATCTTTTTTATTGGCACAGCAACCCAGTATGGACCCGGGCCTTCTCAAGAATTCACCTCCCTTCCATTTTCTTGGCGATGGTTTGCCAATTTTTTATCTTCAATATTTTAAAGTCATTAGTAATGCAGTGTGTGCATCTTTAATTTGGATCTGCTCCATGCTCTAATTCCAATAACTTTGTAACTGAATATTCTATAAGTCAAGGTTCATTCTGCAGACATGTCCAGCTAATTTCATTCTTTGTGGATTTTTAAATACAATGTCAACTTCCTTACTTAAATTATAGAGTAGATTCTTATATATAGACTTGGTTAGCCTTTTAAGTTTGTGCGCTAAGAAAACGTCAAAATTCTTTTAATATATCGAAACATAGGATTGCATAACGTGCGCTGCCATACCTCTTTTGCACCGACAAGTAATTTTTCAAAAGCTTAGTTATTTTGATAGGATTCTTACTTATAACTGATAAAGAATACATATTCCAAGTTTGCGTTGATCGGTTTTGTTGTTTCCGAAATAAAATAGCTGCTGTTCTGTACAATTTTCATCCTCAAAACGATAGCTGGAAATTTTTAATAAGCATGATTAATCTTTCAGAGTAAGGATCATATATGTCAGATTTCATTCGATTTCTTTGAAGCGTGAAAAACTCCTTGCATACTTACCATAACATCCATTATTTTCCTTATTCCATACTCTTCCAGGAAAATAATAATTTTGTATTATTGAAATAAATTTCAGGAAGATGATAAAGAACGTGTATGTTTTTTCATAAAAGTGTTCAATGAAGATGAATTGTATTTGAAAAATAAGTGCAAATAGCAAAATGAATAACATTCGAATTTTATTCAACCCAGAAAAATACTTTGCGACAAGTATTTATTTAAATATTCATGAAGCATCGATAAGCTGCCACATATATTTTTTACATGAAATTGCGATATTGATTTCTTATGAACTATTCAGTAGGGAAATATATTCTATATAATTACCTACTAACAGACAGCATACAAACTTAATTTATGTTCTCCCTAGTATTTTCTCAATGATTAAGATATTAAAATTATCGAGAGAAAAATTATTTTAAAATATCAGATATTTTTAAAACTTCTTAAGTACGACTGATATTTTTCATTATATAGTATTTTTTAATTATAACTTACTTAATATGAATAGCATATATTCTGTATAATTTTTACTAAATACACAGTTAGATTTTCAAAATTCCAATCATTGAGAATAGGCTACGTAAATGTAAATCAAATAAAAATGGAAATGTTTTACATAATAAAAAACTTAGACTTTAAAGTATTTTGTGAAAATAGATAAAATTTAATTGAATTTTTTTTTCTTTTTATGATTTTTTTTAATATTTTTACCTTTACTTATGTGAGAGATAAGTGTGAAAGATAACACGTTTGAATAAAATAGAAAAATTCAACGCTTATCGTCACGAAATACAATTATCAAATGGCAAGGGGACGTGGTGGACTGATTGTTTTTTGCATCGTTTTCATTATTGAAAGATAGTGAGTTCGAATCCCGAGCTTAACTGAAGATTCATCGTGTTCTTTCAAGGTGGCTGGACACGTTAAATTTGTGGTAGTCCCAATGTCTTTTAGCTGAAATGATACCTCTGGGTCAAATAGTAGGGGATCTCTTGCTTGATCACTGCTTGTAAATTACAAAGACTCCTAAGCTGCTTCCACTAACTGGAAGAGACAAACAGAGCTCGGTATAGGGAAATATTATGGTGCAACAACAACAATTAAATAACAATGTATTGATAAATCAGAAACTGGGGGCGTAGTGGAAGCTTTTTGAGCTCCTAACCCATAGATTCGAGGTTTTGCCCTCATGCCGGGCAAAGTCAACTCATCTTTCAATGGGTCTATAAAACTGAGTACCAAGCATGCTTGGTGGAAACATCAGGCTTTTCAATTAGGTTGATCACCTAACTGGGACATGTGCTTTACACCCCAGGTCCCCTCGGTTAAGAAAACAGATATGGACACAGTAGGCCTTGTCCTCACAATTGGCTGTCGTGACCCAGAGTTTGGTTTATGTTAATAAGTCAAACAAAATACGGAAGATATATCATATGGAATTATTAACAAAAAGAAATGTGTATATTAACCATGTATACTTTCAGAGAGAGTAACGAATTAGCAATCTTGATAAAGAATATAATGCTTATATATTTATTTGAATTTATTTAAAAATAATAGAGTTAATTATGTGAGTTTTTAATTGAAATAAAATTAAGATTCCCTAAAATAAAATAAATATTAATTGAGTACAATAGCTTATTTTTGAATATTTTATTGGTGATTATTGATTTCTTTTAATGTGTCTTACTTTTTGCAGATTCTCAAAAAGTTAACATTTATTATAAATATGCAATAAAATACAAGTATCGAATTTTCAAAGTACATTGTTAAACAAATGATGTTTCTGTTAGTCCATTGAGTTTTAAATTTTTTAAGAACTGAATTTAGTGACATAAAGCACCTTGATACACATTAAATCTAATTATTAGCAGTAACTACTGTAAGTTCATTAAGTCATGCATTTTTGAACACAGCAAAAATTTATTAAAGTTACTCGAAATATGTAATCAATGATAAATATAAAATAACATATATTGTAATAAAGCAAATTTTAAAATTAAGAATGAACATACAATTTGCTTAAAGGAATGAGTGTTATGAATTGTAGAATAACTTATTATTTTAAAACAGAATTTTTTTCGATTTATATAAGTAAGTCACATAGTTTGGATAAATTATTATAAATTGTAAGAAAAAGATTCTTTGATTTTCAATTAAAAAGTATATTTAAAGGCCAAAAAAATTAATTAATTTGATATCTTAGATCAAGATTTACATTAACGATAATGTCCTTACGTATTCTGTAAAAAACATCTTATTGTCTTATCTCTGAAAAAGCATTTTTACTATCGCCCACCATATTCGAAATACAATATAGCGAAGATATAATAGCTGGATTGAAGAGGAAAAGACAGTTTTGTCTCTACACTAAATCGCAATTTTCGCAGATAATTTTATCAATATTTTGAGATTGACATTCTGTTATTTCCAGGATGGTTAATAAACTACAGATTAATGACTGGAATTTTTAAGTATGACATTCATTAACAAGTCAGCCGTTCAGCTAAAAGAGCAGCCATACTCGTTTGCAGTTGTGTAGTTAATCCTGCTGCCTATTCTTAAGGTGTTGGCTAACAGCATTTACTAACAGGATTATGTTAGACCCCATACATCGACAATCAGCAACATTCCCTATAAAGTACATAGATGCTTCCCCTGGTGTCCTAGTTCCTTAGTTCTCTTACATAATGAACATGTTTTAGATGTAATTGGATATTTCTATCCCCACGCGTTCAACAGTAATATATTGTGAAGAGTTGAAAAGAAGACTAGAAATGTGTCTTTCAGAAGACAGAATGAAAATGCTTATAAGTTTATACCAAATAATTTTGCTGTTTGTACGGTTACTCATTTCAATCCCAAAATATATCGAGCGTATTGAAAACCATTGTTTTAATCAGTAAAAAACATGTTATAATAAACACCTCTTTTTATTCACTGCTGTGTGTACTTATTCTTTGATAATATTCAACAACTTTTGTGTAAGCATTCATTGCGATATGTTTTCACTGACACGTTGTTTATATAGAAAAATGGATGGATCTAAATATTTAAGAAAACGTGAATAAGCGCTTGAAACGAAAATATATCATTTATTTATATTAATATATCAAAATATTTCTCCAAAAGGCCTAAGTTAAGATATTCACATATGATTAAAATATTACTTATACTTATAACTTTTTAACATTTTCTCTGGTAAATCCTTCCATGATATTCAATTCAGATTTGTAAAATTTTTCATTTATAATTGTTAGAAACCTTTCTTGATAATGTTTAGCGATGATCATACAAGTGCAAATATTTTATCATAGAAAAAGACTATCTTTGCATGTGCCAAAAAAAATTTAATAAATTAGAAACAAAAATAGATTAATAAAAAGAAAAAAAATGAAAAAGTTAAATGAAAATAAGTTAATTGAATATACTGAAATGGGAACTATTCATAATGAATAAACTATTATATGACCATGATTAGTTAATTGCCTAGCATTTGAAAGTTGCTAAAGTTGTTTTTGAATTATTATCGAGTTTGGGTTTGGATTTTTTGGGTGTTATTCTCTAGTCGGAAGAAGAGAAATTCAAAACATTTTAAGCATCCATCACTTACATCCAGAAAAGAAAAAATTTATATCTACATTCCATTATTCGTGAATAAATTAAGATTGAACTGGATCCCTCTCCTCTGAAAAAGGGGGTCATTTCACAGGTACATGGTGAGATTTTGTGAATTATTAAGAAAAGATTCAATGCTTAAA
This sequence comes from Latrodectus geometricus, assembly GCA_026290005.1. Classification (NCBI taxonomy): domain Eukaryota; kingdom Metazoa; phylum Arthropoda; class Arachnida; order Araneae; family Theridiidae; genus Latrodectus; species Latrodectus geometricus. Next base: position 162,370 of record JAPDSC010013883.1, on the reverse strand, counting down.
CATATTTTATAATATTAATATTATATGTTTCTTTCTCAGAAATTAATTGGCAAATAATATCATTTATTAATTTCAGTGTACATTTCTACTATAGAATTTTATCACCATTTTCAATTTAACATTATTCAGTTTATAAAATTTTTATTTTTTAATGTAATTGTATTTATTAAATCAATTGTTTTTACAAATGTTACACGTGTAGCTGAAATAAATAGCTTTAAAATTTCTAAATTATGAAGCTATTTATCTGTTGTTGTTGTTGTGTGCCAGCCAGGCTGGCAATATGGGGTGCGCTGCTCCACTTTTCCAACCGAACCATATTTGGTGTGGAGTCTGACCTCCTCAGTATACACATGCTATAGGTACCCGTTTATAGGGTAGGCAACCATTCACACACACACACACAAAGAAAGGACAAAGACAAGAAAGAGAAAGTACATCCATGCCTGAGCCAGGATTCGAACCCAGGTCCCACCCATCTGTAGTGAGGTCAATAACCACTAGACAGGTTGGGCGGCAGCTATTTATTTGAGCTACATGTAACATTTATAAAAACAAATGTAATTTAATATAAATATAATTACATTAAAAATGAAAATTTTAACTCATTAATTAATTTCATATTTGAAAATCTGCTCGTAGATTTTCTCGCTTAGTAATAGTCATATATATTTGTGAGAGTTTAAAAAATTGTCTATTTTTACACTTTATTTTAGTTTGCATTGAAATGGTTTTAAAAAAATCAAACCATTTAGAATTTAAAAATTAGAATATTTTTAAGTATTTTATTTTAAATTACTTAAATTTGTTAACGATTTTTACTTGAATTAAATAATTTAAATATTATTTACACCGATCGGGCTGTGAACAGCAAAACAAGAGCAACGCAATTCGCTATCAGTGGAGCAGTATGGTATAATTCCGAACTTCTCCAATGTCTTACAAGAAAGAATAATTTGAAGTTAAGACCGGAAGGACGAACCTATCATTATAGGTTCACAGCTGGTATTTCCAGTTTTTATCTTTATGGAATTACTTACAAATTCTAATTTATTTTGAAGTGAATAAAATAATTATATAGAAGATCAGATTTAGAAAAACAGCTATTCAAAATTGTTTATTGAGAAAATTTTGAATCATTACCTTAGTATTTTCTATTATTATTTTTACAATATATTAAAATAAGCTTAGATCTTGTATAAATATATTAATCAGAAAAAATAGGGTTTATTATAGGTCCTTCGCATGATGAAGATTGTGATTAAAAAAATCGAGATATTCCTTAAAAAAATCCATGAGAAGCAGAAAAAAATTTATTTGTTGTTACCACTCCTCTCAAATTTATTTTGATTTTATTTTGTTTTAGAATAAAAGATTTCGAGATTTAGATAAAATAAAGAGTAAATTACCCGAAATTTTCTAAAATAAATAGAGATGGTGATAATTTTTAATTGTAATGCTCAAAAATGATTTTTAGAATTGAGTATCACATTTATTATATGTATTAGATTAATTTACTTTTTTATATAATTTACTTATCAACTTTGAGAGAATAACATGTAAAAGAGAGTTCATAATGTTTACACATAATGGCACTGAAATTTATATACTATATACTGCTATTTTAGATATAAAATGACCAGGAAACAACTAGTAGCACAAATCGCAAAAAGCATTTCCAGTGAAAACTGAACCGATTTAAAAATTTCTTTTAAATTCAGGAGTGTATTTTGGTTAAGACATATTTCGTGGCAGATATAAGTGGATTTTGGATAACACAATTAAATATCTGTAAAGAAACAATTGATTGTTTCTTACAAACTATTAATTTTTTTAACAAACAGTTCAGTGTTGTTCCAAAATTTTAATTTTTTAAATATTACATCATTAGTATATTATTTTCTATATATAATAGACATATTTTGGTTTTACAATCAACAAGCATACTGTTTGCTAATGTTTCAATCTGTGGTATTTTGATAACCAAAAATATCCAGACGATGAAATCTGAAAAATAATCTCGATTTGTCATAAAAGCTTAAATATGAAATAAAACGTTTCACTGCTTCGATTATTAAAGAAAGATCAATGCAAGAGTTAACTTTTTGGAATTTTTAACTAAGTGCTCAAATATATTTTAGCTCAAATTCCAAAAAATTAATAAAAAAAAATTACAATTGACCTATGATTTTTTAAAAAAATTAAATCTAGGATTTGTTGCAAGATTACATTTTACCTTAATGTCAATTATATTTAAAGTTCATTTAATAACACAAAACTTATATTCTTGATAATTATTTTAATTTATTTTTGAATCAATAACGATAGTGAATCTATAGTTTATTTTATTATAAACAGTATGCTCTTAAAATTTTAAAACAACAAGAAGAGCCTTAATTACAGCTACTTTCAAAATATGAAAATGAAAATTATTTTCCAAACAATTCAACAGATTTGGCACAATTTATTCAAGAGGGACATAAAATTTCGAAAGAGTTCTTGGCGTTTCGACTATCTGGAAAATAAGAGGACTACAGGAGTGTTTAGGGAAAAGGACTCACTTCTCCTACATTAACCACAAGAGTGGAGACTGAAAACTTTTGTTCTTTTCCTTTGGCTAGAAAGCAATAAAGTAGGATATCCCTTCTTTTCTGGTATTAAATAAGGAGGAGCACAAATTAAATAGTTAAGTGATTACTGTAAGATAATTTAACATAGAGGCCACAACTTCCAGTAAATTATTGTTAAAGTTATTCAATAATAATAATAATTTGATATAAAAGTCAAAATACACGATAAATAAAAAAATAATATAATGTAGACTTAAGAGTTATAGAATTAAAATAGTTGGTTACATAACAGTTTTCGTAAAAAAATATTTGAAAATGACAAAAATCAGTGTGCATGATTTCAATACAATTTTTTATACATCTAAAATGGGAAATAAGTATACGCTAAAATTATTAAAATATAGCTTCCTTTTTATAAATTACAAGACATAAAAATATATTTTTCATACGAAAGAGGAGCATATTTTCTATCAATTAGTATCGAAGAGTGATGAATATTAAAGTTGTAATGAAAATAACATTAAAGAAGTAAATGAAACACATTTGGAAGCATTTTTAATGCAATTTGAGAAACAACCTTTAAACGACTTAAAAATCAAATACCATCTAAAATATAAGTTAATTTTCAGAAGCCTTTTTTCTTTACTATCTCAAAGACAAAAGTCAATTATTTTATTTTGAGTAGAATTGACATAAAAATGATTACATGTTATATCAAAATTCATAGCTTTTGTCTTATTATCAAGAGATTTGAATTCGATCAAACCCCAAAAAAGGTAATTGATGTGGATGGAGTGCAAAGGATATCATTTCAAAGTTGTGAAATAGATTTTAGAAAAAAGGAGAAAGTAGGAACTCAGCTAGGATAATGTTATCCATTTGCTACCACAAAAAGGATCACTATTATGCCCTGTCAACTGATCTTCAAGAAGGAAAGACAACCTTGATCAGTTGCAAGAATGGTTTCGTTTGACAATAGGACATAGAATTCCAAACCAAAAATTTTAACAATATGTATTGGAGGGATTTCTATGCATTTAGACCTCAAAACACTGTACAAATCGAAATAGGTGGGCTTTTGAACATTCAGAATATATACAAAATGATTAAAGTCAACTGCTCCCTACGGAAGACAACCCAATTTGTTGAAAATGTCTCTTTCTTTCCAGACCTGTTCCGGTATGGAAAGAAAGGGACACTCCAAATAAAACCACATTCACTCAAGAAAGATCACATTACAGAAAAAGATGATTGATGATGAAAGATGTAAACCTGAATCAACATTAGTCTGACATAGACTGGTATAAGATTCCGATTACTAATTAGAAAAATTGCTACTACCAAAAATATGCCAATATATAATATGTCAACATATGTATTTCGCTATGTTGTTAACGTTGAAGATTACCATTCAAGATTTTTGAGATATGTAGTTGTAGACTTCATATTTAGTTGTGACTCACATATATTAGACTTCATATACATGGTGATAAAGATTACTTAATTTTTTTCATAATTTGAATTCAAATTCAGAAAAAAGAAAAACTGATTTTTCAATTCTCTAAGGACTCTTTATACAAATATTAATATTTAAAAGAATAAAATAATTTTCCTACATGAAAACTTCTGTATGTCAAATAATAGGCAATAGTAAAACTTACTTTACTAAATCACTGTTAGAGATTTTTTTAATTAGTTAAATTATATTTATTAAATAAATATAATTAGAGAAAACGAATATCCAGATTTTGTGTTTTCCCCTACGATTCTTGCTTCCTCCCGCCGATGGCGATACTAAGTGGCCGCCGCTAGGCGATCGGTCTCTCTCCGGTAACACTGCGGTGTTTTCCCCGCAGACTGACGCCATGGAAATAAATGTTTCGGATACTCTTATCGATATCTCTCATGCTGGATTAACAGACCAATATGCTAATTCAACAGTGTTATGTGCTTCATCTGTTAGCGATAATGTCTGTGTTAATTCTTCATCAAAAAGTGCTAAAGTGTGTGACAGTGCTCCTAATCCTAAGGATAACCACGTGCAAATAGGCTCATCTCAGGGCCAACAATCGTATTGTGATAATAGTGTGAAAGTGTATAGTAAATCTGATTATCTGCTTCGAATAAAAGGTTTTGTACTCGACGAATACCTTGGAATTGATCCAAGTATTCCAATTACGAAAATTCAAAGATGTATTTATTTGTGCGAACTCGCCAAATCAAGTGATCTTCTTGATATAGTTGCATCGGCTCAAAAAAGACTCATGCTAACCATTGAGTCAACCGATACAAACTATTCCAACGATTTTAGTTGGAAAATCTACGATGGATTATACCAGCATGCTTTCATCTTCAGCCAAAGACTTAGGGTTAAGTACTCTCAGTTGGGATATTGTCTTATATCAATTGTAATTTACATGGTAGTGATGAAACAAATTCTGTAAATAATGTAAATATTAATAACCAGCAATCTCTTAGTAACTTAAAGAATGTTGTTGTAAATTATGATAATGTATTTTGTAAACCTGATGTCTCTAAGTTAGCAACTAAAAGTAAACAAACTATTCAAAAAAATTATAAAAATAAGCAAAAATTGTCTAATGTTAAACAAATTCATAGTTTTACTAAAAACTTTAAAAAGATAGAGTCATTTTTTCAGATTCAGACAGCGAGTTTAATATTTCTAATAATAATGTGTCAAATACTGTTTTAACTAATAATGTAAATACTGTGGAAATTGATATTAATATTAATAAGCAAAATTCTATAAACCATGTACCTGTTGATAATCTCTCTATCTGTGTGTAATGTTGATAATATTTTTCAATGTAATTTATCTGACAATGATCTTACAATGATACTTGTGATACTGTTAATATGAATGTAGATCTCAACATGCCCAGTACTAGCACTGGTGATCCAAAAGTAAAGAATGTCCAATAAGCGGAGCATGCAATCCGACACAAACGACGAATATTTTATCAATCCCCGAAAGTCTGCTCACATTAGGCATCTAGCCCTCCCCATCCCTACCAATGTCAACAACTAATTTAATGCACTACAGCAAAATATCATTAGCAATCCTGCTCCCCAAATAATAACAAAGTGGCTGACCCCACTAGCTCAAAAAACACAGCCCCCCTATCCTGGTTAAATTTGAGAGCAACTTCAATGATCTAATTCAAAACCTTAAACTAAAACTTGATAAAAACATTACTGCCAAATTCAGCGGAGAATACCTCAAAGTTTTCCCCTCTTCGCCTGAAACTCACCGTCAGATAACCAAGTTTCTCACTGATAGTAGGACTGAATGTCTCATCCTTAGGAAAATAATTGACAAGCCAATTAAGGCTGCAATTAAAGGCACCCCCATTCTACGCCAACTGAACTCATTAAACAAGAACTAGAATTAAGAGGATTCGATGTAATAAGCGTAGCAGTCATGAGAAGTCAGAGAAAATTTGAGTCCCTATCATGCATTTTAATCACATTAACATCAAATTCTGTGGCCCCTAAAATTTTTGAATTAACAGAATTATTACATCTAATTGTACGAACAGAAAAATACATAAATAAAAAAAACCATGCAATGTTTTACTTGCCAATCTTTCGGCCATAATTCAGCAAATTGCTTCCTTAAATCAAAATGCGTAAAACGGGCAAAATAACACATGAGTAAGGAATGCCCACATAAAAAATAGACACTTCCAAGTGATCCAGAATCATACGGCTTCGTATGGTGACTGCCCTGTTAATCCTGTAAACAAAGCTAAAAAACAATTAATCAGAAACCACCCTAACAAATTACATAAAAACGCTCTCCGTTAAATTTTACAACAAACTCTATGAAATAAATAATATTGAAATTCAAAATATCGAGAATTGTGACCAGTACGACATCAAAAATTTCCATAGGTCCAGATCTGTCCTACGGCTCTCTCCATCAACCGACTTTTAAAAAAATGTAAGCAAATGAATTCATAAACAAAAATTATGACTACTACCGTAGCGCCATCAACTGGGATCACCCGTGGATGACCCAAGACCTCCTCACAAATTAATTCTTAGTTTATATTCCTGTTTTCCCTTTTGTAATCAACTAGAAAGTCCTTAATGATGGATTATCTTCTATATTTAATTTTTTCCTATTTTTACATTTCTTGACAATGTACTTAACCGACCTTTAAAAATGTAAACAAACGAACTCATGTCTCCTATCGTGGCGCCCTCTCTCGGGCTCTCCCGTAAATGAACAATATTTTGTTTACATTCTCCATCTTGCTTTAGATTACCATTCTTCGTTGTACATATTTTGCTTATCGTGTTTTTCATTCATAATTTTATTCACTTATTTTACCATGTTTCATACTACCATGTAAATTAGTACTGGGAGTGTTTTGCCCCTTCATTCATGAAATTATTTTGTGAAACAGACATTTTAATTAAGACATTCTAAATTTAGGTTGTTTCATTTTGCTTATAAAAGAGGTCCACGGCCAAAAGCTGAACACCTCAGACATATAAAAATAAATTTAAAAAAAATATATATATAATTAGACTTTCTTATTCAATATGCAATTAAGAATTCTTTTTCAATTTCTTAGTTGCCTGATTATTTTGTAAATTAAGTTTTTCCTCTAATGATAGACTTCAAAAATTTGAGTAATAAGAATATATTAATGAAATGAAGTGCTTTGTCAGTTTTATAAATGAATAATTAGCATTTATTAAAATCGAACACTAAAAATTATTCTAGAAATTGGAGGGCTAGAAGAAACATCAATATTGCTAATAAATATCAATATAGCAGATGCTTTGCCTAAAGAAATCGTATAAGATGATTTTTCTGCTCGATATGTAAATTTTGCCTTCGATGGCTAATTTGAACAAAACCCACAGATTAATTTGGAATCCACACTGTAATAAACATTCATGTCCCAAATGGGGAATGGTATCCATCAATTACTGAGTCAAATTTATCCGTTAGGCTAGAAAAACGGTGCTGATACAGATATCTACACGCCGATGAAGTAATGAAATTTCCTTAACATTTTGAGTATATTTGACGAATGAAACTTGTCATCTGCTTTCCTTAATGCAGTCTTCAGATAATGCAGTATTCAAAAGGTTAAATTAATATTTCCTCAGAGTTATTATTAATTGCATTTTATTTAAAATTAGGCTTATTTAATTTTATTTATTTAAATTCCTTACAGTTTTGGGAATCCCAGTAGAGTAGTGACAGCGCTTCGCGATTCCAAGGCACGGCTCCTATGTTCTGTCCTCGGACTCTTCAAGGTCAACTCAGCTTTTCTTACCAAACATGCTTGGAAACTAACTAAACTCTGGGTGTATCGCGTTATGCTAACCATCTAACCGAGATATATGATTCGCAGCTCAGAGCATTCGGTCAGGAAAACAAGCATGAGCACTGTACGTTTTGGTCTAACGGGACTGTTGGGCCACTGAGTTTAGTTTAGTGTTTTGTGAAATGCATATGGAGTATCTTTGTTTTAACTTGCTTGTTAAAACTTCAGATTAAAATATTTAATAGCTTTTATTATGAATTTGACATATTTAAACTAAGGAAAAAGCTCAGAAATTAAAATTTTTGAATCTTGAGTCATAATAATTTGAATTCATTCTTTTAAAACTAAATATTTAAATTTTAAAATTTTATTTTTCACATATAGCTTTTTTCGTAATGTTGGGATAAAATCTGTAAATCTAACGTAATATTTTCATATGTAGTCTACCAAACATCCTTAATGTTTACTTAAAAATAATAATAGTCCTCCATTGAATTTTTTTAAAAATGCAGATTTTATTAAATAAACTTATTTCAAAGTTCATTAATAAGATGTGTCTCAAATATTTTTTTAATTCCAAGTACGTTTTTAAAATATTCATGTGAGTTTCTTAAATTTTTAGAGAATTTTAAAATTTTTATAATAATTAAAGAGTAAAAGAATTGCTATTTATTGCTTAATAATTTCCAGATAAAATAAGACAAAAAATTCGTCTTAATGATACGCACTCAATTATTTTAAAAACATCTAATCAAAATAAACACGCCAATAGAGATTTAAGACCAAAAATTCAAGATAGAGCACCTTTTTTTTTTTAGTTATATGAAACTGAATATTTTTTATTTAATAATATTTTATTATGAAAAAATGTGGGGTATTTTCAAACTGTAGAACTTAATTTCTGAATTGTCACCATCGACAACTGACTCTCGACCATATTAAAGAAAACTCAGAAAGCTATTCAACGAGTTTTGAAAGAAAGATGAAGAACACACACACAAAGAAATATTAATTTTGTTAGATTTTGCTAGATATATGCACTACAGATTATTGAATGATATTTATATATATTTAAATAAGGTGAATATTTCTGTAAAAGCTGGACCAAAATAGTATGGAAATATTCTTCACGTTTTTCGTACTCATTCTGCACGTGATGAATAAATAATCAACAAGTTAAATAGCTGCATTGTGTGAAATAAGTATTTTAATTCATTTGATTCCAGAAAATAGAACATAGTGGTCAATCTAGAACCTGCTGCTGTGTTGCATTTAGATGTCCATTGTTGTTTCTTATCCTATCTGGTTAGCCACTAGGCTAAAGCAAGTCTATAAAACCGTGAATGGATATAAAAGTCTAAAACAAGATGAGGACTTCAAAACAATCCCTTCTGCAAGTCCTAAGCAGGAAAATAGATAATCAGGAATAAAATGCATGATGTTGCATTTCCTACACACGGGGAATATCTTATTTCCTTTGTCATTTCTAAGGCATTTCAAGTGCCCACTTAGGAGTTTTGATAATGCTGTCTTTTGTACACGATCTCCAAAAAAGTCAGAATACTTGATGTTAAGGTTATGTTTATTTAGAGATATTCAAAAAACTGTCTTAATGGAGAGTTTTTAATGGATAGTGGTTTTGTTTTGCTCATCGCTCATCAGACATTTTTTGGACACGAAGGCTAAATAGACCGTGATCTACTTTTTAACATGGATTCAGAATTATTATAAGCATCCAAGATTGAGGTAGGGAACCGAAGTCATGTATTATTAAACCAAAGGGCAGATTGCTAACCATTCTACTGTGACCTAGGATCACAAGGATCATATTCATATGGTACAAAGGAAAAGGCCCGAACAAACCTTTACAGGCATGTAAATGTAAAAACACAATATAATGTCTATTTCCCCTTCCTTAGTATTGGCTTGATATAAACTTAGAATTTTCCATTCTGAGCACTACGTTCATACTACTAAATCCTGACGAACTCCGAAAATTTTACATAAAAGATAAATAGTTAGTTGTGTGTGGAAGATAGATTCCCAATCCAATAAAATAAGCACTGAGTTGATACTGAAGAAAGGTTCTTTTAGATTTTTAGCTACAGTTAAAATAAAAGTGACTGATATACATTAAAGCAATTATACATTCTAAAAATTTCATAAATTTTGAAATTTTTCACTGTCATGTTGTTTAAATATTAAGCTTCTTACACTTTTGTTATTAAATCAATCAAGTTGACGAAGGATGTCATTTTATATAAATAAGCTGGTTTCTTTATGGTTATCGCTTTGTTTAGCACTTCAATATTTAATTGTTCCTTGACTCTCATTTCGTGATTTTTAAGTGGTGGGGAATTTTTGGGAATTAAGGATTTTTAAGTGGTTGGGAATCTGACTCGGATGGATTAGCACTCGATAGCAAAAATTAAAGATGGCATGACGCAATCAAATCAAACACTTTAATATATATTTAATAAACACATATTTACTGGATTTTCATCGAAAAAAAGAAATTTTTTATTTACTTTTTAACTTTTATTTATTTATTTGTTATCCAAGCTTCATCAAGATTATTAAGGAATCTATTTTATAATATATATATTTTGCATATCTTATAATTAAAAACTTGCTCCATATCATCAATAGGGATGTGGACATTTACCTTTCCACTTGAAAAGGTACCGTGATTTATATAATCATTAAAAAAATACCAATCTAAGCAACCATCCTGCATCCTTTCTAAGAGTTCATTTCGCAATAATTTGAGGACTTATAAAGTAGTTTAATCCTAGTGTCGTAATGGTAACTCTTCGCATTCCGAAAGCACAGGGTAAGGTTGACCCAGTCTTTCGGTGGGTTAATAAAATTAAATACCAAGGATGCTTCGGCAGTTAAAACTGAGGGTTTGGCGTTAGGTGGTCCACCTAACCGGGACAAATGTTTCGCACCCCAGGGCTCTCGATCATGAAATTGCCCTCTATATGAGCTGTCGTGACATTGAGTTCAGTTTTCGCTAACTTGGTTCTATATAAAATGAAACTAAAGATTTATCTTTGCATAGGGCTTTTTTCTGGTTCTGACTATTTTTTCTAACTTTCTAACTTTTCTTAACAGCGTCGATATTAAGCTTCCTTTGGCTATAGCAAACGAGGATTTAATTCCAGTATCTTTTTTCATCATTCATTCGAAAAACAGCCAAGTGTCTTCCGAATTAATTAATATCTATTTATCAATGCAGGAGATATATTTAGCTACTGATTCTAATGTCTTCAGGATATCAAATCATAAATTTAGAATTGTTGGATGTTCCTACAAAGACTCACTATTTATCTAATTCAAACCAAGTCTTACTTCCATTTAACACCGATTTTTCAATAACTTTCCATTACTTTATAAAAATGATGTCTAAAAGAGATTATAATATTATAAATTATGCAAATTTACCCAAGTTTATCAACAAGATAAGTTTCCCAAATTTATCAACATGAAATTTAACATGCATTTTTAAATACGAAATCAAATAGAACGCAGAATAGTTGAAAACTCTGTGCTTTATTTGATTACTATTAATCAAAACACTGCTTTGAAAACTCTAAATTATTAATAAATTCAAATTTTAGATAAGTCTTATTTTCAAAAAATACTTTTTTTAATTTTTAAAATTTTCGGAAATTTGTTTAAGTTTTAAATTTTTAGTCAAGTGATTATGATGGGAAAACTTGGCTGAATCACGAGTGAGTTAATCTGCATGCGTAGCAGAAAAACCTATCTATAGCCTGCTACTTAAAGAATACGACATTAAATGGTATACATGAATATTAAAGTTTAGTGACAGCATATTTTTCTTGGTGTAATAAATAATTTTCGAAATAAGTTTTCAAGATTCAAGTATTAGTATTTTGTTAAGATTCAATATTCTCAAATTTAGTCAGAACTTGAGATTTTTAAATGTGAAAAAGATCATTAAAAATTCGAATTTTAGAATTAATAAAGTTTTTTCTAATTGAGAAAGTCAAAGACAACATTCAATTTCCAGTTTTCACCAAAATGAATAATATTTTGTGAAATGAAAACAATTTTTCTTAAAAAATCCATGCTTAGTTTGCGTATTAAAAGGAAATAACTCATACTTTTTAAGTATTTTCATTTATCCTTAATTGTAATTTATATTTAAAGTAATGAAGCTATTCAAGCTCAGGCATCTTACCAAAAAAGCAACAAACATATTTTTACACTTTTAAAAGTAGTTAAGAAGCTTTTTCCAGGCGAGAAAAGTTCATTTTTTGTAAGTTCTTAGTCAACAACAAAAACTGCTTTATTCTGCGAAAAAGTATATTTTGATTTTTAAAGCATTTACCAGCGAGAAAAAAGAATAGTTTTCGTGAGCAAAAAGTTTATCTTTAGAAAATTCCATTTTTCAGAAGATGTGATTTTATACATTAATAAATGTTTAAAAGCAGCTTGCTGTAAACTATTTTAAAACTATTTTATAGGCTCAACTCCTAATCTAGTTATTAATCCATTAATTATTGATTTCAAAATATATATAAATAAATTAAACTATTAACTTTGTTAGTTAGCATTGCAAATGCAAAAAGATTTGTATTTGTGCTTAAAATTGAACACAATCTCAATTTCTCGCCAAATATTGAATAAATGAGTAAATGTTTTCTTATTTAAAATAAGAGTAAACTTAAATATATAGTTCTTCGAACTATATAAAAATTTATTCAAAAATTTAATAATGTAGGTCAATAAATAATGAAAGAAATGTAGGAAGTTCATTTTTAAAAAAAGATTAAATAATTTTTAATATTGTTTAACATTCTCCTAAAAATCTAACTATAAAATTTAATGTATTTTTCACATATGTGTATCTTGAAAGTTTTCTTGTATGTTTTTGTAAATGGAGAAAAGCAAATTATATTTCAATTATTTGAAATTATTTTAGTAGAACTATTTACGTTAGAATTAAATAAAAAGAGAGAAACTCTTCATTAAAATCATATATTGTCATTTTTATAACATTATAATTAAACATTTTATACATTACTATGTTTTATATATTTGATAATTTAGACAAATTATCAAATAATATATTCAACTGCTCAGAATTTAGAATATTCTATAATTTTAGAAAATAATTTTTTACATAAAATCTCTGGGGATTATAAGCAAATTTTGAAGGCTAAATAGGCAATGAAATTTTTAAAAATCTTCATTCATGTGAAAATCTCAATATATTCGTGAATTTAGTGATAATATATCTCGTGAAACATTTATAAAATTTTTTATTATAACATTATAAGTATGAAAAAAATTAAAAATTAAATAAATCATTAGCAAAATACAATAATTTTATAGTCATTTTGTTCCTAATATTTCATATTGACCCCTCCTTAAGCCCTTCAATTATTATTTAATTATAATGTTTTTAACATTCCTAAATTTAGGAGATTTAACAATAAATAAACGTATTTCTTAATCTAATAAACGTATTTCTTAAAACAAGAAATTTAAGAAAATTTATTAAAATGCGTAGATATTTATGCATTATAAATGAAATCTATAAGCAAATGTAATAGTTAACAAATAAATTATTTTGAACGTGCTCGTGTAGTGTGAATTTTTACCTTCGAATTCAAGGTGAATCTTATAAGGAGTTTTCTCAATTTATTAATTTTTTATTTTAAATTTTATACATAATTTAAATACAAATTTTTCCATTTGCTTTAAATTTACATTAAATTAATAATTACAAATTTTTATGTAGATATTTATTTATTTCAAAGAAAATTTTGAAAGAGCAAACATATAAAAATAATAAATTTATTTTTATTTAACTTCTTTGTTTTCATTAATTTACTACTTTATTTTTAATTAAATTTAAGAAAACATACTAAAAATCATGCTCATTGGTAGCAAAATATATCCTATAACTCTATTTCTCATTAAAAATCTTATATAAATCAAAGGATTCATTTTGTCTTTTTCTGAAATTTCCATTATTAATAGAGATTTATTTATTTTTGAGAAATTTCAAGATGTAGAATGTTTAATACTATTTACTTCAACAATTGACAAAGCTCCATTCCCTATAAGGAGCTCTAGACTTGTACATGCATAACAGAACCACAAGTACATCTGCTACATCGAAAATATTAAATGGAGCTAATTTCTAAAATGCGCAATTACAATTAAAATAAATAGAGTTGACATTCTGGCCCGAAATACGCGGCCTTCCTCCTTGAAATACCTAAACCTGAGCAGAAACCAGTAACAGCAACAAATAGGGCAGGAAGGGAAAACCGGCGTTTAATGAACCCGTTGACAGGGCCATAAATCATGGCAGGGCTTTCAAGTTGAACCCTTTCACGCGATCCCCAATCGGATAGTAGATGGGAACATTATGCAGATACCTGGTTTCAAAAGCTTTTGAAATGTTTCGATACATCACCTGAGCTGTTTCTAGGAAAGGATGGAAAATCCTTTGGACGTAGACCTTTTTTTCTTAATGGATAGATCAAACTTGAAGCTTAGCTCTAAAATGGTAATGACCTCATGAGATTTTTAAATATCTTGAATGCTTGCAATTAAATGCGCTGATATACTCATCTGCAATAACTGTAATTTTCTGCAAAGACACTTTTTTCTGATTTATTGATTTTTCGATTTTATTCCATATTGCTATGATTTACATATTATATATTTAAAGACTCACTTAAAACTTTTATAATGGCGTAAATAAAATTTTGTTAAATTTTTATTTTGCCACTTACAATAAAATTTTGATATAAAACTAAAATAATATCATGTAATAATAAACGTAGAGATGAGAAAAAATATTGTGTGATTTTAATGCAAAATATTACAGTGCAGTCTATGTTGATTGAAACAATGCAAATGCTGTAAAATATCTACTTTTAATTATTTTCATGTGCTAATATTTTTTAATTAACACATTTACCTATGAAGAAAAATTCAAAATGTAATTTTTTAAACATTTTAAGTATTTATTAATAACATACACACACACATATACATTATTATATAAGAGGTGTGTTTTAAAATCATTAATATATATTCTTGAAATTGCAAAGTGGAAAAACCATTGATCTTACATTGAGAAAATGTATGCTTTAAATTTTTAAATATAATTCGTGAAAATTTTTTGTGCGCAGCTGTGAATGAATGATAAACACCTTCTCTGGAACATGAATTCATAGACAAGTTCCTAATTATGCCGACGGTAGCTCATTTTTAAGATTTAATTCATTCAAATTTTAAATAGTTCCATGCATTCTTTCATGCTGATTTAACATAAATTTTAATTTATCAAACTCTTGAATTTTGTTTTTATTCCTTAAAATCAAATAGTTATTTCTATAGAAACATTCTGTGTTGCAATATATTAATAAACCTCTTGAAAATAAAGTAATTGCTTAGTCTAAAATTTTTTTAGTAGTGTTATTTGTAAGAGAATCTGTCCTAAGTTTTGATTGATGATTGATAAATATATTTATCAAGGTCACCAAATAAGAAGAAAAACATAATAAAAAGACAGAATGTTTTATAGAAAAATGATTTTTTTAACTTAATATTTGATCAGTGGTTATAGTTATTGGTAATAATCTGTTATCAAAATCTAGATAAACAGCCACAAAAGTATTTCAGACCCTAGAAGAAATTTGTAAAATTTATCATTATCTATCATAACAGATTATAATATATCATGACTTTCTCATGGTTTTCTAAACTATATGTACTTAAAGGGAAGATTAGTTATTTATTATGATGAGTGAAGAAATGCAACAATTTCAAAATCTAAAAACGATACCAAATACAAATACGTCTCCCATACAAAATTTTAAATTGAATATAACTTAACTCTTTATTTTGAACTTTGAATTTTATACATAGACGACGCATCCTTTTTTTTCTCCAGTTTTGCAGCGCTATCGTATGATAGAGTTCATCAGGTTACATTTACTTATTGTCTACAGCTCCCTAATTGCATTTAGTCCGACACTAATACAGTCATCGGGATTATAGGTGTCAGATACTTCTTACTTTACGACCAATAAAAAGTGTTTTTTTTCCCCCAAAAATTATCAACGATCATTACAGCCATTCAGAGGACAAAGCCGTATCACGTGATTCAGAGAGGATTAAAAAAGAATATCCTGGAAGCAAGTTTCCGAGCCGTGAGGATTACTTCATTGACCTGGGTGGAATAACCTTGTTCTTAAGAAACAGAAACAATATTTTTTTTTTCTTCTTTGAAGATTACTTGTTTTTGCAGCAAGTTTATTCTATGGATCTCGTGAAAGTTAATCTCATAAAAATCATTTCAGTTCGCATGAATAGGAAATTGGATTTCTTCCCGCTGTTTAAATTTTTACAGTTCCGTAAATAACAAAAGATAACACACATATGTTATTAGAAATGAAGAGCAGTGAACATCAATCATAGATAATTTAGACATCAATCATAGACAATTTACGCATCAATCATAATTTTGAAAGAGGGTTGGGTATTTCAATTGCGTTCGAAAAATAGGCCAAGATTTGAATATACTATTTTGGCTTCATTCCATTTCGAAATTACTAAGCAAGAAATAACTATTTTTGAAACTTACACAACAAAGTGAATTTAGTTACATTAACCAGAATATATTTTACATAATATATTATTTATGTAAGGCATTTTACGATGACATGAATCAAATTTTTAAATAAAATAAGAATTTTCTTTAATTATATTTTTACTTTATCAAATATTATAATTTATTTTTATCCTACATTTATCACACTATATAAAAAAATTTTCACATATGGAATATATATATATATATATATATATATATATATACCAATTTGTCATATTTGTCATTCTTCTCATTAATCTATGTATTAAATGGTAATTTAAATAAATCTAAATAAAAACAAGTATCGACATCTTATAAAAATTATCATCATTTTTAATCAATAATTACAAAATTGAGTAAAAAATCATTGAATTTATATAGAACATTTTATTTCTCAAGACTAATTTTTATGTAGAAGTAGTTATAATCAATAGATAAAAAAAACATTCTTTAATGTATGATCTTGCCAACAATGATTTCATTGCTTAAGGGTAAGGGTACAATTAGACACAGAGTGAAAAGAACTGTTTTAGACACAACTTATAGCTCACAGCTGTATTTGTTATAATTGATAAATACAATTAATAGACAAATGAAACAAAACAAGAATTCTGCTTATAAGGCATAAAATTTTCAATATTTCATTAAAATAAAAAAAAACCCATAAAATAACAAATAAAAAAAGCTTTTAGAATAAGAAATAAGGCAAAACACTCAAATTTTCAAATTTATAGATATACACGAATCTACTCTTAATGAATGTAAATAATAAATTCATATTATCATGAAAAAAAATGTATTTGTAACTTTGTGTAATCATACAAAATAATTGCATTTTCTACACAAAGAGAAAGTCATTCCCATTTACGTATCTAATTTATGTCAATTTTTGTCTTAACTGAAATTGATGTAACTAAAACTTTAGCTTAAATAAGAAAAGATTGTTAATGTGTGGTTAGCATCAAAATTTACTGAATTCATTTTGTTTTTGTTATTAACATTAATCATATTTTTTCTTAATATTTTTTACTGGCAACTACTCCATTCACAGTTGATTTACTGGTTTGTATAGTACTTCTGTTACATGGCAAAGGAGAGAAAAGAAAGGAAAATACAAATTTTATTTTTATTGGAAAATAAAATAGTTTCCCTTTAACATTTGTTTTAAAAATTTATGCATGTATAAACTTTTTATTTTCATTTTTAATCAAAAATTGACTTTCCTCTAAATATGTATGTTTATTTTATTACTTTGAAGTGTGAATCATTTATCACATAATTATTTTGATGCTTAGAGAAAGTAAACTTGCTGTCTCATTTAATTTCGAATTGAGTGAAGTTTTAAATTGTATGTCTAATTTTAATTGTACAAAGATCTTAGAATTTTATAACTTATAAAAATGTGTTACAAATTATAGATTCATTAAAAGGTTTTGACAAATAAATTACAAGGGGTCATCTTAAAACAGCGTTAATTTATTCTTAGGACTATAAGATTGCAGGTTTGATTCAAATTAATATTAATAAAGAGAGATTGATGTTACATTTTTTATTTTTTCATAAGCATCAGTAGGGATTATTGTTTTCTATTTTCCAGGTTTTCTTTCTTGAAACATATGAATATGGCCTTCTATTTATAAAGTGATCTCACTAAAATCAATAGATAGTGGGTCTTCAGATATGTCAAATATGATCTCGCTTATAAGGATATTAACAATACACTGTCATATATGGAATTAAGAATACTCTAAATCAGAAAGCATTTTCGTAATTAGAAAAATACTTTCAGCTCTTTAGTCTTGTGAAGAAAAGTAAAAAAGTTCTAAACAAAAGGCATTCTATAGCATCAACTTTTATTTTGTACTAAATTCATTATGATGAACTATAATTCTCAAGAATCTGGTGTTAGAATCTGAAAGGGAATATTAAAAAATATACATGTTACTCATTAAAATTATTTAATTATATTTTAATGTGAGATTTTAATTTAAAAATAAACTGAAAATCTTAGAGATATAAATTTAGAAATTTTTTTGAGCCTCTTTAATTTTCGATAAATAAAATGACTTCATAAGTATTATATGATAAAATATAAGTTCTCTTGTTCTATTGAATTAAATCAAAATAAACATTTATTGCAATTTATTATAATTAATTATCTTGATAAAATTTTCATTTTAAAGACTAAATGTAATAAGCTAATTTATAAATAATTGCAATCTTAATACTTACATTGTCAAAAATACATTCATAAAAACTATTCATGTTAGTAAACGTATGTTTTGTTCATGAAATATACACACGTAATTTATTTTCATATATTATACTTTTTTTTAAGTATTTCTGGTATTGTAACATTTTATTGTGTCCTTAAAAATGATTAATTTTTTTCGTATTTAAATGAAAAAAAGTATTCATAATAGTTAATAAATTAATAGCAGACTTTTTAGAAAACAATTATTCTTACAGGCCTATAAATAATTTATTGAACTATAATCATGTTTACATGTTATCTATGAACTTAAGTTTGAATGGAATATTTATGTGACACTATATAACACAATAAACAAGTTAATAATAATATTCTCCTATTTATAAAGCTTCGATAATAAATGAAAATCTGAATAATGAGTGTTAAATTTTATAGAGAAAAATGTCAACTACATTTATTGTTTTAAGGAGTTGTCACCTGTATCAAATTATGTGATAAACTATTATCACATATTTCTATGATAAAATTTTAGGTGTAATAATAACATTTAAAGGATGTTTCTGAAAGAGGAATTTGTAATTGAGGTCTTAAGTAATGTTATCCACATCCAATTATGAATATCTGTATTATATTGCATTATTTTCTTACACATTTTTCTATTGCTCGTTGGCTGATACATGCAAGTAAAATATGACGATCGTTCTTTGAAACATTTTAATTCTTTATTAACAATTCGGAGAAGTTCAGAAAACAAGCCATTGAGTATTATAGAAACAAATAATAGTTAGAAAGAAATATTTGCCAGCTTTTCTAAAATTTTCCTGTAAAACGTTACTAATGAATCTTTTAGTTTTATTACAGGATGCTAACGGCAATATTTCGGGGAAAGCCCTTTTCTTTTCCAGCAGAATAACTACTCCATTCACACATCAAAGTCTGCATATATTTGGTTTGAAGAAATAGGTGTTCAAAAACTGGACTGGACTTCTCAGAGCTTTGATCTAAATACCATATAACATCTATGGGATGATCAGATAGTGTACGTATGTTATTTTTATGTAAATGTCACACAAAAATTGCTTTGCTCAACTTCTTACTACTCCCAATACAATCCATAAAACCAAACAATATACAAAGCAATTCCATACATATTTCCACTTCCTAAAAAGTTTGGTTACAAAACTGAACATCAGATATAAAAGCAGATATATTATTCGCAATGAAAAAGTAATGATTTGTTATCAAATTTAGTTGATTTTTGAAATAATTATTTTTCCAAGATTTTAAAAGACTTAAAATTGAAATGAAGTATAACCAAAAAGCATTCTAGACAATTAACGATGACATATACTTTCTTGGATTTTGCTATCGTATTTAAATCAGTGAATTATGCAAATGAAACTGATAAAAAAGGAATAAAAAGTAATTTGGCACAGTTGCTTTTCTTCCAATTAGAGATTGGATATAGTTCACTTAAGCCAATTTATGCACATTTACTGCTTATTTTATCACACAATCCAGACCATAAATATAAAATAAAATAAAATAAAAGACCTTGTACCGAATTTTCAATAAATTTTGCTTTTTTATTTATCAGATGTTATTTGCCTAACAAACATTTTTAATCCATATCAAAAAATAAAAACTTACAATTCTTGAAAATCAATAATGTTTATATATCATTCTTTTCATAGATATAATTTATTCATTAAGAAAAGAAAACGTTTCAGATATTTTAGAATATATATGCATGAGTCCTGCCTATAGTTTTTTTTCCCTTCTACCAATTATAAAATCAATTGCCATAGTAAAAGAAGTAATTGATAAATAAAACGATGTAAACAAGAATTATCGGTGTGAACAAAAAGAAACTTATTCATAGCTTAATAACAGTACAACAAATCAAAAATAATATAGGAAGAGTTCTTATAATAATAAATTTTGAATTAAATTATGAAAGAAACTAGAGCATTATGCCAATTGAATAAATGCGATTTTATTTAAAATAAATTTTAAAATGATGATAAATATTTTTCATCATGATTAAAGAAATAATATATTCGTTCAGCAGTGCGATCTTTCAAAATAATTGCATTATTTACTGCAGAGGAATTCCTTTAAACTTAGATATTCAATTTATTTCGCCTTCTCATTTTGGCTGAAATTGCCTTAAAGTTTTCAATTTTTTTTTAAAGTAAGTGAAAATTCTGAGTAACATCAGAATTTATAGAATTATATCTTCTTGATCATTATCTTTTATCATCTTTGATTTTTAATATTTATGACTGACAATCCTTACATACACACACATGCTGACGATTTCACCATTTTCTCTCGTATTTGATTTTTGTACTATATCAAAGGGAAAGTAATGAAGGGAGAAAGGTATATTTCTTTTTATTAGAAATTGATTCGTTTGAGCATTTCTGTAATTTATTTATACATTTTTCATTTTCAATTTTGGAACAAAATATTTTTTTTGTAATATATTTGATTATTTTGCAGGAAGGTTTATTTATCTTTGTGTTTATTTAGTTACATTGGAGGGTGTAGAACTTTGATACTTGATTTAAATGTTAACTAACTGAAATTCTTATTTTCAAAATTTTAATAATTTTAAAACTAAAAGTTCTTAAATCTTAATACTTTAAATGCAGGTATTTGCTGTACATTGTAAATACATTAATAATATATCACATATTTTGACTTTGACTGATTATGGCCTAGAATTTAAACCACGGTCTCCAAGATGGAATGTCCTTAATTCGAGACATTGCTTAAAAAAAGGATATGGAGTTTGCATTTCTACCTTTCATTTGTATCTTTTCTTTTATGTGAGTGCTTGGGAGTTTTCATTTCTTGATATCAGACTTTATCCTTTGCGACACAGGAATAGAAGGTTTAAAAAATACCTTAAAACAATTTTACATGTTGGGTTACTCAACAGCTAAATTTTGTCTTATCTTGTTTAAGATAAAAATTTCGGATATTCCACATAATAATTTGAATAACTGAAGTGAAAGAAACATTATAAAATTAATATATTTAATTAACTTTTATATTTTCTTATAATTTTTCTCAAATAATGTTAAATGTTTGTCATATGGTTTTTTATCTATTGAAAGTGATTGTTGTCGATTTTTCCTTGAAAACATAATTTTTGGGAGTTTGTTGTCCAAACACTATAAGGAAAACGAATGAATTTATTATATCGTCTGATAAATTATTAGGTATCTATTTTTTGTCTGTTAAGGGAGCAGTTTAGTCACAAGTTACAGTTTAGTCAAAATATTTAAGATTTGGAAACTTATTAAAGTTAAAAAATAATAAAAAGAAGAAAAATTTAATATCTGATTATAGCATACATTTATTAAAAAGTCATAAACGAATTTAACTGCCAAACATAATTATCAATTTATATTTATTCTCTTATTGAATGTTATTTTAGTTTTCTTTGAAAATCTTTAATCCTATCGTATTTTGATAAACACAAATTATTTTTTTTTAATTTATTATCAGAAAAATTTGCTCATTTCAAAAGTTGATTTGGAAAAGCTAAAGAATATAAATTCTAATGATTTCTAAACTTAACAAGAATCACTTATTATTAACATGGCATTTAGAAGTTTGTATATAAATAGTATGACATAAAAAGCTTATATTCAGTGACGAGTTTTGCTGTTTCCTTGTTATTATTTATGATAATTTGTTTCATCACGTGAATGATAAAAGTTATACTTAAAATAAAAATTAAGCATTAGGTAGAAACATTAGTTTAAAAAATTAAAGAATTAGAAATAGTTTTATTAGAAACTAATAAATTGCTCATCGTTAATTATTGCATAATTTATGAAAAATTTAAATTAAATTCTTGTAAAACCGTTTTTGAATGAAATGTAATTAAGATTGTTTTAATTAAGGATTAAAAAATCACACAAAGGATTAAAAAAAAAACTCTATAACATATGTTTTAATCCGGAATGTTTTATAACAACATGTTTTAATCCGGAACTTGCTAAAGAAAAAGATTCTTAGTTAATTAAAAGAAAAAATATAAATTTAAATATCCCGTATCTAATTTTAATCAATCGTCGTATTTAGTGTTATTGATGATTTTTGCATAAATTACATTTATTGCCATAAATAATCTTTATCATGATCGCTGCAAACTGCAATTTTAATGGTTATTTAATATGACCAATTAAAATAATGCAAATTCAATGATCCTTTAATCATTACAATTAATAATAGAGTAAAAACCTTCATGGTTTTGAAATCAACGACGATGAAAAACTCTCTAAGATGACTGTGTTATTTTTATGGAATAAAGAAAAAAAGAAAACGAATCTTTTTCAAAAGTTGCTTGACGGTTGAATTATTGCTGAAAATTTGGCGCAATTTTGCCTGATAACCAGTAATTGTTAAAGAGCACTGTCAGTATACAAATAAAAGTACAGATAGGAAATAGAAAAATTTGAATTATTGGCTAAATAAGAAATTTAAAGAAATATTTATGGAAGAAACTTCAATTTATTTCTCAGTCGCTTTAATATTATTACAAAAAATAATTCTGGAGAAAAAGTTATTTTCCGCATTAATTTTCTTCGGAATGAAACAAGCTAATTTTGACTATAAATTAATCTAACTTGTAAAAATGCCAATATTTCATTGCAAATTTTATTTGTTTGGGCATAATTTAATAAAAATTATAGGATTCTTAAAAAATAAACTGTCTTTTACATGGAATATCACTATTTTTTTTCCCAACAGACAATAATTATTTAAAAAGATGGAAATAAATTATTTTCTATTTTCTGCTTCCAAAGATAAATGGAACCAATGTTACTTCTCAATTTATGTGAAGCTCCAAATTTGATTAAGATCCCAATTAAAAAAGAAAACTACCAAGATTAATATATTTATTATAAGCTTTGAATAAAAAAAAATTTAAATAAATGAAAAAAATTATTTTATAGCAAGCCAAAAAAGAAATTCACGAGAAACAGCTCCAATAAAAGGCGACATGTTGCCATGAATATGGTAAATAATGTAAAATCATACTGAATTCAAAAACACCAAATCCTTAATAAATAAGATTGGATTCAAGAAACTACTTTAAGACTTTTTTATTGTGAGCAAATATCTTGTTTTCTAGTGGAAGAGAAAAGAAATCGGAAGGTAGGCGTAATGTCTTAAGTTTATACAAAAAAAGGTCAGACCAATCGACGTGAAGTGAAAAGAAGTGTGAAACGTGTGGCAGGAAGACGAACGATTTTTCTGCCACGAGACTTTATCCCAAACGGAACGAGGATTACTTCTAAGAAAAATGTTGCCCAAATCACCGATTGCCATAAATTCTTGTACCAAAAACAATGCCCTACTCAACTTAGCAAAACTAACTTTTTACGAGCATTTATTCACATCCTTTGCGCGTAGTCTCACCTTGCAAGAAAATCGTCTGCATTTGTAAAGTTGCCATTAATGCAAGTGGAATTAATTCACGCACTTCCCTATTTTCTCAACTTTATTTATCGCTTGCCATAAAATTGCCCACTTGAATAAAAGGAGATTATTTTGTTTGACCTAAAAACAAAAGGATAAAAAAATAATTTATTTTGTTCTACGTAACTAAGGAGCACAAGAAAAGAAAATTTTTATTCTTATTCTTTTCGAAAAAAGAAGTAGAAAAAGAACAATTGTTTACAGAGCTATAAAGTGTGGAATAGATCGTTAACGGGGTAAGAGTTTAATCGGGGATGGAACATTAAGTCGTTAGCATAGCTGATTTTCTAAGCAGTCACTGAGATTGCGAATACTTTTCATATTTATTAAATTTTATCAGATTAAAATTAGTCTTGGTGTTTCTTCAGATATTTTATAAGTAATGATCTAAAACTAAATATACTTAAATTGTGAATAAGGAACATTATATTTTTAATGATATCTATAAAAGTCATTAAGAAATGAGAAGACGCATAGTCATTAATATTTTTTTTTAAACATGGATTAAAGATTTTTTTAGGCAGTTATAAATTTACAAACTACTTAAACTTGCAGAATATATAATATTATAATTTGTGTTCACTGAATATACTAATTGATATCTTTTAAGAAGCAAATAAATTATTTGCAAGCTAATAAGCATTATCGTAAATTCCTTCAAGAAACAAATTTTATAAAAATTGTATCAATTTTGAAATTATATATGAGTTTTGCTTAAATTCATTGTTAACCGTACTTACGTTTCACATTAATGAAAAAAAAGCCTATGTGGAAATAAATAAAATAATTTTGAGGATACCTGAAATCTGATAGATTGTTCAATAATGTAAATTTTCTTTAACTTATTTTTACTGTTTTTGGCCTAATATTTATGATACAGATTAGAATAGTACGACATATCTTCCATTGAAAAACGAAAACCTAGCATTTGGGGAAGAAATTCGATTAAAAAAACAATATTTATCATTTACCTTGCTTTGTTCTTTTTTTGCACCATATAATAACAATACACCAATAAAGTCTTTCGTGTAGATCAGTTGAAAGCAAATTAATATAATGTCAAAAGTTTTAAAGTTTCCTTCGGTTACAAAACTATTAAATATTGAAGTCAAGAATTTTTTTCCACCCGTGTCCGAGTGCATTTCAGATAGGGAGCGTGTTGGAAAAGATGAAAACACATTCGCTGCAGTAGGTGAAAATGTCTTTCCCGAAAAATAGTAAATATCATTATTTTTTTAAATAAAATTACACTAAAAAAGAGGGTAAATTCGATGATATACATATTTTTTGTCTACCCTTAGTGATTACAAATAGATGATAATTTTAGAAGAGGAAAAAGAACCACACACATTTATCTCTGTTCTGAGACGAGCACAATAATGACATCGTCATGATTTGAACGGTCTGTACAGATATAGTATAAACATCTGTATAATAGGTTCAATTCAGCTTTAATTACGATTTAAATTAATTGTATTGTAATTGAAATTTTGAAATAAAGCATCCTTTTGCTTATAATATAAATGAAACATATCTATGTTTCAAATGAATTAGAGATCATCATCCTAATACAAATTTTATACCATTCCATCTAGACGTTCTCAATTCAACCTAAGTAAAAATCTAGTACACAAATAAGATAATTTTATTGTTGTAAATTTTCATTGCAATCAAAATTAATTCAGACCACAATGAACTTCATGTACATGGCGAACCATGATTACTTATTTTGAAGAAACGAAATATATCCAAATGCAATATGAATATGAAAATACGGTGTCTAAATATTTTTCAGAAGTTTGTATCATTTCAATATAAAAACATAAGTAAAATGTATTGTGCTAATTTTTATTTTCATCTCAAGCATTTATGAGGAAAAATGAAAGAATTATATTCTCATAAAGAAATTATGATTAACAGTGAAAAAATAATTCTTATATTCTCAAAGAAATTGAAGATTAGTGAAAGAATAATTCTTATAACATTTATAGTTAAAAATATATGAATTCAAAAAAATGCTGTTATATGTTTCTTAAATTCATATTTTTTAATTAATAATTGCTCTAAAATATGAATAACTTTTATTAAAAAGGTAAGCTTATATTAATGCATTATTCTATTTCATTAAAATATAAATGATGAATAATGCCATTGTTTATACAAAAAAATTGTCAAAGCATTGTTTGTAGTGTTAGAAATTATAAAATTAATTTAAATAAAGATTAAGGGTAGCTTTATTAAAATTTGTGTGTATAGTTTCTAACTTTTGTTTAAAGAGTGGTATAACTGAAGTGAAATGAAAAAGACTTTATCGACCTGAAATTTGTGTGTAACAATGCTTTTTTTTTTTTTTTTTTTTTTTTTTTTTTTTTTTTTACTTTGCGTTAATTATTAGCAATGTTTTTAATGAATTTGAATCTTGGTGTGTGAAGTATATAAATTTCCTATTTTATCATAGAACGACGTTCTTTGAGGAAATCATTTATTTGCTAAAACAAATAATAAGCATATAAATCCACATTTTTATGAATAATAAATAAGTTCTTGAATGGCAAAATTATTCATAAGCAAATTTTACATGTTTAGTAACATAATATTCTCCTAAAGGTATTTTATAAAGAGGAAGTAAAATTTCTTTCAAGTTACGGCAAAATCTAAATCAATTTATGTAGCAATTTCTCACCTTATTTGCATCAAAAAACTTAAAAGAAACTTTTGAATTAATATTTTTTAGGTTCATTAACTCAGAATAAAAATTTAAAACATTATAAATATCCAAGATAAAAGAATAATGATAAATCTATTGAGTAAATATAAATTAAATAAAATTGTGATTCTTACAAACATAATTCCTGCCAATTTTTTTTTATTTGTAGAGACTTGGATAATTCTCCAGTTTAATTAACTTTTAATTACATAAAGATAACTTTAATATAAATTATGAAAATATTTTAATAAAAATAAGAACATGATTAACTTATATAAACCTCTTTTCAAACCAACAAAATCTCAATTACCAAGAATTTGAAGTTAGTTACAATTCTGAAAATTGTGATTGTTTGAGAGACATGCGTATTTCACTTGAAAAAATGTCTCCAAATAATGGCGAAATCGTGCAAATAAAGTTTTCTAAAAGTGCTTGGATCACACAATTTCATTTGAACGAACAAGAATTCATGGTATTCTTAGACAGTTCTCTGATCTCGACAGTGAAAAGTTTGGGCAACACTTCATGATACACATCAGTAACCAGGGGCTAAACAAAATCAGCTATTTCCGTGACTTTTTAAGCAATCTGTAAAATAAGCAGAACATCGTTATTTGAACTTGTCCGTCAACGACAGCTCCTGGTGAGAGGCTCCCATTCTGGAAAACAACCTTCTCTAAAGAGACTTCAGAAGTAAACACTGAATGCTACAGAGAGCTTATCCAGAAAAGATCCCCCGATGACAACCCAGAGAGGAGGTCAGCTGGCAGAGTTCATTCGCAGTCTGCAGTGCTTTTCTTTGCCCCAACCGGGGGATGTGGAGGAAGTTATTTTGAAGGAAGCGGAGATAAGAAAAAAAGTTTTAAAAGACGGAGAAAAGCAGAGTATCCATCATTGGGAATGACATGTTTAATGGCACTGCATCAACACTCCTTGGGGTCACTTGGGGGTATTCCGGCGTGGGTGGTTGCAGTCATGGGAATTGAAAGCTGAGTAATCATTTAGAGTAAGATCATTGGAATGAAATCCTGGTCAGAACCCCTGCCTAAAAAGATAAAACATGTCAAAAATAGAAAATATTTCAGATGCTTTAGGTTGGAAAAAAAAAAGCAATGGTTAGGAAACATTGCATTAAATTATGAATTTTATTCATATATATTCTTTGTATATCTTATTTGCGAAGTAATAAGATATAAAGCAAGAAAGCTTAAAGAACATCTTAATATCAAAACTGTATTCTCTCATTAAGTTGTAAATAATGTTAAGTGCACATTTGTTTTATATTTAATTATTCGTGGAGTAACAATTCCAATTACATGATGTACAATGATACATTTGTGTTTGTATTTCGGATTCAGCGAGAATATTGGTGGTGATCTTGTATATCGTTACTGAAGATATTTTTGTAAGAAATGCAAAACAGTTAAATGGTTAAAAAAAAAAAAACAGTTATTTGATTCTCTTAATTTTCACATTAAGTTAATTTCAAAATACGGGTTTGGACAAAAATACTAGATTTTTATAAAAGATGACATTTCAAAATAATTCAATTTTTTTAAGAAAAAATATTTTATTTTAAATATAAATATATTCATAAAAATATTTCAATTTTTTTTCTGTACTTTCATTTATTTCTTGACAATTTTTTCCATTTATTATATCTCATACTTCTTTAAAAGTTCTAAAGAATTGTATATTTTAATTCAAAAGAAACTTTTGTTATCTGATTGCATTGAAGCTAAGAAACTAGAATATAATTTTAAATTTTGTTCTTGGAATCTATTGCTATGAAAAGCCCATTTAGAATATGAATATGAAAAGTTTGTGATCTGCCTATTCGGTTCAACAATTTGTGTGTTTAAAAACCACCATGGTTGGTTGCTTGTAATAAGTCCACATTTTAAATTGTAGAATTTAGTTTCATTAACCTCTGTGTGCAAAAAAATGACTAATAAGAAGATAATGCACTATGACACAAATCAAGTGTTTTTTTCCCTTCAGTATGTTTGATTTGGTTTAGTCGCACGAGAACTAAACCAAATCAAACCTACTGAAAGGAAAAAACACTTGATTTGCGTCATAGTGCATTATCTTATTAAAATGCAACATTAACATAGAAATATATATCAGTTGATATTTTTAATGTTTTTATTGAACATAAATAGCCTTTCAACAATTCATGGGATTTCCACAAATCATCATTTTGTCTGCATCAATAGTTGTCATGTAACTCCAAAAGTTTAAACTACGTATGAGGAGATTTAATACTTTTTGCCAAAGTTGTATATTGATTAAAAGAATATGTAACTAGCAAATATCCTTTAAATTCGAATATTTTTTTGAAGAAGGAAAAGTGAAAAGCAACGCTTGCCATGATTAAATTGGCAGGTGTTATTTTTCGTTGATCAATACTTACATAACGCGATTCATTAATCATGAGCTAAATTAGAAAGCTGTGGATGATCAAATTGTGATTTATTAATAGTTATAGGAAAGATATTTGATTTTTATTCATAGCAACTGATATTTTGGGAAGATAAGATTTATCAATCTAAATATCTTCAATTTTTAAAAAAGATATTTCCAATTTATACAAACTTCTAAAAATGTCAAAAAATTTATGAGTATCAAAATAAAAGGTAGAAAATTTATTGAAATTGAACATAAAATACTGATTTTATTTTCAGAAATTGGACACTCAAATTTTCAAATTTTAATTTACTTAATTCAGGGACTATTTATTGTTAAAATTTAAATCTGTATCTTACGAATGAATAATAATTAATGGATAGTTGATGCAGGTATGAAAATTGATAAGCATCCAATTATTAATGGAAAATATTTAAATCTTACTATCCAATAGTTTTGTTTTGTTTGCTACACAACGATCCTTTTTTCTTCAATTAAATTGAAGGTCTATCTTGTTCGCCAAAGGCAACTGGGACACGTTAAATAGATCACAGTTGCAATGTCGTCTAAGTGAAATAATACCTCTAGGAGTGGTAATTCAAGTATTGAGGAATCTTTTGCTTGCTGATTGTAAATTGGTAAAACTCTCAGTCAGCAGATTTTATCAGATGGTAGAGCCAAAATCAGGGCTAGGTACAGGGAAGAATGCCGGTACTCTCGAATCATTGAACCAAATGTCAGAATGCTAACTATTCAGTTGCCTGTTCAGATTTACTATCTATAAGAGTAAAAAAAAAATTAAAGAATACGAATGAAAGGAAAGTTAATTATACATTTCTATATAACAATAAAATTAATGACTTTAACTGAATTTATACATGGTTTAAGTTCTTATTCATCAACTAATTTGTAACTAGTAAAATCATACATTACATACAAAAAGCAGACTGTATGATACGAACACTTTTATTTTAAAAATTTGCCTAAATTCAGTTTATCTAGGTTTAATATGATGTTAGCATATTTACCATTGATATTAGGATGAAAATAAAAATGTATCATTGAAATAATTATATGAAAGCGAATATAATCAAAATTTACATGGGTAAAGAGTCCGATATGATTCCTGATTTTTAATGTTCACAATTTTTTATGCATAATAATATAAAGCTGTTTAAATTTGTTATACAGCTCATAATAAATTGAGCTGGAATTCATGATAATAAAACATTTTCTTAGCCTGATAACAAAAGTTATTAAAATCAAAAAAAAGATAACTTGAAAAAAATTTAAATTACGATTTTCTTTTTTCCTCCCAAAACATTTTAATGACTGTATTACTTTGGCAAAGTAAAAGTATTTAGCAAAATGACATGGCGTTAATATAGCGACTTTCTTCTACCTTAACGTCTAACAACTAAAAAAAAGGATAAAGATCCCGCCCACACGTAAGACACACAAAAAATTTACTAATCACCTAAATGGGTAACAATCACGAGATGAAATTTAGATACATAAATGTTATGTAAAAATAAAAGAAGTGTATTTCACAGCCTGAAAGTGAAAAAAAATTCTTTAAACTTTTTTCTCCTTCTGCAAATGTACTGGAGGAGAAAACGATACGAGAGATTCATTATCGCCGTTGACATCCAGAGTAGAAAGTGGGAAAAAAAGTGCTACTTTTCTTTTGTTTCCCTCTACTTACAGT
Organism: Latrodectus geometricus; assembly: GCA_026290005.1. NCBI lineage: Eukaryota > Metazoa > Arthropoda > Arachnida > Araneae > Theridiidae > Latrodectus > Latrodectus geometricus. The sequence goes on along the minus strand of JAPDSC010013883.1, from coordinate 131,303 downwards.
TATATAAAGAGCATTCTTGACGTTAATTAATGAACTGTCGAATCTTGGCGATTACGAAGAGAAGCCAGAATTACGCTTTTGCGCCAAAAATAAGAAGAATAAAAAAAATAAAGACAAAAAAATTTGGAAGAAAAAAAGAAAAGTGATCGCTTATGAGCTTTAAGTTCAAGTACATAGAAGAGATCATTCTATATTTAGAAGAATATATAAAAATGAATTGTTAAAGAGATTAATGAATATATGTGCAAAACGAAAATAAGAATTAATTTTCCAGAATGATTCATTTATCTATACTATCAAACACAAACTTCACTATCAGTTTTAGATTGTCAAAGCAGATAATATTCGGGAAAATAATTTTAAAAAAAATATTAAAAATTATTGAATAATTTTAAAAATATATAATTTCAAGTTAAATGATCAATTGTTTATGCATAATTAGTTATAATTTAATTCAAATTTGGAAATTACTATCCTTTTTAATTCTCTGGGATTCTTATCATTGTTTCTTCGATACCATCGCCTTGGTTTTTATCATTTTACCAATGCAATTATTAATAATTAATCTCCTCTTTTATGCGATTAAATAAAAAATATTACTTAAATATTGCTTCTTTTTTTACATGTCTATAGTTCATATCTCTGAATAATATTCTTTTGTTTCATTTCCTTGAAGAGTTATGAAGTCTTTTATTTGGAATTATACTTTAAGATTTTCCCTTTATACGCAGTAATTGCATAAATAAATAATTATTCTCTTCTTTCATCCTAGTATTTTTTTAAATATTTTCCAAAGGCTTGGATATAATTTTTTGTAACATTTAGAAATGGTGATAATTTTAACCTAATTACTCTCCTCTCTTTCATTTTATTGAACAATCGGTAATAGCTTCCTATAGTGCATGGCATTGTTTTTGAGCTCTTTCAAATATTTGGCGGGTTAACACTCATCTATTTAATATTTTTTATTACTGTAATTATCTTTTTCATTTGAACTGAGCCATCTCGATAATTAATAATTTATATTTCTTTTATTTTTGTCTTATAAGCTCCATTATCCTACTTTAATATTTAACTAATATGCATGCATGAAATTATTATACTATTTAGTAATTATTTTTCAAATATATCATTAAATCAATATTATTTTTCTTCAAAGGATATAAAGGTTTTAATATGTATTTAAATGAGGGATAGTTAAATATCAGATGAATTTAAATATCGGAGAGTTAAAGGCTCTCTTGATTAATATTATTTACGATTTTCCTTTTTTTTTTTTACTCCGATCGTGCTTGGATTTTTTTGATTATGACCGTCGTAATTGTAAACAATTTTTATTTTTTTTTAAACTAATAAAGTGGCTCTCTTTCAGCGTATACTTTGGTTTTTCATTTGCATTCAGCTATTGGTTTATATAGCAATAATCCCCCAGTATCAGTCCAGTCAATCCCCCAGTCAATATATTTTACCAAAGGCATTTTTTTCGATGCATGCTTTAAATTTTCACATGTTTCAATTGTTATTGTATTTATTACCACGTTCTATTTAAATCAATTAAGCTCTATTGCTACTACTTTATTTATCTTTGAGGTATACAATTATATTTTATTTATATAAATTATATCAAACATTTTTATTGAAACTGATCAATAAAATTATTTTCCTTCATAGTAGGCTTTTCTTTTTCTTTGCACAATAAGGCAAATAAAAATAAAAATCTACAATAGAAAAAACATCAAGCATAACGGGTTTAATTTAGTTTCTAAATGACTTAGGAAATCAAATTATTTTGAAAATTTAAATGTAATTTTTCGTGAGTTAAGTGTAATTCAATTTACATAAAAAAAAGTATCAACCTGAAATTCTTTATTATCTGAAATCATAATTCAAGATTAAAAATCAAATTAAAAAAATATTATCTACTGAAAATGGTAAAGATAATTGTGGTATTATTACATAAAATGTGGCGCTAAGATACTACGCACCCAGAAAATTTAATAGTCCTCGTAAATCCAAATATTTTAAATTTTGTTTGGGTAATTACTTTGGATGAAAAATTAGAGCTCTCAGTTTTTCTGCGCATATATTTTACTCCATTTACGCAATTCCTATATGATTGTCCAGTACAATCTAGCAAAACTTAAATGGCCAGTACAATTTTACAAAACGTTTATTCTTTAAAAATTATTCTTTTAATACTGAGCTTTTTTTGTTTAATGAATTAACTATCATTTTACGAACTGCTTGACGATTTGTTGACTTTTCGTTGTAATTAATTGCTCAGTATTCATTAGTTTTAATGGGACAAAGCTTAGTTATTTATTTGAATCAGTAATATTTTGGTAATCCGTGTGTCTATTTTACATATATTACATATGAAAATCAAATTGTTTGTTTTTGAACCGTTTGTAAAAACATTAATTTGGTTTGGAATGTAAGTGGATGAGAAGTAATGTGTGTGTTGTATTAAAATATTAATTTCTAGCAAAAATTATATAAAAAGTATAGCTTCTATTTGTTCTTTCGTGTCTAATATTGAATTTAACAGCCGTATTAAAAGCTAATTATAGTTCAATATGTGTATTTGTGGAAGAATTTTTTATGATTGTTGTTTGATTTTTGAGCATTAAGCTGATTATCAGAAAGCTTCACTCTTTTTGCTGTAATTTGATAAGGAAAATAATTGTTAACTAACTACCCGATATTTTTACAATATGGTGATATTATAGAGAAAATTATTAGTCAATATTTTATTATTTTAATACCACAGTAGATACTTGTCTGTTACAGTTGGATATTTTTTTACAAAAGAATCATCATTCATATAAGTTTATACGTATAATACAAAAGTTGGAAATTATATCTTTACTAAAAATTTCTAACAGCTCATTCACTTTTATAATCATTAATATATTCTCTTTTACGTGAAACTGAACTACTGTTGGATTCCTCGTACCAATTGCTTCACATCTTACTGTTTAAAATCGCAAAGCTCTTCCAATTCAATTATTATGTTAACCGGAATAATTTATATGTTTCATCGTTTAATCTTACAGTTACAATTTGATCTCATTTGGCTACAATGTTTGGTTTTTTCCTACACACACAAAATTTCCGTTACTGATTATTCTTCTTCTTTTCTATCATTTCAAGTTGTTGCCTCTGATTTCCCAACTGTATTGAATAATTATGCTTATTAATTATTTTTTCTTTCAATTCGGCAGTTGTATTTGCTTTTCCAAGATACATAATTTGGTTTTTATATCGGTCTATTTCTGTACAAATTGGCAATTATTTTTTTCTTTTTATTGTATGAAAAAGATTTCACTTTTCTGCTTTGAATCAAATATATTAATTAATAAGTTACCCTTCATTACAATCTTCTTTTTAAGAATTTTTTCTTTGGCCTAACATTGGTATTCAGTACTTGAAATATCATAGCGTGCAAAATATTATGATTATTTTGTTTTTAATTAATTAATTAATCCTAGAATATTCATTCAGTTGAGTAATCTTTTGTTTAAGTTTACTTTACTATTTATCCATTTAAATGTTCTTTATAGTTTTGGTTTTACATACTAATTTTACTATTATTATTAATATTTTTATATTATTTTAATTGACTAAAATTAATTAAAAAAAATTTTCTCAATTTTAAATTTCTAAGATTTGCTAGTATCAGAATTTCAGTATTTCTTGTAGTTACACGCACTATCTTTAAAATCCACTTTTACAATGTGGCACCGCAGCACTGTTTACATTTGATTAACAGGATGATTCATGTATTCTTTCCTATATATGCATATCTGACGAATCTCCCAAGAACCAATACATTTTACAATATGGCTGCAGTGTACAAGAACGTAACATTCATATATAGTTGCTTAACACTGAGTTCTACTAAATCTGGAAGCTTCCATTTCGAAAAGCTTAATCCTGCCACGAACCTCTGATAATCATAGCTTGCAAATACTGCCTATTTCTTAAGAAACCTAAAATGATATTATGACATGAAATATACAAATGCCTTATGATAATCCAGCATTGCAAGGCATCCTACAGTGTGTATCATCAGAAACAGCATTATTTCTCATACAAGAATATCAATATTTCTATCGAAATGTTACGTTGCTGTGCTTAATTACCTTACCACTAAGATAAAAGAATATCTTGTGAGATGGTAATTTTTAATAACAAAAGAACCTTTCGTATAAGATGGGATATTTTACATTAGCATACATAGTGAATTGTATTTTTCTGCTTTTTCATTATTTTAAACAGAATATCATATATAATGCTATATACTACAAATTAACAAACTAACACGTACAAAAATAATTTCATATTTGGTTTCCTTAACTCTGACAATTTCATTTTAATATATTATTTTTTCATTAAAAATTTCTTTATTTTTCTTTTGCATTTAACAGTATTATTAACTTATAAAAGGAAATCTACTACAATGTACTTTAGGAATTATTATACATTTGCCAATATTCGCCTTTTGTTTTCAATAAATAAACAGTATGTCTATAAAATGTTTTACACATTTTGATGCTGAATTCGTAAAATAAAGAAAATAAGTGCCAATAACTAAATAGTCTTTAAAAAATTTTATTGATCTTGACAGTAGACTTCTACGTGCTCGGTGTTCCTTCGTAGAGAGAATATATTTAGCAACATGTACGGGCAAGCATGTTGGCATTCACAAAGGTTATGGCACCTAAAAGTTTGGCCTTTTAAGTCATTAACATTTGACATTTTCTTTCTCTAAATTTTGTTTTTCCAAATCCCCAAAGTAAAAAGTTCATTTGACGTTATATCCGATGAACTGGGTAGATAAACAGTTCGTATATTTCATCCGACTCATCTTTCCAGAAAAATCATTTATAAAACCATAACAAAATTCTCCAATGAATAAAGGCACTATCTTGTTGTAAAACGACATCTGGTTGAACTTGTTCGAGATGCGGAATTACGAAATTTTCTAATATCTTAAGGTAAATAGCAGATACGAATGTCTTTTCAGTGAAAAAGGACAAGGACGTGGTCTTACGTAAGTCTACACCTTATATCACCTTTTGTTTCTCATGGTATTCATAAATATTTTCATATTCTCATGTGTGCACATTCTGAAAATTTAGTATGCTAGAAAGATTAAAGCAAGTTTCGTCAAAGAACATTATCAGACGAAGAAATTCAGGAACATTTTATATCCTCCTTATTATGTCAGTTGCGAAGTTCATTCCACTAGGTCTGTTGACCAGTTCCAAGATTTGAACGATTTGTGAAATTTCTTAGCATACCATCTTAAATTTTTAATAAGAACCTTGTACACAATAGAAACTATGTATTTAATTCTCTTGTTAAGAGTGTCATAGATCTTCTAGGATTGTGGAAGAATGTTCGTCTGATACACACGATATCAACATCATTTAAGCCCGCGAGATTCTCTTCTTACTTAATACACTTACAGTTTCTAGAAACTTCATTTTCCACCACAAGATACTGTTGCTTGATGGAAGATATTTCTAGTACACTCTTCTGTAATTACTTTGTGTTTGTGTGATTGATTTTGATTCAATGAACTACTATAAGGTCTGTGATTTCTCTTGTGGTGTTGCATTTTCCTCACTTTCCGATAAACAAAGCATCACAAAGAATAAAACATCGAATTAATACTTCAAAATAAACACGTCACTGCAGTTTAATTTTTTTGAAAAATAAAGATTAATAAGGGCAGTATTTATAAAGGAAACGAGAAAAACAAAATATTGATGGTATGGGAGAATATAAAAATGATATTTAAATGAGAAAAAGAAATTTTCCAACATTCCAAAAGTTGAACGACGCCAATGGAACGAAAGCGTGAGGAATTAATTTGGTTCACAATACATGGAAGTATAATTTCGGGAATTCACTCTGAAGAATTTTAATTTTCAGCTGTTAAATAACATTTGATAGATTCTATTTGATCGGGTGATTATTAATTTTTAGAACTTTTCCTATGGAACACAGGAATATGGAAATCTTTCCTATGACCCACTGAATACAGTAAGTCTTCTTTGAAAAATGACACAATATAGATGTTCTAAAAACGTTCAGACAAACTGTATGCTTATTAATAAGTCATTAATAAAGTATAAAGTAAGAAGACTTTTAGAAAAAAATTCGTGTGATAAGTATAAATAAAAGAATTTATTATAATATAAAATTCCGGCTGAAGAGACTAATTCTGTGGCTAGGAAGTTAGTTATTGATGAAAATCACGTTTCCAAATCGAAGGAGAAAAGTAACGTTAACTAATTTCATTTCAATGATAAAATATCTTTTTCCTTCTGGAGCTTTATAATATCTCTATATTAAAGAAACTGATGAAAGAAATCACCAGTTTAACGTTTTATATTATTCTTTGAAAAAAAAAGAGCCTTAACAATCACTGCCTGACCCAGATTCCACGTGAGCCTTAATAAACTACAAAATTCGTTTTTCAATAAATCGATGAGTCGACTGGGAAAACGCACACATTTTTTGATGAAGTCTGGTGGAGGATGAAATTTTTCTTCGCCTAATGGACGTTATTTAATTAATCATAATTTTTTTCTCGTTACGGCAGCAGCGATCGCCTTCTTTGACAACAAGAGGTGCCTCCTGAAATAGGGAAAAAACTTTTTAAAGGAAAACTAGAAGCGAAAAAATAACAGAGAGGGATAATCATTTTTACAATAAACATAATGAACTTTCGGTATGGTGAAACTTTCATTAAGGACTTTCCTGTGTGACATTTTGGGAAATGCATAGCTTGGAACAGTTACAGTTAATGTGACTGACTCCCCGTATACGAAAATGGTTTAGAAATGAAGTCACGTTACCTATTTGTCATTTTTATTTATCATTCTGATTACCATTACGCATCGTTAGGTGGAAGAAACTATCATCAATCACCGGTGGAGTTCAAAGTATTCGTTTTAAATGCAAATAATTACAAAAAGATTTTTTAATGAAAGTAACGTTAGAGATACAATTTAAAATAATTCTTTTATACTTCACTGCTTTTGCATATTAAAATTAGTAACATACTTTCGTAGTTCACATTTTTGTTTTCATATTGTATCAGTGGAAATAATTCTTAACAAATGATGCAATTTGGCAATGGATTCTATGAGAACATTGACATGCATGCCGTTTGTGTGCGTTTTCTGGAGCATTCAAATCTCTGGTTAGTTAAAAAATAAAAAGCTCAGCATCTAAAAACATATTAATCAAAAATACGTTATGAAAATAAAGAAAAACAAAAGCCATATAGTTTCTTCTTATGATATATGACTTTTATTTTCAATTGCATGTGTAAATTTGGTCATCAAAATAATGGAAACACTTAAGATTTATAAATAATCCTTTATAATCATGACGTAGGACCGTATTTTGTATGTAATACAGTTTGCATTCGCCTAAGAATTTATATATACGAGTGCTAAATAGTGCTTAGAGAAATATTTTGTATTGCAGGCAATTTGTTGAATAAATATTACAAGTATTTTTTTTTTTCGTTACTATTCCATTATACACCCGCAATTGATCATCAAAGTGATTGCTAAGCAGTTTCCGTCTGAAATAAACTTCGGCGTTTAATAAGTTTTGCCAATAAATAATTATTTATTTTATAAAACGTTTGTACTATATTTTTTAGTAGTTTCTAAAAATGAAAACCTTTTTAAGGTATACATGCCCCAAATATTTACGACAATGATTAAATAATTATGATTTTTCTAAAACAATTTTAAGCACTGCACAAAATTTCATTTATATATATATGGGCCGTTTATTTTGAAAGTGGCCTAACTCCATTTTTCAATTTTATTTCTGCTAACCGTGGTTACAAGTGTACAATTTCATGTTATTTACAAAAAAATAAAAATAAAAAAAAATTTAAATTAACACCTATGGGTGCACTTAAACAGTATGACTCATTAGTATTCTATACGTATATTTTTAAATTCATTGAAACGCAAACCATTAAATATCTCGATTTGAAGATAAATGGAGTTAGACAGCGACCACCTTTAAAATTTTAAAATAATATATATATATATATATATATATATATATATATATATATATAGGGTTATCATAATAATGGAAACACCTCTTCTTAGATTTATAAAGGATCCTTTATTAGTACAGTAAAGAAACGCCTCTGGCATGTAATACAGCTAGGATTTGCTTTTGAATGAATTCATACTGCTGAATATTTAGAGGAATAATGTACCATTCTTCCTTCTTTATGGAGATATTGGGAAAATTTTGAAAGATGTGGTGGATATCGATACCGCTCTGAATGCTTTAGAATAGATTATAACTGCTCAATTATATTGTGGCAGGGGCAACTGTGTGGGGCAAGGCAAATGTTTAACTTCATCCTCGTGTGATTGCAATCACGATTGGGCAAGTCTTGATGCATGGTTGGATATGTGCATTATCAACTATTATCTGTAAGAAATATCATCATAGAATTTTCTACGTTACGATTGGTGCTGCGAAAAATCAAGATACAGCTGTCTGTACCATGAAAAATCCACGTCCATGCTAAACAGTTGGAGGAAGACATAATCATACACCTGTGTAGGTGTTCTCTAAACTTGAAACTGTCTTGTCGGAAAAAATGCCAAAGATGACTCGTCAACTATATTATTTTCTTCCACTCATTGATTAAAAATCGATATATATGAGTGCTAAACAGTGCTTAGAGAAATATTTTGTATTGCATGCAATTTGTTGAATAAATATTACCAGTATTTTTTCAACAAGTTAAACTTGGGTCTAGATTCCTTGTTTCATTAGCTAAGGATCCTGCGAGTGAGCTAAGTACTTAGTGAGGGCCTACTTTATTGCCAAGACTGATGAATTTTACTGGTGAAGTTGGACGCAATCAGTCCCGTATTAACTCTATCCTAGTATTTACTTTCATCTGGGTGGACAAAAAAGGATACCAGCACCACCTCTATTAAGGGATTCATCCGAGGACCCGTCAATGTTCTGTCTCTATACTTAAGACACAAATAAGCTACCAACCTCTCAGCTATTAATGCCGTGTTGATAAAAATAGAATCAGTGTTGTGCGTTTCAATGCAAAGGTTCAGTAGTTCGATCCTCTCCTCACTTTGTAATACTTCAAAATTTATTCTAAAATATCTTTAACAATTGAATCAATGCATCTATGTTAAAAAATTGTCAATAAAGTAACAAACAAACCAAATCAAATGCGGCGTTTTGCTATGGTCAAGATCGAACTTGAGACTTTCTATTTCGTGCGGTCTCTCCCCTAAGGCTTAATAAAATGGATGCTCGGGATTTCCCGCCAATATAACGGGTTTGTGACTGTCTTTTAATGAAATGTTCTATATATTGTTAAACTGTCAAGTAATTTGACATAGGTGAAAATATTTCTTGATTATGGGACTAAAATAGGCTATCAAAAAATATGAAGAAAAGAAAAAGAAAGAAAAGAAAATCTTTTCTTCTGTAAAAAATGACATTCTTTGCGTTATCGATATTTTTTTTTATAAACATATAAAGTGATTGCAAACTTGTTTTTGAATCTTTACTCACAAATAGTTTTATCACTTTAAAAAGAACAAGAAAATTTATCATAAGCCGCCTGCAATAAACTTGTCAATCAGTGTAAAGAAGTCTGATAACTAAAGGAAGCAAGAGACAAAGTAGGAATCCAAATAAACACTTCTCTTATTTCCCCATATTTTTCTCTAAAATAAATAGAAAATAGTTTTTCCAAGTTAAATCGCTGTAATAAAATCACTTCCTGGAATCACTCACTAAGGAATATGATTACGCGCTGTTGAAGGATATATTTTGATCAATTTTTTTATAATTCGAAAGGAATAAAAAATATATTGACACGGGAAATTTGTGTTTCCCATGTAAAAGTAAATTAATCACTTTTAAATTCTACAACATACCATTTTCTATCAAAGAATTATAGAATGTACCATATTTAATCTTTTATTTCAGATATTTATTTGTGGTTTATGCGATAATTTGAGTAAATAGGTAAGAACTATAGTTGCTTTTTTTCCATCTTCCTTTTTTCTTAATGAAGATTTAATATAGAATGCCCGTTGTTCAGTTATCATATTTATAATTAATATAGCTCAAATATACACGTTAGAGCAAATAACACATATATCAGTGTCAATGATTTGAATTTTAAAAAGGTATTAAATGGCTGAAAATTTATAGAATTAAAAATATTATTTAAATTTGTGTAAATATTTGAAGGAAAATAATTGATAAATATATTAAAGAAAAAATGTAAATCAATGTTTAATTCATATTAAATGGCAAGACATTACAAGATTCTTATTAAGATTACAAGATTAAACTAACCATAAAGTGGATGTTATGATTTATTTATTGCTTGCATAAACAATCAAATATTAATATTTAATATGCTTTACATGCTACAAGAAATAAATTTATATTTACTTAATGATTAATAAGTATAGCGGTATCAAGAGAGACAAATCTCCAATAATATATAAAATAATCAATTCCACTAAGATATAGGACAAAATTTCCTTTCCAACTGCTCACTGAAGAGCTAATACCACTGACAAATTTACTTGTTTTTGATTGGTGGACAAAACTGTATATTTAACATTATTGGTTAAAGCGATTATTTACTTAACTCACAGACCAATTATAAATAAAATAAAGTGACGTACACATGATCTCAACTACAACGAAAGAAACAACCAGTTTTTGGTTAAAAATACATGGATTTATTCAGAAAGATAATTGTAATGCTTTAAAAACACAGTTATATTGTAGCTAAAGTTTGTATTTCCTCACTGGAGTTGTCACTAAAATGACTGTAGCTAGCAATATTACATCAATACTTAGTTATGACTATATAACACGGATATGCTGTATTGCAGCTACTGATGTGTTTAAAATCTGCCTGTAGTTCAGGTTGCCGCAAGGAGAAAATATTTAAAATAATTCAATTAATGCGGGAATGTAAACAAGATTAGAGAATAAAAATCAAGAATATAGATCTAAAATTTTATGTATTAATTAAATATCATTAAAATTTTTATATTAATTATGGATCATGCAAAGTTTTTAATTTTATAGAGTGCCGCTGAGAGTTGTACAGAGTGCCAGATTTGGCAGGTTGCCTACCCCACTTCTACTTGTATTTAATGTAATTGATATTAGTATTGAATTGTAAATTACTCAACAAGATTTTTTGGAGAATGTTGTAGACGTTTTCTTAGATAAAAATAATGATCAAATATTAATAAAATTTTGATTTTTTTTAATAAAAATTTCTTATAATTCAAATTACATACATATTCATAACTATACAAGGAAACGTCATGAATCTCTATACAAAATGGATATAAGAAAGGAATTGTATGTAAAAAAATATACGTTGTTAAACATATGAACGATTTATATTTAGATAAATACACACTTTTCATACTCATATCAAATATAGTTATTCACGTCTGAATGTTAATTTAAATTAAATTAAAATTAACTTTTCTATATATTTTCAATTATTTTGTTAAAAATTTTAAAATACGAGTGAAAATTGCAATTAAAAACGGGAAAAATAAGAACTGTTTTTTTTTATGATACAGAAGATCTTTAACTTAAAGTATCCTGTATCTATTCCATTAAATGATACTCTGTTGATATTAAGGTACTCGGTGATTATGAAATGGATGAATTCATGTGACACGTTAAATAATCCCAAACGACAAATGAAAATCACTGATAACCTAGAAAGCAGTTCTGACGACTAAATAATTACTGAAAAAAAAAACAAGTTAAATCCAAGTTACGGCTTTATCAAAAATTCAGTCCTTTTCAAAGTTGTCCGTGAGACAAAAGAAACAAAGAGAAAGAACATTTCCCTTTTTTTTCCCTTTTCCCCTAATCTTTTATCTCAAAGAAGTACTTTATCAGGCTTTCTGCTAGCGATCCCTAATAACAGAAAGGAACAACTGGCCAAAAACGTAATAAAGATATAACTGAGCCCGGCTTGCAAGCAGAAAAAAAAGAAGGATCTTAGCTTCGTCTTTAATGTGTTTTTAATCGATTATTATACTCCCCTACCCCTAAACAGCACATTTAACGCTCCTCGGTTGAGTTTCAACAATGGGACAATGGAGCAAGTCAGCATTCCAAAGTGTCTTTGATTAGTGATTTGTACGTCCCCCAAAGATTCGAATAGGAATCCTTTTCCAGCTTCGCGACGAGAACATCAATCATTCTTAAATGTCGTTGTTACAGCTAGAAGACTTTTTAAAGTTAAAAATATGAATTTACAGTAAGGAGCAACTTATAACACAAAAGTAATAACTTCTTTCGTTGGGAAAACTGTTTAAAATTTCCTTATGTGTTCACTTAGTTTTGTTTTAGAGTTTTAAGCTGTTTGTTAATTTTTTCTTTTGCGGTTATCAATTTTTAATAAAGCTTTTAAATTGAAGTTTGTACACTCCATGGAATTTATAGGAAAAAATTAGTGTTTTAGTAATATATTAAGTATTACGACATTAACTATTTTAATGAATTACAAATGAGTATTTAATACGAAGCAATGATTTATATACTTTTCATTATTAGATGCTTGATTTAATTAGAAATATTTTTTATCCTCCAGAACAGAAAATAATCATAATGAGTTTCATATTAATTTGCCAAGTAAAAATAATAATGATTTTAATTTTTAGCAAAATATTATTATTAAAAAACAATATCATTCAAGTATTTATGAATGATATTCCTAAAGAAAAGATTGTAAAAATAAAAATAATTTACTGCATGATTTATTTTTTAGTGGTATGAACTTTGTCATTGTATGAATCACCTAAATTTTTTTTATAAAGTAGATAATTCTTTTTATGACAAAATTTAGGTAACTTTTATAGATACGGAACTATAAAATCCTTAGAGTAAGAAATCAGTCAAGAGATTTTTTTTACGGCATCTACTGAATTATTGTCGCTACCAGGAGACATTTTCATTTGTTCTAAAAGAAAAATGTCTCTTGAGTTTTCATTAAGCAAGTGGGCGTGATATAGAGAAAAAGTAGAAAATACACTTTTCCTTACCCACAGTGATTGAGATCGAACAATTTTTGACTCCGAAGTGTATGTTCTTATTAGTAAGCAATAATAAGCTCCATTATATATATGTATTTCTTGATAGTTATTTGTTTAATAATCCCCAAAATGATATCTGTGTTTCTTAATGTTTTCTAGACTCTACAAGAAATGATTGCAAATATTCGCATGCCCAATTTGTAATTTCGGTTCAAAGCAAAATGAAATGATCACGAGTTATCTATTGTATTCAATTCATTTTAGGCTTATCACGCAATTCTATTTGCTTCAATATTGTTTCATTGCAATGAATTTATTGAACTTTCATGAAATTTTTCGCACATCAATTTTTTAATTAATTATAAAGCTAAACATCTTTACTTGTTTGGTTTTTTTTTCTTGTTTGTGAAAATGAACTGAATTAAAAATTTAAAGAATATTGATGTAAGAAGAATATTAAAAGCAAATAATCAAAGTGATTAAAAATACCTACATATATTATACTTTGCAATAAAACTAAATAACTTCTAATCAATTGTAGTAAATGTTAAAAAACTGTTGATTAATCGCATTGAAATATTTATATACTTGTGAAAGTAAAGTGTATAAATTAATGTTGTTTTGTTAATCGTTGAGTTAGTTATAATTTTCAATAGAAGGAAAAATTTACGGAAATATTATCTTTAATATCTAGTAACATAATAATGTTATTTTAATTTAGCTTCTCAAGTATTAGGGAGATAAAGCTATTTCGAGTCAACACTGAATTGAAGAATTTTACATTTCATCATCATATACCATAGGAAAAGCTAAAATTAATAACAAAGGATTTATTGCATTACTTTTTGATAATCTTCACTAATCAATAATGCCTCTATAAATTTTGTACACATCCAATACTGGACCAAACAGTAAGATCTGATAGCATTATTCCTCATAACTAAAGCCGCCTATCTGAGTAAAAGAGAGTATATTGGGTTTAGTCTCTCCAAAAAGAGTTTTTCTGTGGTTTACTTTTTAAAAAAAAACTGTTTTATAACGGTTTTACTTTTAACGTAGTAAACACCAATCGAGTCGGTCTGCTTTGTTGAATAGAACGATGTTCGATTTTCTTACGGTAATATATCCGTAGCTTACAAAGATATACAATTCTGTAAAGTATTACAATGCACGTAATAAATAGATTCGATGGAAAATCATTGTGGATAATTTGGAGGGGTTTCCTGGGGTTTTTAACAATTTTACGACAACGGATATTGGCATCTCATTTAATCAATTTATTGGGAAAACCAAAATATCAGTTCGTATTCCAAATTTGGGTGTCTTCTCTTTCGTGTAATATGAGCAACAGTTGACTGTAATTACAATAATCCCACATGATTGCATAAAATGGATTCGTTAAAGTGACACAGTTAATTATATCTCCTTCTCTGTTCTGTTATTTTCTTATTTCATGTAACATTTCTCTCGAATTAATGATATTCTCGTTTTGAAAGCTTTATTATCTTCTATATGCCATAAACAAGAAATAAATTTGAATAAAATCTGACATGCAGTCAAGTTTTCAGCAAATTCGCTGGCATCTGATACATTAATACTTAGAAGTATATTTGCCTAACTCAATGAAAGTATCCAATGTTGAATTGTGAATGAAATCTGAGCACCAAATACGGTTCATAGTTATTCGACTGGAATAGCCATTGTTCTCATCATCAGAAAACTATGTATTCAACTGAAGACCAGTATCTGAATAAAGCCTATAAACACTATGTAATTTCCCATAATGTTCTGTTGTGAAGGTGTAGCTTGATGAAGAGTTTTTCAGAATGCGTGTCCACATCGTCATGTTGCAAACTTAAGAAACATTATATGCCTTCAGATCTTTCGAAGACGAACATTATTACCACATCACAGTTTTAGTGCGATGTGAATATTAAAAATACAATAGAATATCACTAAAAGTAATTAATAATGTTCAAAAAATAATAATATCAATCAGCATTTCTGTGTAGTGTTAATACCTGTTGCACTCGCTAAAAGTTTGTAAGAAATAGATTGGATAGATTCTTTTGAATGATAGAAAATTTTATTATTTTCGATGCTTTTATAAGCAAATAACACTAGTTTGATTTAGAAGAATTCACATGCTTTTACAGATCATCTGATAGTTAATGTTTCATGTCCCTGTTGGTGGATCTTTGTTCGATTTCTGGGTGAAACATACAGGTAATATTTAATATTATTTTTTCCCATTGTATTGTTTCTATTTAAAAGAATATCAGGCACAAATCTACCATTGTGTATCAAAGAAGTCATCGTGTACCCAGAACATAGTATATGTGTTTATTAAATTTTAATCAATTTGTTACTTTGAATCTATATAGAATAAACTATAATGAAAGGATGAATAAATGCTTTCTACTCTATGTGATGATTATTCTAATTTTATTTTACAGAGCAAATTAGTGATTTAAAGCAATATTTTATAAAACAGATTTACACAAGATAAAAGGTTACTCTAAGTTTGCAAAGTATTCCGAACCGTAAAGCTAATTAGATTGAAAGCCAAAAATTCTTTTATAATATAAAATTAGTCCATATAAGTATAATTCCAAAATCTACCTTCTTCTCAATACTTCCTTTATCAATAGTGGGAATGCTTCCTAAAAGTTGAACAAATTTAGATGCAAATTTGTGCGCATATCCGGAAACGGCTTCAAAAAATCGACAGTTACAGAATCAGAAAAGGAACATATTTCCAGAACGAATTCTAATCTCCAGGAAATCCGATCCCAAAACAATTTTGAATCCGATGGAAAACAAACAACAATATGGGAATGCTTGTTTCCTCACTCGCTTTGTGGAGCGATCAATTTTACGCGCACACTTTATAAACAACTTTTGCCAAGAATTGCGCTCGCTAATTAGAAAATAAATCATACCTCTCACCGAGAAAATATTGCCACCCCCGAAATTGATTCGTTATTTTCTCGTTATGAGATAACGAGCAAACAATGTCTAAACTAACCTGGCACACTATTTATAGCGACGCCCACTTAATGAGAAGCAAGGAGCGTAGGTAAGGATTTTTAGGTTGTCATGGTAGTTCTGACAGATTATATCTGATTACGTTTTTTTCCTTCCATTAATAAGCTGAAGCATGTCTAGCATTTCTATGCTAATATGAGGTGGATGAACCAACTTTTTTTGTTAATAGGTTTTTTTATGTTTACATTTGCTTATCAAATTATACATTGCTACGAAGAAGATATCCCTATTTGTAAACATGTGTAATGTTATATATTAAACAATTTGCATTTATCAAAAATCAATAATACTAATCAAATCATTTAATAAAATTAGTAAATCAACCATATGAATAGTTTTACTGAACGTATCTAAAACAATTTTTTTTATTTTTCTAGTATTTATTTTTATTTAAAAATGAAAGATATCAAGAAGTACTTACTATAGCGAAAGCTTTTGCGCTGAAATTTATTTTATAGAATTCTGAATTTATGCATGATATATACCATAACAATAGAATATTTTTAATATAATTAAAGAAACCCATAATCATGGTATTCTAGTATTTTATTATTATTATTAAAGGCATAATATATTAAAGGGAATTAGAAAAAATAAGAAGAGATTTTATATTTTTCCAAAGAAAAGTAATTATTTCAAATTGTTCAAATGTTACAGTTTTCAACATTCGATTCTTTACCATTCGAAATAAAAAAATAATAAGTGAATCCTGATTTAAATTAAAACTTAAATATTCCAGTTAATTAAATCACCATATGAATTTACTGTACAATCTCTATACATCCTCAGTAATTTTTAGTCTTAATATTTTTTATGATATTTTCGCCACAATTTATCTCTACTTGCTACTGGTTTTCTTTAAGATTAGTATAGACTAATTTTTATTTTCCTATGCACCTAAGACCCACATTACTAGATACGATGCATTGCTAAAATTTAAGCTTTTAAATACCTAAACAGCAAGGAATTCTGAAAATCACGGTACATAAAAATCTCCCCACGTACCACATTTTAAACATGATTGATAGGAAATAAACTGCGGCAAATCCTGGTATTTTAGTCATTTTAGATCATTAAGTTATGAACTATCTTTTAGCTGGAGGCATAAATTGAAGAAGGTCCGGATAATTGTGAAATCGTTATGTTGTGGCATAAGATCTGACAAGTCTCTAATGGAAAAGCAGGCTTAGAAAATGAATAAACTGCAGGCGCAATTTTACTCAATAAAAGAAACCTTGTGTAATGTATTTATTCCTTGTATTAATTTGATTTATACCATGCAAAAGTTGCCACTACTTCCTGATATTGAACTTGAGGCAGTTGAATAAATTAATTTTCTGCTGTTATTCTAATTTACTACTTAAAAGTTAAGAAATTTAGAGACAGTACAACTCTTTTAACTTCATGAAAATATTATATATATATAAGTATAAAATTAAATCGGATCAGAGTGAGAAATGTGAAGCTCTATGTCGCCCCAAAGGAAATCTAGTCATTAAACTATGCAAGGAAAAATTGAAAGATTAAGTAGAAATGTTATCATGAGATAACCCCAAGATAAGTACTTTAAGTATCTTTAAATAATTAATTGCATGTATGGTGAAAAGGATTCTTGCACGCAACATCATATGGTAAGTAAAATCAGGCAGATAATATTTTTAAAATATATAGAAAATATGTGCGTATGTTTAAGAGATGTCTGCATTCTATTTTGAAATTACTTTATGGATTGTAAGAAAGTATATTCAATATTTTGGTACTATTTCATTATAATCCCACAATTGATTATCGCAGAGATTGCTTTTAATTCTATCAGAAATAAACTTTGGCGTTTAAATATAATATATATTTTTATTCCAAAGTTTTTGCCAACAATAGTAATTATTTAGCTTATGAAATTTAAATAAAATGTTTTTAGTAATTACTAAAAATATTAATTTATCCAAGCAGTACATGGCGTAATTATTTCTAGTAATTATGATTTCTTTCTTTCCCGTAACAACAATTATCGTAAGAAGGTATAATGAAATTGTACCAATATTTTTAACTTATTAAATGATATTTTTTATGTAACTTTTATGTAATGAAGCAAATAACATTTCGTTTAAAAGATACTTATTTCTTTAGATATAAACGGAATATTTCTTAAATTATTACTGAACGGAAATTTGAAACATAATAGTGTATTTTGTTTTTATAAAGCATGTACCTTGAAACTGATATTAAAATTAAAAACATTTATCTCTTCATCAAAATACTTTTCCTTCTAAGACTAGCGATGACACTATGATTCTAGTTATTCATAAGAACAAGTAGCAAGAGAAGAAGAAGTATTTTCGAAAATTTGTTAAAATGCTGCAGTGTCAGAGCAAAAGTTTTATTTACAAATTTTATTTTATCATAAAACAGTGATCTATCACAAAGTATGAGATTTGGTCTCCAAAAAGGCTATGGAGCGATTTTAATATTATATTAGACTACTTCGCAAAATTATAGTACGTGAGATAATTTAAAAGATACGTGAAAATAATATTAATGATAGTAAAAAAGGAAGGAAAAACTTAAACAAAAGTACAAAAATAATGTTAAGAGGCTTTTTTTCCCCCCTTTTGTAAAATATTTTGTAAAATGAATCTATATACAGAAAAATGTAATGAATATTACAGGTATTTTGGTAATTAGTTAATGTTAATTATTCTTATCAACCATTTAAAATGCTCTTAAGCACACAAAACTCTGAAAATAGCTTAAAATATTGCTTTCAAGAAAGAGAAATAATCATAAATATTTAGCTTTCTATTAAAATTATTTAACAAATAATTTTTTAAATAGATGGCCCAAAAATTAAGGATTTGAAAAAAAATATTCATAGTAAAATTACTAAAATGTGTTCATTTATAAAATTATAAATAACTATTTTGGAAATGACAAAATGTTTTGCATTGATTATACTATATAAAATGATAACAGTAGCTCATATTTCATTGCGGAAAATATGCAATGAAATATGAGCTGCTGTTATCATTGTGTAAAGCCTATATTCTATTCATTTTAAATTATTAAAAACTATGATATTCTACAATTATTTACTCAACTCTCAAATTGTAATATTTTGCTTCTGAATCTTTTTATGTAAAAAGAAATTTATTGCCAATTTTTTAAATTATACTTTAAAAAATATACTACTTCTTAAATATATAGTACAAAATAAACAATAAAGTTCTTTTTGCTTTTAACGGCTCAAATAAACATGATCTACAAAAAGTGTAGCCTATTATTAGTTCTCGAAGTACTTAATCATCATCCCGCACCTTTTGCTAACGTGTTTCTAGTTATGAAATCTCCTTGTGGTAAAACTCAAGGGTTTTGGGCACAAAGAGGTCCGCGAGTGCTTGGTGCAAGTCTTCTTCATTGGCGAAGGAATTCACACGAAGATGACTGTGATAATCTGATGATGTAAGGTCAGGTATATTAGACCTGACCTTACACCATACAGCAACTGTTTTGGGAGACTTTATGTCATCAGGACATAAAGTCTCCCAAAATGTTGCTGTATGGTATTCCTGAACACCCACGCGACATGCGGCTTCGGGTTATCAGCCAAAAATAGCACACCCTTGCTATTAACCAGTGCTGGGTCCTTCTGTAGCAATGCCTGTTGCACACGTTCTAATGCGAATACAGATACGCAATGACTGTTTGGCCAGCTGTAGCATTTCATAGTGAACCACTTGACGACTAGTCCACCAAACACAAAACATAATCTTTCGTGAGTGCTTGTGGGAAACAGCATCCTGGGATGATGCTGTGGTACCATTCATAACACTATCACAAAACGCTTGACATATTCGGAAGCTTGATGCAACAGCTGATAAGCCCACTTTGAAATCGTAAAGCAAACAATACTGAATGACAACAAACAATACTCCTTCAAACAAACAATACTCCTTCGACACGTCCATTTCTCTTCGCTACTGTACGAGTTATGATTTATGAATGTGCGTGGTGGAATAACTTTTACAATGACTGATATTCCTACTCTAGACTGACCGGTGTGTCAACCACGTAATACACTAATTTACTTATTCTCACTTCATTCAATGACAACGTAACAATGGCAAGGACTTTCTTGTTTACCTAATAATTTCAGTTTAAACAGAGTACTGTTTGAATATCAATAATTTGAGGAAGCAATCTTAGCAGTTTTAACAAAAATTTATACTATACAATTTTAAAATATTTTGTTACTAGGATTTTATGCTAACAATATCATAAATAGAATTACCGGTAAAAGGCTACTTCATTTAAAAAAGATTCTAATTCAATAATATAGTTAATGACACTGTATTTAAAAAAAATTATGAACAAATTAATTCCTTCTTTCTTTGTATAATAAACTTTTAAGGACAAACTTTGTAGGAAAAAGTCATAATATGTATTAAAAATTCTTCTTTTTTAATAAAATAAAATACTATTGGCTTTATAAAAATATTTTATAGATATTAAAATATAAAAAATTTAAACAGAAATCGTGCAATGTATTTTTATTAGTTAGTTCATATAGTTAGTTAGTTCATATAAATTAGTTAGTTCATATATTTACCGATAAGGGGTGCTCACAAATAAAGTTTTTTTATTTAACTTTAAAAGAAAGATCTTATGAATATTTTCTCAATTGGTTGTGGTTAAAAAATCTAGACAGCCATCTATAAAAAATAATGGCTTGGATTGTTTAATTTTTCAAATTCGATGCCTTAAAGTTTTAAAATTATATAGAAATTATGCCATAGAGAAAACTAATATAATTATTGCGTTCTTCATAATAGAAAAAAAAATTTCCAAAGGGCAAATGTTAAGGGATATTGCGTTTCTTTTTTACTAAATTATTTATTTGGCTACTGAATTCTCTTATTTGTTTCATTCCTAAATGGGATGTTCTTTCCGTTTCTTTTTCTTGCTTTCGGCTCTGAAATAAAATCGTTTTACTAATTAGTTTCCTATAAAAGATCCTTCAACAAATAAATTTAATAAAAACCATTGATATTTTTAATTAATTAATATTGAAGTTTGAATTTTTATTTTGTTGTTGTCATTTGTTTAGTTTATAAGATTTAAAATATCAAAACAGATAACTACCTCACAGCCAAAGATTAAATTTTTTAACAAGTTGTTAAAAATTTGAGAATTCACATCCATCATTAACCGGATAGCTTTTAATTTCAAGATTTTGCCTGTCTATAAATAGTATATTTCTCCATTTAAAACTTTGGAGTTGAATAACAATATGAATTCTTATTTAATGATTTCAAGTGCTTCTGATATATCCATTATTTTGATATAATATTTATTCGTTGTTATTTTGAAGAAACAATATTTGAATGCTGATGTCGATGATAGTGATCTAGGAACTTTTAAGTAATTTGTATTAAGTATTTACAAGTACATTAACTAATTTTTTAAATAAAGTAAATATTTTGGTTTTTTATTTATTATCTTTAACAGAAACATTTTGTCTAATTTTTTTTGTCTGATGAAGGAAATTCTACATCTTTCAATAAATCTAAGCAAATCTGCTCAAGTTTCTACTTTTGTAGCAAAAAGTTTAAAAACCTTCTCCATATATCAAGATTCTCTTTGGTTTTAATGGTGTGAATTATTTAATTGCAGCTAAATTAAATAATGCATACCAGAAATAATATTAGAAAAATATTTTCAATTGGATATATAGTTGTAAATATGTATATAAAATAGTTATTTTTTTATATGATTTATATTGCCTCTTCTAGTTATTGGATCTAATTTGATGAAACTAAAAGCTAGAACATTTATGTAAGTTGAAATAAAATCCATAAATTGCTTATATTGGTGGATAATTTTAATCAGGTGACTTAAAAAAGCCATTATTTTGAATTACTACACGCGCGGAACTGTATTTTCTATTTAACTAACTGGAAAACATGAAATAATTCAAGGGATATCTTAGAAAATACAAATTTGTATTCCATTAGAAATACCTATGAAAAACGTTTCCAGTTTTTGAAATGTTGCCCTGTTCTGCTTTGATATTTTCTTTTCAAATTGTTAAAAATAGTTATGGGAGATAATGAAAATAAGTTTATAAAGATAATGACAGTCTTATGTGAGTAAACCTTTCTAGTTTTTATAGGATTTTTCATTCGTTTATGTGTATTAGGTGTATTTGGAAAGTAAGTATCGTTTCACTATACGGCCTCCGCAATGCCATGGTTGCTGTCATAAACATGCACTGGCTCTCAATTGACCCCTTTTAGGTTGTTCTACGTAGTGTTTTCAGTTTGCAGAACACATGTAAGATGCTTAAGACAATTACTGATTTCGCCGACTATGAAATTAGAGCTGTAATTCGATTTTTGAATTTAAGGGATCTGAAATCAGTTGAAATCTATGGACAAAAAGATATTTCGTGAAGAAACGAATGGAGAGTATTGAGTGATGAAATGGGGAGAAAGTTAGTTAGAATGTTAAATGAAGGTCGAACAGTGTCCACGATGAGGCCTGAAGTGGTCGGCCTTCTGTTGCCAAAGATGATCTGGTAAGGAAAGCTGATGAAAAAAATCTATACAGATAGATATTTTCCAATGACGAGGCTCTCAGACGAATTTGTGTAAATTTGACGTACTGCTATGGAGTCATAGCAATAGTATTAGCGGGAAGTTTCTATAAAGAAGATATGGAAATGCTGGTAACCCTCTACGACAAGTGTTTTAATATTTTCGCAAACTGTGTACAAAAATAATTTAAGATATGTTTTTTCGTGTAAAAATAATATTGGTTTGTAGAAATTTCTGTTACTAATTTTTTTTTCTTTTCAAAACTCTACTTATTTCCCGAACACAACTTGTATGTATAAGCTTTTTGATATTAAACACTACTTTTTGTAAAGCAAATATTTTTCAAAAATTAACTTCAAACAAAAATTCATGTATCCAAAAATTTAAACTATGAAGAAATACGTTTATCTTGATTTCCAATGATGCTATTTTGGAAACTTTAATTTAATTGATATTAAATTATTGTTGAGCTTTAAAATTAAATGATACAAATTCATACCATGAATACATCAATGTTCCTTAATCCTAACGGACTGATGAAGTTTAGTCAAATTCGCATTGTAGGCGAGACATTCATTTCTGCAGGGCATTTACAACAATGGAGATATGTGATTGTCTTGCCAAATGCAGAAATAACTTCATAATTTTCTACTGATCAGATTCGACGAGATTAATGGAACTTAATAATTGCAGAAATGTTATGATAGAATGCAAGTGAATTTGTGAATTATTTTACGAATGCATTTCACCTATGTTAAATACAATTCCTAATTAATGTTTCACACACACAAATCTAATTTCATTTAGTAGTTTATTAACATAATGTACTTTTGTGATAAAGGAAAGTTCATGTGACAAAAATCTTTAATATTCAAAAATGTTGTCAAAGACGTTATTAATATTCTGAAACGGAATGCAGTTAGACCAATTTTAGCAAAATGTATCTAGTATGAGACAAATTGCAATTTTATTATTTTAGGAAAAAAAAGATAACTATTTTATGCTAACAAGATATATACCTATGAATACTACACAGCTGATATGAATAAGACTTTGCCAATAGATTCCTGAAAAACTAAGAACATTTAGATAATAAAAACAGTAATTAAGCCAAAAACTTCACCAAGAAAACAATAGCTAGGTCTTATAAATAATTGTTTGGCTGCATTCAAATTTATATTAATTTTAATAACAATAGAACTTTTTAATAGTGTTTTTGAAGACTATTAAAAATACTATATTTCATTAGTTTCATATAGTGTTATTGAAGACTATTAAAAATACTATATTTCATTAGTTTCTTTCTTTCTACTTTTTCCAATTCTTTTTAAAATTTCGATACTTTTAATTACGTTGGATAGCTCCAAATTAGTTTCTTTATGAGCCACACTTCAATTTTTATTCAGTATTGAAATTTACAGTATTAACTATAGTAACTATAGTAGTTGGATGGTATCGGCTATAGTAGTTGAATATAGATACCTATAGAAATTGGAATTTTCAATGTGCAAACCCATCATTTAAATATAGGTTACTTAACTTTAAGCCTGATTTAAACATAGAAAAATAAAGATGAATTTCAACTTACTTAAATTGAAATAAGGATTATTAATAATAATTCATTTAAAATTAGGTTTAATCAACGATGTGAAAATTAACTTTCCTAAAACTTTGAATCACAATTTTATGCATTTTTAAAACAGAAACACCAAAGAGATTTAAAATTGATAAATCTGAATGAAGGAAAAAAAAAAAAAAACGCGAACCAAAAATAATATTTGTTATGTTGCATGTAAAATTAATATTGCATTAATGAATAAAATTTCTAATCTTGTATTTTTGAAAATTTTGTGGAAAGATTCTGTGTTAAATATGTTTTTTACTTGTTAATAATTGTTAATATGTTTCTAGTTAAAAGGTACTTTCAGTAAATTCTATAAAGATATCGAAAGACATTTTACAAAATAAGCAAAACTAAATCGGAATAATGAGGAAAGGAATTTTAATTTGTTTTTAAATTAAAGTTTATAATTTGCATATTATAATACTTTGAAAAGTTTGTTTATTTTATAAATGAAACAATTTAATAAATAAAAAATATAATTCAGCTGTCAGAAAAAATATAAAAATGTTTATTTGTTATTTAATTAATCAATTTACATTTTTTTAATTTAGTATATGCATTTTGGCAATATCCATATTCATTCAGAACTTGAAATGCATTAATTGCATAATACTGATGGCCCATTAACTATTCCTTGTATTAAAATACGCATATTATAATTCTGTTCAAATGAGACAGTATATTATCTTAATATGAATTGATATTTACAATTCCCTTTCAGTAGACATTCAGTTATATGATTATCTGCAATCTTCTTACAAAATGTTTGAAGGGTTTTATAAGTTACATTTTATTAAAAGTTTCATGTCAAATGAAAAATAAAAACTGTCTAGCTGAATGTGCCCATGTTAAAGTTAAAGAGAAATCCTATTTACTTAAGTTTATTTACTTTGATAGCCATATTTTCTTTTTTGATATTTAAAAAAAAATAACAACAAATTTTTTTTTATCTAACATGCAAATTACTGTTTATTTAACTTAATATTCATTGTTCAATCAAAAACATACTTTACAGTCTAAGTAAATATAGTTTGTGCATACCATAAGCCGATAAGGCAACTAAAGAATTAACAATCTGAATTTCCCTTTAGTAATCCATGAGTTTGAATGTAATTCGATATTTATTTCAAATTATGGAAAGCGGTCGAAATACGTATTATTGCAAAAATACTCATAGAATGATAAGATAAATGAAAAAAAAAAAAACAATAAAACTAAGGATATTTTACGTGGTAAAGTAAAGGATGGGGTTTCCTGATTGGTTAAGGCGTCGTTCTCACTATCGGAAGGTCGTGAGTTCGAATCCCGCCTTAACCGAAGATCCCCCGTGCCTACTAAAGACGGCAGAACACATTAAGAAGATAGTCAGCGAAATATCTTCTAAGTGCAATGACACCTCTGAGGGTGGCGGGTCAGCCATCGGGCTGCTTCACTTTAACTGGTAAAGCCCAATTATGGATAAGTACAGGAAAGCATGCTGGTGCAACAACATAGTAATGTATGTAGAGTTTTATTTTTATTTTTTTTGACTAACAAAGCTTTGTTTTTGGTCCTACAAAATTAAGTTGTAAAATCAAAAAATCAAATAAAAATTTAAATTTTGCAAATTTTATAGAAATTTATTTAATTACTTAATTTTGTTTTGAGGATACTAATATGTTATTATTAAAATACTCGTTATGTTATTATTAAAATCTCGGCAGATTATTGAAGATAAATAATTAAAATCCTTAAAAAAAGAATCATTTTATGTATCAGCAGAAAAAATTGAAATATTTTCTATTAGAATTTGAATTTAGATAGATTGTATGGGATAAAAATAAATTGATTACTGCATAACAGGAATTGCAAGAATTATATCTAGAATATTAACTTACAAATACTGAAGGAAATAGAAAAGGTTTAACTATTTACTATTATTTAATCTATCTAAATGAATTATAGAGCTTGAAGTCTTTCTTCTGTGAGACTAATGTTTCCACAAATTAGAATTTTTTTCCATTTAATATATTAAATAATTTGAATATATACAAATTGAAGAAAGGAAAACTTTTTACCTTTCATCAATATTAAAAAGTATTAAATGCATTTCTATCTCCAACTTTCGCAATATTTTGATGTCACTTTAATACTTCTAAGGCGTATCACGAAATTTCATTACATAATATATATTTTTTAACATTTATCTACCATTTAAATTAATGGCAAATTCACTAATGGATCGCAAACTGCGAAACGATATCAAGAAATACCAAGAAAATAATTTTCTTGGAGCCATTTCAATTTTACCGTTATTTTTCTCTTTTACCACCCACGTTGACTGACAGCTGTACTTGAAACATCAATCAGCAAATAGGACGGTTGTACACAAAAGAAATTTCCATTTGCAATAAAAAAGCGAAGGACTTACTTCACTTTTCCATTTCCGGAAATTTCGGCATAGATTTTGAAATCGACTGAACTGGTAGAAATCTGCCCCTTTTTTCCGGAAGAAATTATTGATTCTGTTTCTTTTAAATTTTTCGCTGCCACTTCAGAACGCTTTTGAAAAGTAGAGAAACCCAGTAGCGAAGAAACGAAAGAAAGTAATAAAACAAATTCCAGAAGCAGGGGGTGGGCGAAGAGAAAAAAAAACCCTTTCGCAATTTCCCTCTGCTTTTCCCTTTGAACTCTCTTTTCCACTCTCTCCTATTTCTCGAACATTTTATTCGAACTATTTTTTTGCTATTCCTTTTTCGTTGTTTTGAGTTCGAGTTAGTTTATTAATTATATCGTACCGGAAGTAGAAAGGTAAGGAGGGCTGTCATTATAAATGACGTAACGAGTTCTTTCGATTGCTTATTTTGATGTGGTGTAAAATCGGAAATGAATTTGTCAGAATAAAGTGCCATTTCAAAGTGAGAAAGCGACTAAAAATTAATTAGTTTTTGAAAAGAGAGAAGCGAAAATTATTGCAAAGATGAAGGGTTTGCCATTTTTTCGTATAATCGTTTTTCATTGAAGTGCGATGATTTTTATTAAGGGACTTATTTTCTTCATTTATTTTTCATTATTTAAAACGGTATTTATGTCTATAACGGTATTGTTACATTTTTTTCTATTCAACGAATTCTCGAGAGGCCAAATAAATGTTGTCGGAAAATTTAAATCCTTCTTTAAAACCTGCTAAAAACAATTGAAGTATACAAAAATAAACATTCATACTTTTTTAAAAACAATTTTGTTTGTTTCTAAATGAAACACGTTAAAAGTAGAATATAAAAGGTTTTTCTTATCAATTACTTGATGACAATCAATTACAATCTCTTACTTGATGACATTTTTCAGATTATGGTAAAGTCTCTGCGATCAAGTCAACTTGATGTCATTTATTAGTAAGTCAATGCTTATTAGAACACTTATAATAATTTTTATAAAAATACAATGTATATTGCAAGAGTTGAAGTAAATATTTTTCATGATATTTTTTTACTTGATTTTAAAATACATTAGTGCTGTACTAAGAGGTAAGTATGTGGGTATAAAATGTGTTTCTAAAACACATGATTTGACATCGCCAAGTAGTTTCTGCCACATATCCCTATGACTTATACGATAAACTTTCGATTACGCTATTCAACAAAGAGAGATAGATGTTGGATTTTTTATCTTCAGACGAATTAAGTTCAAGGTGGTTTTGCCGTGGAGATCCCCGTTTTGTAACTTGCAAACACATGAATATTGTCCACTATATATTACGAAATCTTCTAATCAGTTTTGAAATTTAATAATAAGTTACAAAAATCTCATGCAAATGATTTCGAATTTCGTAAAACTGCCAAAAAAACTGCATTTTCTCAGGTGTTTTACTTACTAAAATGCAGATAATGGATGTAATGGAAGTTAAAATTCAATCGAGCAATATCTTGTTTTCTATAATTTTCCACTGCACACAAATAGAAAAATATCAATGCTATTAAAGTTTTGGGTGCATTGAACCAACTAACTAAAAAACAAATTTGTCATTAAGGATGAAGACGCGTTATTTTGTTTCAGAAAAAATAAAAGGTTTTTCATCCGATCTGTACAGAATTCTTATCTTCATTGAAAGTTATATTGTACTTGATTTGTCAGACAAATTTTTAACAGTTAATTATATTTTTATTCTAATTAACGAATACGTGAAAACATTTTCTTCCTTCCCATGATTTTTATCATTGCTTTCATGAGAAAATACACCGTAATTGTAATTGCTTAAGAAAACTTTCAAAATAAGTTTTAAAAATCAAATAAATATAAAAAATCACTGCAAAATGTTTAGTTTCTATATTTTAATTTAAATTTAATGATTGATGAATTATAAATCACAAAATACTTTATAATTTTATATATTTTGGCTACATTCAATTCAATTGAAGTACTTTTGAGTTAATTGCTTTTTATTAAGTATCTTTATAGAGTTAAAACAGATAAATTTTTGGTATCTTTCCATATTGCATATGTATCTACTAATATAGCTTAACATTACTAATAACTTTTAAACCCATTCATAATATTATTGCATTAGAATTGAACAATGATCTACGGTTCTAATCATTATGGATAGGTTAAAATTAGGAGATCTTTGTGGCTAATCCAAACAATGAATATCTTTTCTCTTTCCAAAAATTTCCGAATAAGATGCTATAAAACATTATCCAATCATCTTACAACAAAAATGTATGGGGAGTTGAATGCTTAGTAAAAGTTCAAGAGTTATTATTTTGAAAAAATTAACAGTTTTAATTTTTTAAATGGAATTATGATAAAAATCAATAAGTTTTGATTATTTTTCCCATTTCTTACCACGATTGACAAATGTCACTTGTCATCATTTTCTTGTAATAATAAAATTAACTAAAAGTTATAAAAACAAAAGTATGAAAATAAATCAAATGAAAAAATGCATATAAATTAAATTATTTTGTGATAAATTGTGATTTGAATTGAAATAAAAATAATTTTCAAACATAAATTGGTGAATTAAAAATCAAATCTAATAATGTTAACAATTTTTTGAGAGGCAACATCTTATATTGATCATATTAATATTTTCCATTCATTTATTTTAAATATTTTTATGCAAACTTTACTCAGTTTAAACCAAGCAGTTTTTGTTTAAACCTCTAAATTTTCGAGATATTTTTCCGAAAAAATACCATTGGTCTCCTAATAATACATTCGCCTAACACAAGAGAGCAATTTTGAATAATTTGTTTATTAGAAACAACACACAAGAACGAATTCCTTAAAGTGATTTCGAAGAGAAGATCGATTTAAAAAAAAAAAAATTAAGAGGTGTATAAACGACACGCTTTATTAATTCCAAAAAGTACCAAAGTACTCGTCTTTCAAATGTGATAATAAAAAAAAAATTGGAGATTTACAGAGTCCTGCATCCTAAATTTAATCAACATATAAATTTTATGAAGAAGAAAAGATAAACGATTTATCGTGCCTATACTTTAATGAGCTTCCATTTATGAAAAAATAAATGTTATGTCTCGGGATTTTTTTTATAAATAGATATATATATGCACTTCAAACGAAATTCTACAAGGAAAATATGTAAAAAATTTAATAAAAAAGCAGTGTTTTTTTCCTGTTTAAAAAGAAACCTTTTTTAGGATGAAAAGATTAAGTTTAAAAAAATAACTATACATGTCAAATCGAGGGGAGAGGCATATAAATTGATACTAGATCCCTACTTTTTCAGATAAAAGAAGCCATAAAAATGAACGATGCTATGAAAAATATTTTTTCAGGACTTTAAATCCTGGTTTGATCCTTACTTAATTGAGTTGATTTAATTGCTTTTGATCTCTTGGTTATTTATTTTTTATAGTGGAGAAAGAGTTATTTTAATGAATACCTCATTCAAAATGTATGAGAATATTCGACAATAAATTTAAACCTTTTCAAATAACATACTGAGGTTTTTATAATTTCCATAATTTTAATGAATAAAGATTCACCACTCAAAACTCAAATTTCTAAAAGGTTTAAGCAGAAATTTTAAATGTAATTTATTTCTTCTGAAACATACAGAAGTAATGATCATTGATTGGAGTTTTTATTTCATTTAGAGATTATTTTTGTTTCTAAAATTTATATTATTTTGCTATAATAGGGCACAATTATATTCAAACCAATATTTAAATGTGGAAGCAGAAGAAAATTGCTTAAACTTATAAATTTCATTATGCAGACAGATACATGTGTGAAAAGTACACATTAAATTAAAATTTTGAAAAAGTATTTACGAATTTTAGTTAAAAAAAAAACTCTTATCTTAAATGTAAATTTTTATTAAGTTATTTTAAACGGATCTTTTAAAATCAATTTTGTTTAAATTTTGTAGTTTGTTTTGTTATTAAATATGACTTCTTACTTTTTCGCGTGCATGTTCGCGTACCAAGCAAAACATTTACAACTTATTACATTCCTAAATACGTTGACTGTTTAAACATATCGTTTAATATGACGAACTACAATTTTTATTGATAAATATTGGGTAACATTGTTATTTAGAAAAAGAATAATGTTAGCATTTATGCTTAATTTGTATAGTTATTATGAATAATGAATCTGATACTTTGTTATTTTATATTGATGTTTAATTATAAAAAGGTTTTAAAGTAGCTTACTAATTTTTCTTATCATATTTAATCTGAGAAATTAAAAACTGGTACAAGATTAGTTTTGCACATTTTATTTTCTATGTATCAACAATTTGAAAATCAGTTTTCATTTTAAATTTAAAGCAGCCATAATCAATTTAATTTATATCAAGTTTATTCATTTTTATGAATTGTCTCTCAAATGCGTAAGCATAATGAGTTTTTTTCCAATAAAAACAACTCTTTTTGATTTTCGTTGACAGTTTTTTTGTATTGAAATCATTTATTTTAGCCAAATGAATTTATATAGCATTTTTGAGAGGTTTTTTTTCAATCAATTGCTAAGTTTTTGCTTGAAGAAATATGCGTAAAAGCGTCTTTTACTAGAAGTGTAGAGGCTTAAGGTTTCATGCTTATAAAATGATTTTTTGAAACTAAATATGTACTCGTTCATTTTTTGGCCTTATCTTACAATTATGCAATGATTTTTCAAAATTAAAAGGAAGTTTAAGTCTTAAGCATTTAAGCGGATTATAAATTTTATTCTTTAAAATAACTCTAATTAAGAGAATGATTTATTTATATATAAACTATGAATAATGTTCTCACTAAATAGAAGCCTAATTATAAAGTCTTAATATCAAAAGTAAAGTTAGTTTATTGTCTTTGTTGCATAAGAATGCTAAATAAGTTTGTGAAACTACTAATTACAAAATGCTGAGAAAAAATGACTGGTTTTAGCTGATGATTGGTCACCGACAAATCAAATGCATTTAAAATCATTAAAATACCTTTTTCTTATTCATTTAAATTTAAAGATAGAAAGAATTAATTTCACTTATTTAAATATAATAATAATGGTTTGTTAATTTTATGTTTATTAGTACATTCATGAATTTGAAATTATCCTAAGCCATATCAATTTCTAGGGGCTTTCACAACACTATAAAAAGGAATGAATTTAACGCTTGAGCTTCAATAAGTGACACAATTTATAAACCGTCTCTTCTTCACACGATACCGAGGAAGAAACATTTTATTCCATGGATATTTATTGTGTGTAGACCTCCTTACCACAGTGTTCTCAGAGTGGTTCAAGCTAAATCAAACGCGATCAATTCTTCTACCATTTAATCTTGTGCAATCCCAAGGCACAAATGACTTCATGAGGAAATTAGTCATTACTCCCACAAATAGTCGGATATGAACATTATATAATTACCTCAAATTTTAGAGTTCTAACGGTAATTAGGGTCAAGCAGCTATTCCACTAGTAACCATTCCTTGTCAGTGGTTTGAACAAGAATATGCCGTTCTTCTCTCCATCATAGAGCAAGATCTTAAATTAACCCTGTATTTTCTTAAAGGAAATCCGTAGTAAAGTTTATTAAACTTTGAAATTTTGAAATTCTTTTCCAGAATTATGATTTACTATAAGTATACACAGTAAAAGTTTGGCTTTTTGTTGATGTATTTTAATTTCCATCTTAAAAAAATTTGGAAGAAATTCAAAAAGAATTTGGCAATACATTATAGAAAAAAAGAAACTCGTTTAAAATTATAAATACCCTTTCATGTAAAAGGATTATTTTTTCAATATATAAATATGGTATTTCAAAATAAAATATTGATAAGCAATAAGATATTTTTTTGAATAATTCCTTTTTTAAAAAAAACTAACTTTATGAAAAGCACTGTTACAAAATTGCGATGCATAAGACAATAAATCATGCAAGGGAAAAGAAATTTAACTGTAGGAAATTGTAAAAATGAGTATTTTAAAAAGTAAGTACTTTTGTGCTAACACTTCAAAACCTGATTTCTAAAAAAATCCAAAAATTTATACTATTGCAGATTTTCTGAATTTACTATAATTAAAAATTAGTATATATATATATATATATATATATATATATATATATATATATATATAATTAAAATAACAAATGTTCACTTCCTCACATGCTATAAAGTTTAATTGATAATAAAAAGACAAATTAATAATTATTACATGAAAAGCCTCAAGATGTAAAGGAAAATGTATTTTTACAATTGACGAGTATAGATATATTTTGATAAATGCAATAAAAGAGCAATTTATTAACGAAAATCTGGAAAATTTAAAAATTATAATTTTATAAAATATTAATGACATCTGGAAAAATATTGGCTTAAGAAAGACACAGTTTAGTTGGGAATTATTATTAATCAAATAATAATAAAGGAACTATCAATAGTGTTCTAAAGTACCTATATATTTATACAAATAATTGTTTT
This sequence comes from Latrodectus geometricus, assembly GCA_026290005.1. Taxonomy (NCBI): domain Eukaryota; kingdom Metazoa; phylum Arthropoda; class Arachnida; order Araneae; family Theridiidae; genus Latrodectus; species Latrodectus geometricus. Next base: position 97,993 of record JAPDSC010013883.1, on the reverse strand, counting down.
CCTTTATGAAAAGAAAATCAGAAAAGTCAAGATAAATGTTGAGCGGTTTATCATTAATTTAAAAAAATACATCAACTTGTAATACACAAAAATATTTTGATGACTATCTTTCTAAACAATGATGTCAAATTCTGAAAACTAATATTAAATTGCGATTTTATTTATTCCTTGGTTTTTTATGAAAAATATTAAATATTTATAGTTTAAAAGAAACAAAATATAAAATGTCAATCTATTTATTGTATGATATACAGTTAAATGCGAAACACTTTCATTTTAAAAAATGAAATAAAATATAAAACCTGCATGTATGCATGGTGCACAATACATTGAAATTTAGTCTACGAAATAACACATAGATAATATAATCATTCTAAAAATCGATATTTTATTAAATTTTTTAACATTGAAATTATACAGCCTCTAACTTGCACAAAATGGATCATTTGCTCCTCAGTATGAGTTTGACATACTTGTCCTAGTGGGATGAATGTGCTTGAAAAACCAAATGAAGTGATTAGAAATTTTAAAATAGAAAAAATAACTAGTTTATCATAGGTTATAAAATTCATGAAAAGTTTCATACTAAGAAAGAGAAACAAAAATATATTAAAAATAAAAGCAAATGTATATTTATGAAAAGTGATTGTTTATTTGCACTTTCTAATTTAGGAGAAGGATTTTTATCTAAAGATTGTTCTTAATTTACTTTTAATGACTGCATTATATGTCATAAATGGGATACAAGAAACATTTTCTCTATCTGTTCCATACATAGAGTACGTCATAAAATTTTTGATATATACTCCAGAAAAGAAACAAGAAATGTTAGCAACATATAAGTTATACAGGATATGATTATTTCTGAAGTACAGTGCAGACGTTGATCACTTCTTGTAGTTTTATTTTCAATAATAATCTTTTTAAATGGTGGTCAAATGCGCAGCTAAAAATTTCACAAGAATAACTGACTGATAGGCGCAGAAATGATTTTAATCTTAATCTTAAGTTTTAATCTTAATTTTTAATCTTAAGAATTTTATTCTTAACATTAAGTTCTAATCCATATCCTAACACTGAATATAAGACAGAGTGCTGTGCTTAACGTTTTTGTTAATTTTATTGAAATAATTAGGTAGTACATGTTAGTCATTTGTCTAAAATGTATCCAAGATGTTCTAACTTTTCCAAAGAATTTTTGGCGAATATGCAAATAATTTTTTGAACAAGTTAGAACATTATTTATGTTTGTATCTAGCCTTTTGTTCTTTTTTAAAAATATCGCTTGGTTTTTTACATTATTACTTCGGAATAACTATCATTTACGATTTGATTTTCCACGCGTTGAATAATTATATTTATCTAAATGTTTATATAAAATATTTAATAATAATTAAATCTTTATTTTTGGATAGAATTATGGTAGCATTATAAAAAATAGTGCCAAGATGTTATTCTCATGTTCTGGAACATCGTTAATGAAAATAATAAATCCGGATTTATATCTTTGGAGTACTCAGCAAAACATTTTCCCGACAATTTGTATCTAACTTAAAAGTGTTTGTTAGTTAAATATGAAATAATCTCATCTAGGAATTCGAATACTAAACTAATGAATTTCTTACACTAAACTTTTAAATCCTTTTTCGAAATGTCTAATACTGTGTGTGTGTATTTTCTTTTAATTTAAATCCCTCGTGAATGTTTTGGGTATAATTCGGAGTAATTAATTCACCGTGAGGGTTTTGGCTAAAATCCAAATGTTCTGAAATTGTATTAGTTGTTCAAAAAATTTTGTAAATCCATTTAGTATGAGCTCTCAGTAAATTTTCTTTGGAAGATCGTTAGTTATTTGTCATGTAATTTATATATTGAGCTATTTATATGTATTCTTTTATCAGCAGGATTGGGATCTTACATAAAGTCATCTATTCCGAAGACCACCATCACTAGGATACTGAAAGATGCTAGTTTTTTTAATTATTTAAATGATCTATCTTCTAGAGCGAAGTCTGGCCGGAATTTCTTATATCTATGCAAGATTATTTTAAGTTCCAAGACCATTTAATAACGGGTTTCCTTAAAACTTTTGCTACTTTGCCTGATTTTCTTTTAATTCAAAGTCGAATTATTTCAAATTTTAAAACAATTTTAGAAAAATTAATAAGGAATTTTCTTTAAACTTTTGCTTAATTAGTAGAATTTATTAAATATCATTATTTACTAATCATATTTAAAACTACAAATGTGTCAAATTATTTTAAATATCTAGGTTAAGGTCTATAAAATATATTAAAACTTTGATAAGACAGCTCCCTTAGAAGTGATTATATTTGCGCAAATTTGTGAGAATTATAAGATTTAGAATTGATAGACAATTATTAATATACAGTTATTGATGTACAGTTATATATAGACATACAATTATTGCGCTCATATTTTGTAATTAGGGATTAATAAAATCTCTTAAAAGTAATTAAAATAATTTTTATCATCATAGATTGAAAACATCTAAAGTTTGTTGCTTCAAATTAATATTTTATTTTTCTTTCATTCATTTTATTCTCGAATTAATGGCACTCTAATTTTTCTAAATTGTTTTTCAACTGTCCATTTTGATTGTTATCTACTCAATTTTCCTTTTTAATAGTTATTTTAGCTATTTTATTTTGTTTTATTTTATAAAAAAATCTTTATGTTACATTAAACACACGAAATTTGGAGAAACATTTTCTTTGTGATTCTCCTTTCCAGGGTTCTGGAATTAAAATTTCCTAAAAAATTCTTTATAATATCAAAATAATTTAAACTGTAAGTGAATTATGGAATAAATGCTTTAAAAATATATATGGATCGATAAATATAATTTCACAAAATTGTAAGAACATCCATAGAAGAGAAACGGTTTTGTGGTTTATAGATGGTTCTTTCAACACTTATTGAATTGTGAATTAAATTAAAATGGATAAGAAAAACAAAGCTTAATTAAATAATCAGAAGCCTTCAAACTGATGGAATATAATATGATAAATCAAGGCCATTGTATTCAATGCATATTTATGTTCTCAAATGATTGCATGCAGAAATTTGTCAATAAAACTTTATTACGAAATAAATTATAAATAAACTTCAGAATAAAATTAATTCTTTCCAAGCTAATAATAAATCAAAATTCAAAATAAGCAACCATATTAAAATGTATTGTCAGTTGATCAAAGTTAACTCATTCAAATTTTCGTGCCTTAAATATTATTGTCAGACATAAACTGATGGCTACTAATCATTTTCTTTGGTGGAATCTAGTGAAGGTGTAAAATTTAGAAACATGAATGAATATATTAATATTATAAGATAATTCATCGATTATATAATTCATTTTACTTTACAAAACAGGCAAATTAGCTGCCTATGAAACTTAAATCAATTAAAATGACATTTAATGGATGATAAAAATATATTTTGAGCATCATAACAGCATACAATTTAGTATAGAGCATTTTTTTTCTATTTCTTAATGAAATTAAATAAAAAATAATCACATATATTAATTAAAAAATTATCAAGTGTTGTTTGCTAATAAAACCTTCTTGCAAACGGGAAGATTCTTGAGGAACTCATAAAATCTCAAAATTATACATTTCGTTTACGATGTCATTTCTTGTTAATCAAAGATAAGTCAATCTTTTCCACTTCAAATTGCTTTCGTAAGAATGAATCATTATGAACCATTGGATCATGATTTATTATTCATCTTCCAACTTGTTCACATTATAATTCATTCTTACGAAAGCAATTCTTACCTCCTGTTCAATGTTCATTTCCACAGTACGCTTTACATATCTGATAGCAATAGATTTCTTTTGAAAACCACTTTTTTATTATTTATTAAATAATTTATTTTGAATTTAATAAAATAACTCTTAAAAAATACAACATCTGATGAATCTAGTTCAACATGTATATTTTTAAAAGAAATGAAAACTGAACTAGTATTTAGAATACAAAAGTCTCACCATATTGTTTTAATATGTCACGTTTAGAGCCATTTAATTTTTAAAATATTAAGATCCTTGTCAAGATAAAGCTGTATCAATGCATGCAGATTTTATCAGTTTTTCATATTTTTTTAATATTCTTTTAGAAGAATAATAAATACCCAATGTGATGAATTACTCGTACAGCATCTATGGAGGAGTAACGAGACAAAATTTACTAGAGCACACAAGCGATTGATTGCATATGATGATTATATATTTATCATACGTGAGACACATAGCTCTAAATATCTTAAGATCCACTTAATATCTTACAAATATAAGCAATTTCACCATAAATCAAATTTTTGGCTGTGTAAATGAATAGGGCTTGTTAAATATATATCAAGAATAAAAATGTTTTTTTTTAATTAAAATACCGCTTATCTTTGATGAATATCTAAGTTTGATTATTCCTAATTTATATTATAAGAGTTTCACCAATCCAGTAATTGAAATCCAATCTTTAATTCTGTGAATCGAAGGAAATTTCCAAATTCTTTAACGAAAATTTTTGTGTACAGAAAAAATAAATTGAATCTCATTTTATTTTTTCTATTATTTAAAAATAAAGTGAATCTAACTTTATTTTAGACAGTATTTATTTACTTTGGATTCCCTAGAGTAACTTAATAAAAGTTTTTTTAAAAAAAATTATATCAAATAGAAATACGAAAGCAATTTTTAAATAATATTTCTTATTAATTTATTAAAATTAATAATTATTATAATTTAATAAAAATTATTAAAATTAATATGAAGGAATGTAAGACAATTTGCTTCATAATGAATTTAACTATTTCATCATTATAAATTCCCTTATTAATAAAATGGATAAACAGTGTCCTTATGATTAAACTTCTACTTTGCACTTCCATAAGAAAAGAAATGTATTTGCCTAAAAATTATACAAATTTGGATAATTTTTCTTGGATTTAGTTTTAAAAATTAAAATTATCCACAATATGCAAAGAATTAGTATGCAATATTGTGAAACAATGAAGGCACAGGTTTGAAATGTTTTTAATCTTATTGAAAATTAGTTTTATATATATATATATATATCGGATATTTTTATTTTTAACAATGGGTCTTATTATATAGAAAATAATTTATATTTCGAAAAAATATTGGTACACATCTTTTTTCAACCCTATCAAAATTTCAAAATTTTCAAGCCATTAGCACATATAGTAGCTTTATACGTAACCATTAATTTATAATATTTTTAATTGAGGTCTTCCGTATTCTTAATAGTGCATACAAAACATTTCTCTTCCTTTAAATGACTTTTCATAATTTTTTGATGAAAGGAAATTTAAGGATTTCTTGTCAATTCCAAGTCTGAATGCATTTGATTTTGTATTTTTTTTTTTTCACTTCAAAATAGAATTTTTTAAAAGCCCATATTTATTCAAACGACAAAAGTAACTGTAAATGAATTGCATATTTATGTATGAATTAGTTTTATTCCTTAATTTTTAATATAATTTGCATTGTGCGAGAGTTCATTATTAAACTGTTTCATAAAATAGCGAATATTTTTTAAACATCATGGCAAACGTCAAGTATTTTGACGCAAATGCTTTCCTATGAGATGGAGTTGGTCATTACAAGTTAAATTAAAAGAGAATTACGATCGAGCTAAATTAAATATATAAATGTCATGCTCTTAAAATGAAAATTTATTTAACTCCAGATAACTTACATATGTTAAAATTTTCGAATAAAATATTTTAATAAGGATTCAAAAGAAGAAAATTGAGAAAAATATAGTGACAGACTACTTTCAAATATCATTCTTGATTTGCCGAATTTGGCATTTCATATATTTAAAAATTTATATGAGCTAATGGAATTGATAGGAATTCAAGAATATATACATTTTATCCTGGAAATGATAAAATGTAATCAATTATTGCAAACATACATATTTGCTGAAAAATATTCTGTACATCATGATCTAAAATTTAGGAATTCTAAGCATTTTATTTTTTAGGCAATAACATAACTAGATTTCTGACTAATAATTTGTGCAAAAGTTATCTATCAGAAATAAAATAAAGTGAACTAATTTAAATACACTATGAAAAGTCGTTTGAAACAACTCTAAAATTTAAGCTAGTTTATTACATATAAATATATGAAAGAAATAGCATCCCAAACTGTGATGAAAAAAGAATATCTCCTTTTTCCTGGGTTTATTACCAATCTATTTTATTGCACATGCAATAAACGAGTGATTGCTATCTCCTTTTAACATTCGGACTACTTTTTTTACTCAAAAAATATTCTTAGTTAGCTCATATCACACAAACCATTTTCTTCATAACGGGGAAAACTTAAAAGATGAGTTTTTATAGAATTTTCGATTAATATGTAACTCTATTTTCTCCTTATTATAAATAAGCATTCATGCAATATTTTCAAATATAGGTAAAACTTTTAATATTAATCATAATATTTTTTATTACTAATAGTGATTTTTCTCAGAATCCGAAGCTTTGAAATACATTAATTATCAAATTTGCATATAGGTAAATATAATTTTTACTTACACGATACGAAAGAAATTCAAATTTATCTGTTCTTTAAATTATAATGTATATTCAATAAATTATTTCCTTAAATCTTTAATGAGAATATTTTCGACAAATTTAAGTCACATTTTTTTTTCCACTTTACATTAAATTTAAAATTAGAAACTTTGAATTGTCAGTCATCGAATTTTATCATATCTTGGAAAAACATTAGAAGTATCTTTTGTTCTATTAGAGTCTTTAGTATGATAAAAAAATATTCTTGACTATATTTTTGATTCCAAGTGCTTAGATTAGAACTTAGAATAATAATTGCTTTGTAAAGAAAAAAAATTATTCAAAGCATAGTATTTTTAAATGATGCAATTCTTATTAAAAATATAATATTTTAATTAAAAATTATTAGATAATGTTTTTTTAGCCTATAAATAATTATTTTTTAATTTGGAATTTAGGTTTCTGTTGCAATTTTTATTAAAACTTTCGAATTCTCTTAATTGTTACTTATTTCTTTTTTTTATAAAATTCTCGGCTGTTTTTTAATGAGTTGTGTTGCTAAACAAGAAGTTCCTTTAGAGTTGATGTTTAACTTGCTAGTTCATACCTACAAAATTCATAAAGTAGTCAATTTTCCTATTGATTTATCCCATTGATTTTTCCCATTGGTTTTCCACTGACGATAAATACCCATAAATAAAATTAAAAAAATACCGGTTTATATATTCTTAACATTTATTATTTAGATAACAATGGTAAATTACTAGTTTTACTCGCCAGTAAAATTAGTATTTACCATCATTTTTGTAAAAAAAATCGAAACGGCCTTATACTGTTATCAAATTAGATAAACTGAAATTCATGAAAAAAAAAGTTTACTCTGTTACTGTAGTATATGAAGATTAATGAGAGCTTAACTACGATTAATGCGAGCCTAATTACGCAGCAAAAACTGAAAGTAGCTTCCGATTATCCTGTTAAGTTGTTGTTGCACAAAATGTGGTTATGCAATAGTATTAATAAGTGAAAAATTACATATATTATTAGGAACTTTTCGTATTTTAGGAAACAAAAACTATATACATTATTAACAATATTTTTTAATTTAAAGATATGTAATAGATTTTCAAAGATTTTTGGAAGTTCAAAATAAAATCTTGATACTGAATAAAATTTCAAAACCATATGAAATGCGTTTTTATATTGAAACAATTGATATAATTTTAATATATTAATTTATATTCGTTAGTATTTGTATGTTCAATTGTTTTAGGACTTTTTTAAAGGTCCTCAAATTTCTGATGTGGTGCCAAGAATTTTATATTTCATTATTTACTTTATATTTCATCAAATATCACTGAATGATTATAAGCGGAACAATCCATGATCTTTTAAACAGAAAAAATCGAAGCTAAAAATTTAGATTTTTCCATATTTTTATGTAATTAATTATTTAAAAATTCACTGTCTTTAAAATAAAAGGACAAAAGAAAACAAAACTTTTCTAAAAATTATTTAGTGTCTTAGGATATCATATGTTTAAAATCGAGTCCTGATATTATCATTTGATAAAACAAGATATTAACAAGAAAGTAAATAATAGTACCTTCTAAACTTTGTTAAATACAAAGCTTAGGAGATTTTTCATTTTCTATTAATTAATCTGTGTGTGAAATAACTAAAATAAATTTTCCGTTACATTAAAATAATTATTATAATAAATGATTATGAAAATACTGATTAATTAAAATTGATTAATAAATTGTCGTTTTAATTTTAAAAAAAATCAGAGAAAAAGAATAGGGAAGTTTAAAGTATGCTGTTAGCTGCTAAATTAGAGAAAAATGCAAAATTTTAAAATTTAATTATTTATGATAATATTTAGATTTTTCTCAAAATAAACAATTTTGAGAAAAATCGCTTATTTTGAGAACCATTAGATTTTAGACTACTAGATGGCAGCAGCTGCTAGTTCACTGGAGAAATTTTTATTGTATAAAATAAATTTTTTCGAAAAGTGAGAAATTTTAAATAAATTTTTTTTTTGAATGAATTTTTTCAGAAAAATTTTACATTTAAAGAAAAGTCAGAAGTGAGAATTTTACATAAATATTGTAAAATAACAATAATTATTCAGTCCAGTTATATATTTTTTAAATTTATTATTTGATAAAAAGAAAACACAATTTACTTATAAAATAAATATTTCTTTTTCTTAGTTGGTAGCATTCATGTCTTTAAAATTCTACAATCCACTACATCTCTCATTTTAAATTATAGAAATCTCTTTCAAAATATAAATTAACAAAAGTATGAATTTACTTAAGCGATTCATATAAGCGATTTTGATTCAATAACATATTTACAGCACAAAAATTTCACACATCTAATTTCATTTTTTAAATAATTTTTTAAACCATAATTTCTTTATTTTGGAATGTTATTTCTATACTTTAACTATATTCTTAGTTTTATTTTTTCTTTGAAATTTTTAGAACAAATTTTTATGTGAATAAAAGATTGTATCCTTCTGTCATTTAAAAATTTTAATCCATTTTTTTAAATATAAGTGAAGTTATTAATAATTTAAATATTTATATTATATCTTTATTTTACAGTAAATAATTACTGTAAGCATGTGCAAATTAAAATTTTTATAATATTAGGACCTCAGGAAAAATGGACATATTATGGAATTATATTTTAAATTATTGATTTTAAATATCGCATGTATATAAAAATCATATTAGATTATTTCCAAATTTAATTTACGAAAATTATTTTATTTCTGAACGTTAAATTGTAATCTTGCAAATTTATCTTTCATTTTATATTAGGCAGTTTACATATTATGTATTATAATTTTAAAAATACTAGTCTTTCCAATATCATTTTTAAAATTAATTCCATTATACTCTAAATGAAATCATTTCAAAGAAAGCACGTGAAAAACAAAGCATCATGTTAATTTTATTTTAGGTAATTTGCATTTTTTAATACTTTATAATTCTAAAGCATATTCTTTCATAAACTTTCATTTTTCATAATTATTTTCATTATATTATTATTATTTTAATCCATTTCACGTTAATCATTTTTTCGTCATACATTTATAAAAAAGCAAGCCAAAAAATAACCTCAGGTTCCACCGAGATTTGAACTCGGATCGCTGGATTCAAAGTCCAGAGTGCTAACCATTACACCATGGAACCATACCTGCGAATGAATATTTTAAAAAGACTTTCAGTGTCATCGGAAATAAACGCTACATTGCTTATCATTTTGTTTAATAATGTACTCTTTATATATATATATAAAATGTCTAATTCTACAACATTATTGCTCTGAAAGATATTTATAAAAAATTTTATGATTTTAAAGGTCAAAAATAAGTTAAATGTATTTCAAAATATGAATTAAACTTTATCTATACCGAAGACAAGAAATGTGTCTCTAATTTCAATGAGCCATCTTGTTTCGTTTATGAAAAACTAATCATTTACTGAGTTTATTAAAGAATCAAAAAATTTTAATAGTTTAAGAGCTTAAAATTTTAAAAAGCACTCACAATTTATTAACTTAAACTTCTCTTACTATATATTAAAAGGAATTTGCCATGTTTTAAACATAACTTGAAACAAATAAATGTTTGCTAATAAAAAAAAATAAAAAAAAAAAAAACATTTTTATTTAATTTAAAACAAGTAATTTTAAAAATATTTTGAACAAAACAAATCGAAATTTATATCAGAAAATAAATGCAGATTATTGTAAAATATCTTTTTTTATACTGTAAAGAACAAAAGGCAACTTACTTTTATTAATTTAGCTTCTTTTAATTTTTTCAAAATAAAAAGAAAAGAAAAGGAGGAAAACAAAAGAAAAAAATGAAAACAGCACTTTACCCTTTTAAATTTACTATGCGTTGAATAGGTTATAAATTTTAAATATTTATGACATTTCTTAACATAGACCATTTTTCAAATCAAAACATAAATTTGACTTTCCTTACAAAAGTTCCTAATTTATATTTAACTTCAAAAAATATAAAAAATAATACAAAAAGCCAGAATTATTTTCGTTATTTTCAATTTAGAAAAGAATACACCAATTCAATAGCAAATTGCTCTTAAATTAAGACTGAATATATATTTCTAAATTTTGCTACATTTCTAAAGATTAACTGAAAATTATTTATATTTAAAAATATTGATAAATTGAGTAAAAATTATATTCAGATATTCCAATCTTATCTCTTAGCATGCGTTAAAGAAACGTTGTCTTAATATTTGTATTCCTTTGTGTTTGAGTTAGTTTATGAATAAATCGTAAATTGCCTTTTAATCTAACGAATGCAATGCTTGAATGCCCTCTTGCTTGAATATTGCTTTAGCTTCTATACCACAGAGCTATTATCATTTTTATTCCTAATACATTTTTAATTTATTATCACTAACCATATTTTTGTCGATTAGTTATCGACTTATTATTGTTTCTACTTCTGGATGAGATAATTTATCTTCAAATATTTCGTTATAACGTCCTAGATTTAACAGCATTCTTTTTATCTATCATTTCTGTTAATTATTTATTACCATGATTAATGGTGATATATTTTAAATTAATTTATGTGTAATATATTTAACATAATTTACTACTAGGCTAAAAATTGTTATACACAAAAAATAAAGTAAAATTACATATTCAAATAAATTTATTTTTAATTAACGAAATGACTAGAATTTTAGTATCTTTTTTTTTTTCATAATTTTTAGAACAATGGTTGTTCAAATATATAAATTTAAAAAAAACTGAATCCCAGGGACATTTTTTTAAACATTTGCCTATTAAAAAGAATAAATATATTTAATTTATAAATAAACACATAACATAGTAATTTAATACAACATTTGAAGTTTTTTCATAAACAGAACTTATTGTGCTAGATCCAATAAGATGATGATGTTTTCAAATTAATTTGAATAACATTTAGTGTATTATAAGAATATGCTGTTATTACTACATCTTTATGGTATTTAGTAATTATTTAGTATGTAAAAAAGGCATTAAGTTTTCTGTCACATAAAATACACAATCACCCTCGTTTTTGAAATCTTTTAATGATTTATATTTCTGTGTGTCAAATATATTTTTATAATTAAATGCTTTTGCAACAACCCAAAATTAACATTGACCTACAATTTTTGAGATGTATTGCAGTCATTCACAACTTAATTAAATACAGTATATTTTGAATATAGCATTTTTAAAAGGAAATTTGTATATAAGAAATAATGTTTTGGAAATGAAAAAAAAAAATTTCTGAATTTATAACTGGGGAAACTCATATAATATGGATGTAAACTTTATTTCATCAGTAAAAAATGTTGTAGATAATTTATGTAAAGTTTAAACTTTCAAAAGATTTGGTTCCTCAACGGAAAAATAGCTAGGAAACTATAAAATATTTTAAATGGTGTATAATTCAAGTTTCTTGTGGAAAGAAATTATTTCATCACTAAATGATTGGGAATCAGAGGAGTATACTGAAAAGACGAGTAGATGATAATTCCTCATTAATTTACTTTTTTTATATTTGATTACATAAGTTATTAATAAGTTAAATTATTTCATATTGTATCAAATTATTTGATGCTACAATTTTTTATTATTATACTGGCTTAATCTGTTAAATGAATAAACCAATGGCTTAAAAAATAGTTAATTCTCTGTTAAAATATAAATAGTATCAATACAATACACTATTGGTGATCGTGTTCGGAAAGTATTTAGAAATATAAAAGCCATTACAAAAAAGTATTCTATATGAAAATTTGTTTTTATAAGATATACCTAGGAATGGTTTAAACAGTTAATAATCTGACGAAAAAAATGTGCAGCTAAAAAATTTGAGATGAATAAATGCTTATGAATAAAAACATTTTAGATTTAGAATAACATTAACTCGAACGAACCAAATATTTTGGTTCATTCTTTCAAGTGGCGCCATCTAGTAGTTTGTATTACATTTAAATACCATATAGAAAGCATTGAAAAAAAATTCTTTATATTATAGTGATCTATACTGATCTTAAATAATAAACTCAATCTTAAATATTGGAACAAAATTTCATTAGCAAAAAATTTAAGTAGTGCTTAAACACATTTATTTATGAAATTTTGTTAAGTATTTTATTGGTAAGTATGAAAAACTTTGTAAAGTAATTTGTTAAGTAAAGTAATGCCTAAATACATTTTTTAAATACAATATTATTATAGTTAGAAGTGTTCTTTTTTTCGTAATGAAAAATATTAAAATGTGACAAACAAAAAATTATCAAAGAACATTGTAAAATCAAACAGGAATATTGTGATTTACACTTACCTTAATTTTAAATATTGAAACAAAATCATAAGCCATGCTTAAATACATTTGTTTTTTTAAATACAATACTATAGTTAACATTGTTCTTTTTTCGTAATAAAAAATACTAAATCTGATAAACAAAAAAAAGAACATTATGAAATCAAAGAAGTAGAAAAATACTATAAGAACTTGTAACAAAATTATAGTCATTAAATTTCGAAACTACTTAATTATATGATGTTGTATAAATAATAATGTTTTGGTGTCTTTCTCAAAATTATTTCAAATAGTCTGTAAATGAAAATTGTATAAAATATTTACAAAATTAAAGAATTCACAACATCATGTAACTCATCAAAAACAATATTTATAGTATTAAAATGAACTGAAAGTATCAGTGAAACACCCTTTCTTTTTCTAAAAATTCATAAGATTTTCACACAGAGATGTTTTTAACATTTTGTGTACCAAAATTGAATATTTATTACATAAAAACTATCAAATATAAAATATATTTTATGGGTATGTTTGACTATTTTATAAACAAGTTGCTTTTTTTATGTTACCATATTTCTTAAATTAAAAATTAATGGATGTGGTGTGAGTAAAATTAAATCTATTCCTATAAAATTATTTTTCATTTTTAATAAATATTTATTAAAACAATATATAACAGAGCAAAAATGCTCTGTATAAAGACATACAACATTTAATCAAAAATATCTGATGCTTATGTAACACCCCATGGAGGGGCCTACAATACCCACATCTGTTTTCTTGACTGAGGGCTCGGGGGTGCGAAGCATATTGTCTGGGTTAGGTCAACACCCTCTAGAATTCTAGGGGATGTTGCTTTGGTGGTCAGCCGAACGCGTTTCCGAGCATGCTCACACACGGGTTTAACTCCTTTCATAACTGATTGGTTTGTAACATATTAATAGGTGTTTAAAACTGAAGACCGTATGGGTGTATTTCTAAAACAAGAAAATAGTGAATATTTTCTATATAAGAAGCATAACTATATTTCAATCATATTAATTAAAAAATATTAATTACTTTTACAATTTTTATTTTTCGTTGCACTAATGAAAAAATGATTGAAAAAAAAATTTCAATAATTGCTTTACTAAAAATTTATTTAGTCTCTTAAGAAAAAAAATAATAAATATGTTACTTCATTAAAAGTGCTCTTTTTTTAATCAAGATGGAATATTTATAATTATAATTCCTTTCTTCTTTAATTGGAAAAATTGTTATAGTAGTTTATGATAATATTTTTAAAAATTTTAATTCTTTAAAATTTTACCGATCCAGAAATTTCTGTTAATTTATTGGATATGAACGGAAGGCATTAACATATAGAATTTTAAATGTAATTCCATGGGAAGCAGATTCATTATCTTTTTTTATTGAAATGCAGTAAATTATGTTGGCCAATGATATCTTGGGCTTGGCCTTAAATGATCAAAACTCCATAGATTTTTTTTTTTCTTCTATGTACCACTCTTTTGTTGGAGTTTTATATTCAACATTCAATTTATTCTCCAACGAGGAGAGTAAGATAAATACCAACTAATTTGCTTATCACCAACATAGAATAATTTTTTTATACGGATGATTTAACGTTTTTCATCAATCACTAATTTAGAAACATAACGATTTTATGAACTTGTGGCTGGTCCCTGACATGGTCCTATAGATGCAATGATAATTTTAATTCCCATTTACGAACTAAAAGTTTGAAAAATCTCCTTTTTTGCGAACTTATACGGAGAATCTTAATGCAGATAATTAACTGCACTGCTGTTGTTGAAATGCCGGATTTTTTAAGTTATTCGTGAGGAATTTCTCTCACAAATCTATCTTACAACCCATGTATCAGATCATAATTTAGGCTTCAAGTACACACAAACAAATATCGTAAAATACTTTTACGAGGAGTGTATCATAATTTAAATTAATTGGCGTATAAAATTGACTTTCTTGGAATAAAGCATTTTTCCGTCTATGTGTGCAATGACGTTGCGGTACAAACGACACTAGATATAAGCTTTATATATATATATATATATATATGAAGGGACTTTAGTTGAAGAAAACTAAAAACATTTACCTGACAATTTGAATAAAAAATAGTCACTCAACCATAAAAATCGACAAAGAACTTACTGCTGCACGAAATTTCATTTCAAGGTTTGTTGTCATGAACTCAGATAATAAATATTATTGTATAAATATAATGTACAAATGTATTATTGTATAAAAATATTGTACATAAGAAATATTAGATAATTAAATGAATGAGATCATAAAAAATGAGAACGAAAAACTTCAGATATCAAATAAGAACGTGTCATGGTGCTGCGACCGTTTACTAAACGAAGATTAACAGCGTAATTGTGTATTTGAGAAAAATCACTATGAAATGCCCTTCTATATTTAAACAAAAAAATGAGAAAAATCTATTTTAAAGATGCAATTTTGAAACAGAAAGAATAAATTAATTTTCTCCCTGATTTTTCATCTATAAAACAAAAATTAGAATTATTTTAAGTAGGAATTTTTTTTTCTTATATAGGGCATATTAAATACTTATTTTTCTATTTTACCGTCCCTACAAATTCACAAAAAAAATGACATATGTTGTCAATAGTCAACTTTTCAACATAGATGAATAACTTAATTTGTGGTTCATCATTTTTCGATTTTTAAGATACTATGTTATGTTTAACTGGATACCATCTAGAAAATAGTCAACAATTTTTTTATTATAAGTTTATTGTTTCAAGTGTCTTCTTCCTATCAAATGACATGACTGAGAAACTTAGTAATTAAAAATTTCGAGAAAGAAACCAGTTCATATCGGGAAGTTCATTTTTCGCGAGCTATCTTTTCATGCTGGTCTGTCATCTCATAATTGTTACTTAGAATTGATACTACGATCAATTTCACTGAATTGTTTGTTCTTCTAATTTGAGACCAATTGGTCACATGAGCTTCGCCGCGTCATGAAAATTAAATAATAATTTGTATTTATCAAAATAAAAGTTCTAAGTGCAGTATTTATTGCAATTTAATTGTTTCTAATGAATTTTATAACAAAATTCAAATTTGAAATGCAAATTATGATTTAGGAAAAAAATAAATAACGTAATAATGTTGAATCAATAATTCTATTAATCATAAAGATGGATAAATATTTAAATTGATGAAGCAGACTGTAAAGAACTGTAAGAGTTCGATTTATATTTAAAGTAGAATTACAGACCAGGAATTTGTCTCATGTATTTCGTCTTATGCATTTAATTTGATTCAAAGTTGTAGAATTAGAAAAAAATTTTCTTGACATTAAAAATAATATTTCGAATATTACTTAATTAGTATTTATAAGTAATACATATTATAACTAATACATTAAATATTCTTTTTAAGTAATACATAAAAAGAATATTTAAGTAATACATAAAAAGAATTATTTATGTATTAAATTATATTTATGATACATAAAAAGTATTATTTATGTATTAAAAATATTTATGTACATAAAAAGAATATTTATGTATTACTTATAAATACTTGATACTTTAAAAAATAATGCCAAATTAATAAATCAATTTTTTAATCAGCAATAATATTTTAAAATATTTAAACAAATTTTCTTTTCAAAATAGTTTTAAATAAAATTAGAAAGAATCCGAAAATTGGTTAGAGTGGTTTTAAAAGTAAAATTTTCTTTCATAGTTTGAACAGCAAAAAAGATTAAAACATAGAAATAGGGTTAAATGTATCAAAGTTGGAATGACAATATATATACTATATTGTTTCAATTTTCCTCTTACAAAAGAAAAAAAGGGAATCTATTTATTTAAACATTTCATTTAAACAAAAAACCCGATATGTTTTAAAACCAGAAATTGTGTCCTTGGATACTTTCTCTTTTACAGTAAAATTTCGTTCTAGTTTTCGAATGTAACTTATTCATCAGATAGTCAAAAAGAAAAAAAGTCATTAAATTTTCAATTCTCCATGTTTAAAAAATCAATAAAACCGGGCTTATTAAATCAAATTATTTTACAAAAATCTGAATTACAGGAATTATGCACAAATTCTTATTACCTTATTCTGTTAAAAAAGGAATTTTAAAATCTCTTAAAGAAAAATAAGAATAAGATTATCCAAAAACTTAAAACATATTTTACTATAAAAAAATACTAATTTTAAATCTTAACAGACTCATTTTATTTTTGATCTTTTCAAGTGCACAGATTTTCATCAACTGAAATAAATGATTAATTCAAGTTTGTGAATTGTGTAATAATTAAATGAAGTAACTTACTTACTATATACTTTCATTTTTTATAAAATAAATTAAATTTAAGCAGAATTCTTGTGCATAAAATATTATTAAAACCATTAAATCGTAAACATAGAAGTCCTATATTTATAAAATTATATGAAATTGTTAATTATATGAGGAAAGTTTCAACATCCCTTTTGGATTATGAGATTAAATTTGTTGAAAATTTCTGATAGAAAGAAATTTTTATGTAAAGAAATACATCATAATCATGTTGAGTAACATGTAGACATATTTTTCTTATTATCTCTTTTTCATATTCAGTAATATTTATTTCGAATTGAAAAGGAATCACATAAGGAAGAGTACTTTGTATCCAAAACCAACACTCCTCTTTTAGGATTGGCGTGACTTCACATCCGCAGACATAGCATGAGTGCTGAACCTTAACATTTCTGAAGATCAGCCCACTTGTCGAGTGCTGGGTAGGGAGCTTTTGCAACACATTCTAAGTTCACAGTTCGTAACCTTTATCTAGAGAAATTATCTTCTCAAAGCAGAAAAGAAGACTGACTCATTCCTAAAAAGAAAACACAGACCTTTCCAACACGCCTCACCAATTGATGACTAGTTATTCTTTAAGGCGTTTCAAATCAAATGCTCGATTTATCAAGACGGAACGGCTATACTTCAGCGCTGACATTGGTATGCAGTTATGGAATGAACTGGGGGATATTTTCGTGCAACTTTAAGGGCATTAGAGGGTCATCAGCTCTGAGTATGAGGTCATTAAAGAAATGGATTGTTTTAGAATAGATTTGGAAGATGCTGATTTATTGAAAGAGCAACAGGGCATGTATAATAGGTGCTAGGAATCATTTGAATTTTCAGTTTACCTAGGTGGCATGGGTACATCAGTAAAAAAATTCAATTCTAATTGAATTAATTGATAATATTTACACCGAACCTAAAAAGGATAAGTTAAAACCTGAATTTTGAAAACAAATTTATTCCTTCGATTCTTATGTTGGCAAAATTCGGTGCAAAAATGTTCTCCAAAATTTTAAAGTATGATTAAATTTTCATTAAAATTTTTTTGCTATTTTTTAGTTAAAAAAATCCTTTTGTAAAAATTTTTTTCTTAGAATACTAGTCTCAAATACAGCATTTTTCTTCAACTGCAGCTATAGTTTGAATATGAGTAGAGAAGAAAGATACTCTTAGCCATATTCAAACTAATCTGACCAATCAGCTCATTGCATCGAAAAAAAATGACACAAATCAAGAGTAAGAAACTATTCTTTCTTGATTGTGAGAATTGGCAGTAATCAATAATATGTAAACCATTTTGAAGTTTCTTTAAACATCTTACGCCAATTAAATGGGGATATTTTATTGCACAAGATTCAATAAAAAGAAATTAACTCCATATATTGTTTACTGAACAATTTTCAAGATGCCAAAAAAGAATGTTTATAATTTTGAGAAGGTTTAATGATTAAAATTTTAAAAAGTACTAGGATTCATAACAGAAATAAAATTTAATGTGTCTAATTCCTAGTACATATATTCTATTTTATATAGTGAGTAATACCGCATATTTCTTCGTCTTGAATAGAGAATTTCATAACTCAATATATTCTGCCATGTAGACAAATTAAAATATGTAATTTTGATAATTAGAACAAATTAAATGATTAAATTAATACATAATTAATAGTCTCTTTGCATGCAGTCGTGGCCGAGTGGTTAAGGCGATGGACTAGAAATCCATTGGGATCTTCCCGCGTAGGTTCGAATCCTACCGACTGCGTACGTAACATTTTAATGTGTGTGTGTGTTAGTGTGTATGTAGAACTTTCAAATTAGTATTTTTAATATTAATTAATATTTCGTCACTGAAAATTCAATAAAATTAGTGTCCCCAATGAATATTTAAAAAGTATCCAGATTGTTATTAAAATTATAGAACAGTTATTGAACTTATAAATGGAGGGAGACATTTAGTAGTTATTCAATTGCTACATAAGTATACTTAGATAAATTATGTATTCAGACATTATTCTAACTAAATCTGAACAAGTTTTTACCTAGAATGTGCATTTTTTAAAAGATGCATTACAAAAATTAATATATACTTTAATTCTAATTTATATAAAAATTTAGAAACTTAATTTAGTAAAATTTTATTTAACTCTTGCCTATTCTCAATCGTACCTTTTATAATTATTTTTTTCATACATATCTATAGGAAAATTAAATTTTATTGAATTCAGCTTTTAAACTAGAAGGATAAGTAAAAGTGCAACGCATTTTAAAATAACTTCTATAAATTCATCAGAAAACAATTTTAGTCATTAATTATGAAGAATTATTTTTTATCAACTATTGATGAAACAATTATTGAAAAATTTAGATCAAAATTTGACAGCCAGTGACATTTTTTTTTCATTATATAGGCAAAATTTTACTAATTTGTAAAATTTTGTTAATATATAAAATTTACAATTTATACTCAGTACAGAAAACTCAGTACTCAAAATATTGTATGCGCAAAAATCTTATAAATTAGTTTGTAGTTAAAGCTTTATATTAAAAAATATATATACGTAATAAATATAAATATATATAAATAACTAGAAATTTTGGAGAGATCCTATATTAAATATTTTAAATTTTGCACTTTTATTTAATGTATCAAAAAGATTTTAATGTTATATCAAATTATTCACACACACACACACACAGAAATATGTTGACGTAAGGAAATTCAATTTTCTTCAATATTTTAAAATATTGGTGTAAAAACAATGTCTTAGAAATCACTTAATAAGATTCCTAGACAACATTGTGGATATATGCATTTTAAACTAACAAAATATTTACCAATATAAATATTTTGTTTTACATTTTGTTTTTTATAAAAATTTTATTTTTTATTTAAAAAAGAAAATTATCATTATAAAATAAGGGTAAAAAATCGCTATTAAATGATGAATCTTGTTCTAATGTATACTTTATATATATATATATATATATATATATATATATATA
>JAPDSC010013883.1:65733-77604 GCA_026290005.1 Latrodectus geometricus | reverse complement strand
TTTTAATTTTCATGCATTTTCATGCTGTTTTAAAGAAAGACCAAACCCACGTATCTTGCAGTCATTTCTTTCAAACTATATCTTTATTCAATTTATTTTAATCAATCCAGTTATCACAATAACACCATATGGTACGATATTATATTACCTATTGCTCCATAGTTTTGATTGAATTAAATACCTGTGGTGTAACTCGGGTGAAATCGTTTAAAGTAATGCCCAGGTTAAAAGAAACAGAACATGGTATGTTTTAAATGCAGTGAGAAATTAAAAATATTGTTATTAAAAAAGATAATTTGGGGAAAAATTTACTCAAATTAAAAAGTATTCAAATTTATATGTGGACATTTTTTTTTTTTTTTTTTTTTTTTTTTTTTTTTTTTTTGTAAATAAACAGGAACAGTTTCCAACTAAACAAAAAACTTTGACATCTAAAATTTTACTTATCATCAATTCAGATAAAAAAAAGCAAATACGTTTTACAATAATTACTATATCAATCATAAATAACGTACTTTTGAATTTCATCCTGGTTGCGGAGATCAAAACTTTGTTCCGTGAGGAAAGTTTTAAAAATTCTACTTTACCAACAAAAAAATGGCGCAAGGCCGAACTCTCACTTAAAGTCGAAGTATAACATTTTAATGAATTATATATAAAATAAGTACGAAATCAAGAAAAATCTCAAGGAGGTATAAATGAAAAATGTTTTAATAATTAACAAATAAATATTTAATTTGTTAGAAACATGTTTTCTAGAACAGGGAAATCGTGACCGTACCATGACACCCCCAGCAACAGTAGATCGCTTAGCTTCATCAAATCCTGTGAAAAGAAAAATTAGTTACTCTCCCTTAACTGAAGACACAATAGAAAAAACTTTTTAGATTCATACAAGAACATTCTATAGGATACAGCTTACACAATTTTAAAGTTTTATAGTGAACATACTTTTACATCAACAATCAGATTTAATTTAGAAACATTTTTCAGGAGAAAACAATTCAGGGACAGTTCGATACTTTATTCAATTAAATCAAGCAAGATTTAACAATTTACAGATTCTCAAACTGTAAATGGAATTCATAAATCACAATTGAATATTAAGAAATAATTTCAAAATCAAATATCTAATGGCTCAAAAAATTCATTTTACAATTGTAGCCGATTTTGTATTTTACAGGGCTTATGCTAAAAAATAAATCATTGAATCTTTTAATCTAAAATATTAACGATAATAGTTTTTCTGTTTTTCCTAACAAGTTTACTCGTCAAAATTTTAGTTGCTTATTATAAAGATGAAATTTAAAATAAGCATAATTTTATCTGATTTTTAGTTCAATTTACTTCAATCATGTGCAAGAAGAAGGAAAAAAACATACTTCGCAGTCGGTAGGATTCGAACCTACGCGGGAAGATCCCAATGGATTTCTAGTCCATCGCCTTAACCACTCGGCCACGACTGCATGTTTATTCATTTTGTAAGTATTAAAAGATGTGGTGACTGTGAGTTGGGTTTTTATATAGTGAATTAACTAAACATCATTGAATTAATGTATGGCAATGTGATGTAACTACTGATAAAAAAAATGAAAAATATATAAAGGAATTTTTGAATCTTGAAACAAATTGGTTACTCTAACTTTTAGTGAATTTTTCCAAATCTCTATAAAAGTTTACTTAAAAATGTCGTTGACAATTTTTCTCTTATAATTAAAGGATAATGGTTTCCTTCTAGCCTGTAATTGAGATAAATCTATAACTTTTTTCAATCAACATGAATGCCAACGTAAGCACAGTTTTGATGAACTTTTGTTTTATATATATGCTCACGAAAATCTTCAAAGTGGGTGATCTTCAGTTGTGTCTCAATTAGCGCTTGGCCTGCTTTCTGTATCATATCTGTCTTGTTGCTTTTTGCTAGAGTTCTGGGTGTTTTTACTTTGCGACATGGAAGTATGACTTGTAGCTGTAAAAGTCCAGAAACACAGTACCAAACTTTACATTTCTCAAAGTAAAAGATACTCATCTGAAAATTGTAATCTGTTAAATTATGGGAAATAAATTTGTCTAAGATTTATCTTTGTATCCACATCTATTGAAATGCGTGTCACAGAACTTTTGCTGTTTTCTTCCCTTTGATATATGAACACAGCATATTGTCTTAAAATTCCATCTAAAGGCAGTACATTAACGAAGCTCTTACAGATTTACAGCCTTCAGGTCATTAAACTGTTTTTAAGCAAACATTAAGGTGTGCAATTCATGTTACATTTCTATAATTTAATTATTCATTTTCAATAATAATAATTTCTTTTAATCCTGGTCTGTTAAAAATTTTTTGCTCTTTTTTAAAAATGAAAGCGTTATTTTATTCAAATATATACGTTCAGTTTATTAGGAATACACTAATACTATCGGTAAGCCCCTAGTAGCTATAACTAAAGATATGGGATACCGGCAATTTTGAAGAACAGGAATTTACTTAGGAATTTCTGGAACTTTCAAGAAATAAACTCAATTAGTCATATCTCGCTTAATAAATTGTTGTGCTTTATATATATGAAGTGAAGTGAAGTAAATTATGTATAACTGTTCTGCAAAAAAAATGTTTCTTCTGTCTTCTAGTACGCAAGTCAATGTTATTTCGTGATTTGACCAAAATAATAAAAACTATTATTATATTTAATGATAAAAATAGATTTATTGATAATTAATGTGAAATTATTTATGATTAATCTATAAATCTGAAAATTATAAAAACAATAAATTATTTTCAGGGGCACAAAAGTATTTAATTGTAATAAATTTCTTGTTTATCTTATAGGGTAAAAAAGAAAACTTTTGCAGTTTTTTATGACCAAAAAAAAAAAATGACCCACAGAAAGTGTAACCTATTGTTAGTCAAATGAATCACCATCGGCATCCAGTATCTTCTACCAATGTGTATCCAGTTGTGTAATCGCCTTGCAGTAAAACTCAGGGTTTTGCACGCAAAGAAGTCTGTGAGTGCTTGGCGGAGGTCTGCTTCATTAATAAAGACTTTTCTACGAAGATGATTGTTCTGGGTAGGGATGAGGTGGTAATATGATGGCGCATGATCAGGTAAATAAGGAGGATGACACAAAGTCTCCCAGCCAAGCCTCTGTAGGTCATTCCGGGCCATCTGCACGGCTTGGGACCAGACCAAGAAAGGTACACCCTTGCGATTAACCGGTCATGACTTCTTCTGTTGCAATGCCTGTATCACACGTTCCAATTGCAGTGAGTACAGGTCCACAGTTACAGTTTGGCCCCTTGGTAATAGCTCATAGTGAAATACCAGATACAAATCTTAATCTTGCATGGATACATAGGGGCAAATCTCCCGACTTTAATCTGCGAAACCAATGTCTTGCCGTGCTTTCATTCACATCACTATCTCCAAACACTTGACATATTTGATGACTTAATACAGAAGCAGAAATGCCCACTTTGAAGTCGTAAAGCAAACAACACCGAACGAGCTCCTTCGACACGTCCATTCTTCTTCGTACTGTATGAATAACGATTGTTGAATGCGCACGGTAAACCTGCTTTTATGATGACTGATATTCCTATTCTCGACTGACTGGTATCTCAAACATGTCATATACTTATTTACTTACTTATTCTCACTTCATTCAATGGCAACGCGAAAACGACAAGAGCTTATCTTGTAATAAGCTTTTGATTATAAAAAGAAAAAACCTTCAAAATTCATTGTATTATCTGAAAAGTTTCAGGATTTTCTAAAACTTCCATGGGAATAAAACCGGTTTTCCGACTTTTCAATACTTGCTATAAAAACTGGAATTTTCAATGGTGTATACATTTTATTAGTCTTTGAAATTATTGTTTCGTGATGTTTGCCCATGAGCTTGCAACTGCTGCTCCCAGTTGTTGGAACTAGATGATAGTGAATACATGTAAAGAACTCATTCCAAATTTTCTCTAAAATGTTCTGTTGAGTTGAAATCCTGATATTGAAACAGCCAGCGATGTAAGATGATTTTCTTATCATACTTCTGGAATTATTCTATAATGATACGAGCTTTGTGAGAAGGATCATTATCCTGCTGGAAATACCCTTCCGATGGTGGGAACACAGAATCCATGTTTGGTTGAGGTATTCTTGACAATTAAGGCACTACTAGTTGATGTGCGTGTTAAGCGCTTTGTATGGATTAGAGAGAGTGTTTTTTTTATCTTATTAATCATCTGAAAAACTCCAAATTACACCTAGATATATATTTCAACTAATGTAATATAGTAAGAAAATATCATTTCAAAATATATAGCTTCAGTTTTTTACAGAGATATTAGAGAAATATTACTATTTTATAATTGCACTAAAATTTTACCATGACAAACGTAATTAATTTCTTTCTTATACATGAATTATAAGATTTGTCTATGAAGAATAAAATATTTCTTACATTGAATAATTATCTCATTACTCTAGGAAGAAAACATGAAAAACTTCATGGCACATATTTTGATAAGTATGCAAAGATTCGAATCGCAAACGTCCATTTTCCAAAATTCAACAGAAGTTGTTATTTAAATGGGTATTTTTCACCCAAAAGAAATATGTTTTGGATAACAGGTAGTAGATGTTTCACAGTTAAAGGTCATAGTCGTATATCGCTAAGAAAGAAACCTGGAACTCTTCTAAGTTTCCAACTCATCAGATACCCATATAAAAAAACAGAAACGTAACACTTCTCTCCTATTTTTTATCATTGGCTGATATCGAACTTTGAAACTTTCTGCCTTAAAATGCACAGGATAATTAAAACGTATTAAATGAAAAAAATTCATCGAAATCTATGCTTACATTGAAACCCGCGATGATGAAAAAGTTATAATTTTTGCAAATAATATTTTAAAAAGAAACGCATACTTTTATTGTTAAATTATTAAAGCAAAATAATTAATGATATTTTTAATATAATTTTCTAAGGATTTGGAAACAAGTATTTGTTCGAGTTCAATTATTTTCCAGATTTCGATTTTCTGCCTCTTTCGTTTACATTGAATGTTTTAATCATATAATGCAACTTTATCATTTCGTATGAGTTAAATCACGTTGATTATGTATAGTTAATTCCCCTTTTATCGTTCAATTTATGTTTTATATTTTGCATTAATAAGCCTTTCAATGTCTTATATTTAAGAGAAACCAAACTAAGCAGTCGTGGCCGAGTGGTTAAGGCGATGGACTAGAAATCCATTGGGATCTTCCCGCGTAGGTTCGAATCCTACCGACTGCGTAGAAATTTTATCATTTTGCTGTTTAATTTTCTTGAGATTGAAGAAAATTGTAGTTAAAAGAACTGGTGTGTAAATGATACTTCTTAAGAATTCTAACATGTTTGAGGCGTAATTTTTTTTTAAAGATTGGAAAACTATTGAAATAAGGAATTCAATAACTTATTTTTTTATTTATTTTTTTTAATGCTTTGAAAGATTGAAATAGTTATAATATTAAAATTAAATGCTTAATGTCATGTAAATGATGCTAGGCACTTAGTTTTACAATAATATTTTCTAAGTCTGAATTTATCTTATAATGTTATTGTTTCATGCTATTTTTTAATAATTCATAAAACTTTAACTTCTGCTTTCTGTTTATAATTAGAAAATCCTTGAGTTATTATAATTTTCATTAATTAAAGTGTTGATAACATTAGTAACAAAAAGTAAAAGATAAATATTAATTTGTTATGAATAAAATATAAAAATTATCTCAAGGAAATAATGCATAAAATTAATGGAGATAAGAAATCGGAAACAAACGAAACTTCAAAAAATACACTCATAACATTTAAGAAAACATTATTGTTTGTAAATAAATTTTAACAATAGTTGACTTTATGTTATAAAAATTTAGTTTTAATAATCAGGACAACAAATCTAATATCAGAATAATGTATAGTTTAGAACTGACTAAGCGCAATCATTGCCCAATGGTTAAGACGGGTTAAACTTAATTTATGCATGTTAGTGAATATACCAATTACCTATCTTAAACGATTTAAATTACAACAATAAAACACCTAAAATTATTATAATATATAACATAAGAGCAAGATAGGTTAAACTTTTTACTAAATCCAGTTTCCCTCTCTGTACACTAATTTAAATTATTTTTAGGTTTTTTAGTAATTGAATACAACGCAGAAAAATTATATTTTTACGTATCTGTTATTTTGGAAGTCTGATTATCTTTTATCTCTAATCATTTTAAAATAAGTACAAAACAATATTAAAAACATATTACGAAATTTTCCATGTTTCAAGAAATTTTCAAAATGTATGATGACAGTTCTACAAAACATTATCTTTTAAAAGAGATTTTAAAATTTGTGCAGAAGGCAAGTTTCCCGAAGTTAAGCTAAAAATGACAGGGTTGCCAACTGAACTTTAGCATCTGATGTGATGCAAGTTCTCCTTCTAAAAATAGGTACATTTTGAGGGAATTGAATCTTTTAAATTATTACGCGAGTAAATAACATCCAAAATGCTTAACTACCATTTGTAAATAAAAAAAATAATTTTATGACTTTATCAGAAAAAGCCTTAAGTCTGAAAAAAAAAAAAAAACAGAATTTGTAAATTTTAATGGTATCACCTACCATGTCAGGATGGCCGAGCGGTCTAAGGCGCCAGACTCAAGGAATATCCTTGCTCTGATAGCAGAGTATGAGTGTTCTGGTCCACGAATGTGGGCGTGGGTTCGAATCCCACTTCTGACAGGTTTATTTTTTTATTCGAAAATACTTTAATTTTTTTAAGCTTTGAGATTAAATTTATATTTATCGAAATTATAAATTTCATGTATTTAAAACAATTGTTTTTTCTAATTTTTTAATAAAAATTATTAATGTATTTATTTATTGCTGATGATTTAATAAAAAGTAAAAGAATTAACAAACATATTTTTTTATAGAATGTACATCTTACTTCTCTTGATTATCTAGCTAAATTTTTTATCTATATACGTATAAGTATTTTTTATTATTCGAGTTTCAATGAAAATAATATCCTCTAAATTTTTCAGATTCATGTTTCTTTTCATTTTATTTATGTAAACTTATTCATATAACACTTTTACAAAGTACATACTGTTCAGTTCATTATAAACTGCTTAGGAAATTCTATGTTTTTGAATATTTAAAAAAATTACAATATGATCAGTAACAGATATCAACTATATGGTCGTTAATTATATTATTCTTATAGTGTAACGACTAAATTAATTCTTTAAAGTCATTTTTAAAGTGATATATTATTAGAGTAACTCGTCAATTTTAAAAATGAAGTCATTAAATAACAATTTTCCAAATAACTTTGAGATGCCTTTTGGGCTATAGACGATTTATTACTTTAAATCACGATTTTTGAAAAAACAAATTTATATGATAATTTCATTGAATAATAACAGCAACGACAGAAGCAACAAGCAACACACAGGTTGAGTTGTCTGTACTCTGTCTAAAAAAAGTAAAGTGGTAAATGTTATTTAAACTTGTTATTCGAAAAAAAAGTAATTTTAATAAAAAGTAGTTGTTCTAAATTTTTTTAAATATATATATATATAAATATATATATAACAAGTTTAAATAACAGTTACTACTTTGCTTTTTTCATTACTTTTAGAGTAGCATATTATGTGAAAGCGAAATAATTTGTGTAACATTATTATTTTTTAAAATCGCAGCACATGCGATTTTTAGAAAACTCCTCTTGTTTAGTTCTTCATTTTTTGAGATTCTTTTTATGCCATTTAATCACCCGGTCCTTGCAATCATTAACAAGGAAATTAATATATGGGCTTTTAAGTCTTATTGATAAAAGTTTTCCAATTTTCTTCATTAGGTGGCCACAGAAACTCAGCAAATTAAATAACAATTTTAAAAAATTTTTTTTTATAAATCAAAAATATTTTTATAAATAAATAAAAGCAAAAACCGAGTTTTCAGATTTTAAAAAAATTAAAAAAGGAGACATTTTCACATCGGTTGGTGTGGCAAAAATATATATGACAAAATGTTCCTGTATGGCTAAAAGTCGACCATTAGCAATACTGCAACGATGACTCCACCCAGTAGCCATAATACAACTATACATATTGATGTAAGTGTGTGTGTGTTAGGTTTATTAATTAAATTGTCCCAAATCTTCTCACGTTAGACAAAAAGTTTAACAGTTATTTTAATTACTATTAAACAAAACTACTATAAAATAAAATTATATTTTTCAATTTTTAGACACACAGATTTTAGTATTTTTAGACATAACATTAAATAATGCATGGTAGTTGAGAAAATTTCTTATAGTAAAGAATTGTCTACCAAAAGTTAAATTTTTGTACATGAACTAAATCTTAATCATTTAACTTCTTTAAAAAGTGAATTTATATCTTTTTACTTGTTGTTGAATATTAGGAAATAATCTTAAAATCAAATATCTAATGTCTTTTAAAATTTCCTTTTACAATTGTAATCATTTTCAAAGTTTATGATAAAAAATAAATTACTGAAATGTTTAATCCAAAATATGAACGATAGTTTTTCTGTCCTCCCAAACTCGTCGCAATTGTAGCTGCTTATGATATAGGTAAAGTTCAAAATAAGAACAACTTTTTCTCTGCTTTTTTATTTTAATTTTTTTAGCAAGCAAATGTTAAGCAAAAATAACACTTCGCAGTCGGTAGGATTCGAACCTACGCGGGAAGATCCCAATGGATTTCTAGTCCATCGCCTTAACCACTCGGCCACGACTGCTTGGTTATCTTTCTTCTAAGTATAAAAATCTGAGGGAACTATAATTCGAATTTACTTTCTGAATTGACTAAATATCATTTAACTAATGTGAAGAAATGCTATGTAATATAATTAAAACTGTTAATAAAAAAATGAAATACAGGAAAAAAAATTTTTTCAACCTTGAAATAATTAGTTACTCTAACTTTTAATGAACTTTTTAAAAAAGTTTACCTAAAAAAATCGCTTTTTTTATTTTGAAAATTTTATTCTAAATAATTAACTATTAATGATTTGTCTGTAACAAAATTGCTTAGAAAATTGATAACTTCTTTTGATCAAAGAGCATCTCAACGTAAGCACAGTTTGAATGAATTTTTATATTTAATAAATTTTTGGCTTCAAGTTGGAAGATCCTCAGTTCAATTTCGAAAAATGTTTTGTCTGCTTTGTGTATGACATCTTTCTCGTTAAATAATGTTTGCTAGAGTTCTGGGCTTTCTTTTCTGTGATATGGAAATACCGCTTGTAGCGATGACATCACAGTATCAAAACCCGCGTTTCTTAAAACGCAAAAGATGTCTATCTGAATATTATATTCCTATAGCAAAGGACTATTTGCAAGTCTGTTATTTATATCTGAGCATACTGAAGGACGTGTCACCGGCTTTCGATGTCTCTTTTCCTACAACATGTGAATACGGTCATTAAATTCCATTAAAGATGGCCAGAAGAATTTATAACTTTCAGTCACTGAGCTGCTGTTTTGTAAGCAATGTTAAAGCTTACAATGCATTCACTAAGCTGCATTGCTATTTTTTCCGACTGGTATTTATTTTCAACAACGGCAATTTTTTTAATCCTGGTCTGTAAGGAAAATTACTATACTTTTAAAAAAGTGTTCTGAAATTAAAAGGATGTTTCTCTCATGTTAAGGGTCACAGTGGTGTCTATGGCAATGAAAGAGCAGATTTCTTGGCCAAATCTTCTTTATCACTTGCAAATAAATTCAATACTAGTCTTCCCAAGTCTTTTTTTAAATCCATTGCCCAAAAGAACATAATCACAGAATGGAACTCAAGTTTTATCTCCTCTCCCAATTGTAAGTGGACCAAATTTTTTTTCCCTACAGTTTTCTTCAGAATTAAAAACCACTGGTTCCATACTGACTTTAAAATTACCCAATTCTTCACTGAACATGGGAAGTTCAATAGCTACCTCCATCGTTTTCATATCAAAAACAGTGACGTCTGCAGCTGCAACTCTGGGATTGACAATCCTTCTCACATTCTTCTTGAATGCTCATTTGTCTCACAAGAAAGGAACGAGCTTCGCAAATACTTGAATAACAGATGGCCCCCAATTTTGTCGGACCTTGTGAAGAAAGAGACTTTTGTACTTTTTAAAAAATTGATCCATTCTGTAATTTAACTTTATTTTTTTCTCTTTTATATATATTTATATTTTCATCTCGTGATTTGTCTTTAAGATAATATGTAGTACATTAGTTGTACCTTCGGGCCCTGTGTGATATTCCTTGGTGCACAGGGAGATAATTTTGTTTTCTCAAATAAAAAAAATTAAAAGGATATCATAAAAAGTATGGGGACAATGTCTTCATCGCCAAGGAAATGATCAGCTGGTATAAAATGTACTTTTTTTTTGACAAGCACGAAGAACAAAAGTCTGAAATTCTTTAGGCATTTCTCTCGAAGAGTATCTGCAAAATAAAAAATACATAAGAACATACAAGAAATTTCAAGATATTATATCAAAGTAATATAGTAAATAACACACATCAAAGTATTAAACACAAAAGTAAAACAAAAAAATTAAAATAGAAATTGGTCAATAGAAATTGGTGAATAGAAATTTCCATGAATTCAAACCAATACGGGATCTATTTTAATCTATATTCTCAACGCATAATCTTTTTCTATGTACATACGAAGGAATTTCAATTATAATTTATTACTTCATAATAGATTTCATTCCAAAAATCCTAAAAATGAAAAATCAAACATTCCTCATTTTGCGGTTGAGAACAATAATTAAGCAGGTAATTATTGGCACATTTAATAAGTATTGTTTAACACATTTTATGAGTGTAGTTAAATGCATTCTTCTTTCTACTAAATGGTAAAACGAAAAGTTATTTCATGGAAATGATAAAAAGAGTTAAAATGATATAAAGTAATTATTTGATTATATTAAATGATATAAAGAAATTATGCCCCCATACAAACATAGCTCAGAATTTTCATAAATATTTAAATAAATTAACTACGTATATGAATGTTAAATTTTTGCGAAAAAGTATTTTTTACTAATGTCTCTGAAAAAATTGAAGCAATAAATTTAAGCGATTTTGTTCTACAATATAACTTCGGTCTAAATCCATATCTCGGTGTAACGCAATCCCTGTTAGTAATTGGACGAAACTCTTAGAGATACGAGAATTTAAACTTTGGAAGATTGATTTCGATGCTAATTTTAAAAAAGGAGAGAAAGAAGCACACACTTGCGTTTCTAAACCAATCAAAGTTCTAGGAAACTACTGAAGTGTTCTCTATTTTTCACTCTTTATCTTAACTTTAAATTCTGTACATTAAAGTTTTAATAAGATGGCAGCATAGAATTTGCTTACAACTTGCGTATATACCCATTAACAAAAGGCAGATTTGTAGTGATGAAAAATAAACGAGATTTGTTCTTTTTTTAGTCATCATATCATCTAATATTATTAGTTAAAGGCTTACAACGAATAAAATATTCAATTTATTACCTTCATATGTTCATGTAAATTGTCTTTCGAAAACTAAATTCAGATTTTTACACATAATTTATTATATTTAAATGACTTTTTGTACAGCAGCAGGAGCATCGAGCAGTCGTGGCCGAGTGGTTAAGGCGATGGACTAGAAATACATTGGGATCTTCCCGCGTAGGTTCGAATCCTACCGACTGCGGTGTATTTTTTTTATTAATGCTCAACGTTATTTTAGTTATGTGTAAATATAAATATATTTTTAGTCATATATATATATATATATATATATATATATATATATATATATATATA
>JAPDSC010013883.1:39348-55856 GCA_026290005.1 Latrodectus geometricus | reverse complement strand
ATATATATATATATATATATATATATATATATATATATATTAAATGACAATTTAGAAAATATAAATATTTGTTTGGTGAATGATGAAATTTTTAAATTCACTAAATTGGATTGATGAAATGTAGTAGTTAAATTATCAATTATACCTTAAGCATCACTTAGATTAATTTAGAAATAATCAAATTTAAAAACTTAATATCTAGTTTTTGCTAAAATGAAAGGTTTTTATGAAATTTTTAACATCCACCGCGTAATTTGTCTTTCTAGAGGACTTTTCATAGATAATAAGCAGTAGTTCTTTATCGTGAAATACGAAGTTCGAAAAACTCCCAAGCACTCACTCCGACACATGTATATGCAGATGGCAAAAGATCATCATTTATTTTTCGTTGCTGAACTGAGGTTGGGATAGTACCCGGATCTTTCGTTCTGCAAAGAGCAGTCCTATTATTAGACCATAGTGGATATAATAACGATGAAATATTTGCAATTTTTTTTAGATTCTTCTTTGCTTATTTTTTGATGAGGTTAATGGTTATTAAATATTGTATCGTATCAGCCATATTAAAATTTATTATTTCAATTTAAACTCCACATTTAAGAAAAGTTTGGATTAAAGAATTAAAGATTACTCTTTTTACATTTGCTTTGTAAGTAGAAATCTTGTCGGCAATATCAATATGTGACATTAATTATACATTTTTTCTCTTTTAATTAGTCCATTCATTGTTCTCAACATTAATTAGAATATTGATACTTTTTCTATATATGAAATGTCAGTGTTTAAATTAGTGAAACTGAATTCTTTAAGCAAATATGTGTGTACTATAAATTTTGTGATTCTATAGGGATAATATATTGTTTTAAGCCAACGTATTGAGGTAACAAATCGCGAAATAAAATGGTAGAAAATGACAATGAAAGAATGTCTTTAAAGATTCTAATTTGATGATAAATATCACATTAACAATAAATTTCATTCGTACATTTTTCTATGAATACGCAGGATATAAATAAATTTAAGCTATAATTATGTATCAGATGATTATTTCGTTTCAAGCGATTTCGAGAAGAATTATCTGATATTGTAAAATTATTCATAGATAATGTTGGAAACAATCAAATGTGACATTTTTATGCCAAATCAATGTTAATGGAGCTTTTGTCTTTACTGCTATAGGTTCTCAGTGGTATCAGCAGTTGTAAACAATGTATTACCAAAAAAAGTAATAAGCTGTTACAGTTTTCATTTGAATGCGCTTAAGCATTTACTATAACAGAACTACAGTGTGCTTACACACACAATAACTAAGCTTTTTGTTTTAAAATTATTGTGATCCTTATCAGAAATTTTCGAGATTTGTAAATAATCCTGCTAAAATTCTAGATTTGTCGATAACTAAGTTTAAAGTTTATTTTAATTTTCAATGAAAAAACTTTATTGAAATTTTGTAAGAAAGATTAAAGTTTATATGAAGTTATATACATCTGTTTAAATCTTTTCTAAATGGATAGTCAAATAACTTTGTTAGTAATCCTTAAAAAATACAATCTACAACTTTAAAAAGCGTACATTTATTTCAAGTTTCTATAACAGCTTACATTCGGAATCTAATATTTACTTCCAGATATTGCTAAATGATAAAAAAAAAAAAAAAAAAAAATGTTTTCACATCAAATATTTAAATGTTTTATATTTAAATTATATAATTTAAATAATTAATTAAAATAAATAAAAAAAATTATAAATATTTAAATGTTAGTGAAGAATTTATATATAATATGTATATTAAAATCGAGAAAAATACGCATGATATAGAAAAAAACGGAATTGATAACGATGTTATTGTTAAAAAAAATAACAGTTTCAATCACATCGCAACTTAAAATTGGAGTAAATAATGCGGAAAAATTGCTGTTCGAAATTATTTATCATATTATTCGAATCATTAATCAACAACTAAAAATTATTTTTAGTTTTGTTAAGAAAATTTGGAATACCTTTATTCCTAAACTCCCACAAGGCATGTCAGGATGGCCGAGCGGTCTAAGGCGCCAGACTCAAGGTATATCCTTGCTCTGATAGCAGAGTATGAGTGTTCTGGTCCACGAATGTGGGCGTGGGTTCGAATCCCACTTCTGACAGAATAACTTTTTAAATAAAAGTTTCTTTTTTACGTTTATAATTCAAATATAGTCTGTTTAATTTTTTTTAAAAAAAAAAAAAAAAAAAAAAACCCTCATTTTCCCTTACAGTTTATTTGATTTATTTTATTTTTTTTAATCTTTGAAACTAAACACTACAAAATCATTTTATGAAGAAAATTTACTTAATAAATATTTTTAAATTGAAAATGATATTTTGTTTGTATTAATGTAAAAATTCATATTACAATAAAACTTACTTTCCTGCAAATTTTTTTATGGATATTTAAAAAAATCTACAAGCATTTTACAAACTCATAAATTTCTGAATTAAACATTTAATGTCTAATTCAGTATTTTACGAGTTTTTTTAGTATTTTAAAATACTGAAATAAACTTTAAAAGTGTAAATGAATTTTTCAAATGTGAGGTAATTCTTTCCATTTTGCATATTAATACGTAAATAAACCATTGTAAATTAGAATTATAAGAAAGAAACTGCACCAAACTGAATACTTATTAATATCAAATTTTATAGCATGAATTTGTTAGAGATCTAAAATGAGAAAAACTAAATTACTTTAGATTATTTAAGTAAATTAAGATGGTCCCCCCCCCCCAACTTTTTTTTTTTTTTTTTTTACACATTGATCGTTTTTTTCTTCAAAGGTTAGTAGAATTATCAAACTTATATTTTGTCTTATAATAATCCCACACACCAATTCCACAAAAATGATTTTAACGAATTATTGAATTTATAAAATTTCAACTAATTTTAATTATTTTCTCAGGATAAAGGATTAAAGAAAATTTTGTTCCTAATATTATATTATTGTACACAAAGCTATAAATATTAAATTTACAAACGATTATTAAAGATGAAGGCAATATTTTTTAAGTATTTTCAGTAAAATATTCATCTTACCATTAACCATATATGTTACACACTTTTTTACATAACAGCCATAAGAGATCTAGAAATATTTACCTAAAGTATATTTATGCCAAGGTATAAAGAAAAACATTCGGTCCGTGTAATTAAACAAATGATTATTATGTTCAATTATTGTAAAGACAATTATCTATTGTTTCATTTAAGCTAACTTTTTTTTAAATGAAAGCAATTAAAAACCAGTTCAACAAATAATATAGGCATATTTTTTATAAGTTTATTTCTCTTTTTTTAAATGAAATAAACTTATAAAAATTAGTTACGAATTTAATATGAAAAATTTCTTATTTTCAAATATTAATATTAATCTGATTTTGATATTGGTAATATCACAAAAACAATTTTTAATTTGGAAGAATATTATTTGAATTAGTATTCCATAATCACTTCAACAAATAAATATTTACGTTATTTACATATATAAAATTAATGCTGTTTTTCTTCAAATTTATTGCCTTTCATTACTTGTTCATAAGTGGCGCCATCTAGTCATACAACAACTACTTAATTGGCTTTTCACTACTATAGCTATTAGGTACATTTTCCTCTTCATTTTTTATGTTGTTTTGTTGATATACATTTTTTAAGTAATTTTCTCATAAGTTGTTCCAAATTTTTATATTAAAACAAGGGATTAATTACAAGTGAATAAAATAATCATATATTTCATTGTAATTTTTCAGTTAAAGCTTATGGATTGGTTATTTATCTAATAGTTCTTCCCTGATTAATGTATATTAAGTAATAAAATGCAAATTACCATAA
Organism: Latrodectus geometricus; assembly: GCA_026290005.1. Lineage (NCBI taxonomy): Eukaryota > Metazoa > Arthropoda > Arachnida > Araneae > Theridiidae > Latrodectus > Latrodectus geometricus. The sequence goes on along the minus strand of JAPDSC010013883.1, from coordinate 51,995 downwards.
AAAAATTTCCCCTTTAAACTTTTATTATAATCAAACTAATTTAAATTAAATTTTAAATAAAAATCTTCTTGATAAAATTGCAATACTTTCTCATCAAGAATTTTTCTATAACAGAAGTCATTAAACTTTGCTTTTGAAAATTTATTTCTTTTAGTATAGTATTGTAAAAAAGATAAAAGGTAATCTTTCAATAACTATGACAGCAAAATTGTGACACAACTTCGACCTATAATTTGATCTATCGCTTAAGTAATTTTCTTTTCTATACGGATGTTGATAATTTTAGATATGTAGAAAAAAATACTGTCAGCAAATTGTTTCATAGTAAGACAATATATAAAAACTAAGTCAAGCACAAAGGGAGGTGGGAAAAATCGGGTATCTTACCTATCATTTGTTACCTATTCAAAGTATCAAATTTGTAAATAGTATTATTATTTTATATCAGAACATGTATTTATAATATTTTTTATGATACTATATTTCTCCCAATCATTCATTGCACATAATTACAATCATTGACATGTGGATAATTAGAATGTGACAACTGTACCAGGCAGATGTACGTGGATAAGGAATGAAATTATTAACTTTGTCTTCGTTAATACATTTATTTGTTTTTGTCTGCAATTCGTACTTTGAAATAAAACAGCAATGTTACATATTTGCTAAATTTTTCTCCCTTTGTTTTTGTTTACTATAGCGCACAGTCATTAATACAGAAAATTTGTATTAAAATACATGAAAAAAATTCGCATCTAATATGAGAAAAAATAAAGCTACATATATGTAATTGTCAAACATTATGAACATTAGCATTATTAAAAAAAATATGAGCATTAGAGCAAAATAATAAAATAGAGAAGTATATATACATTAAATTCAGATATATCATTGCTTTCAAACACAATTCCTATTAATAATATTATATAATAATATTATTATTAATATTAATAATAATATTCTATAATAATATTGCTTAAAATACATATTCAAGTATCGAAACTTCAAATAAAGAGTAAAAGCCTCTGTGAAATGTTTAAAAAAATTTTCTTTTTTAAGAAACAAATATGAATAATTTACCCTGCATAAAATATAACACTATACGCACATTTTAATCTTTCAAGCGCTATAAATGCATTAGCATTAATATTCGTGCTTTAAATAAGGATCAATATTATACAGATCTATCATCAAAATAAATAGATTATGATATAAATATCGGAATGAAAAAGTCACAAAATAAAATTCTATATTCGCGCAAAATTATGGTAATTAACATTTTTAATAATTTGTATTTTTATATGTTCTGGACGAGACTAGTTTTAATAATATTTTTATACATCACTTTTATTGTGTAAATATATGTATCAAAATGAATTTTTTCCAAACCAGAAATCAAGCGGATTTATTTTTCTGTTAAAATATTCAAAATATGAATGCATTTTTTGTCATATGACAATGAATCAAGTATTCAATATATGTATATAATGTGTCAATTTATAAATAATTATGTATGCGAATGTATTTAGACAAAACACAGAATAAATTTATGTAAATTATTAAATGTAATTCATTAAATTATGTAATTTTAGCTGTAAAGAAAATATTTTTGCATACAATTTATTCATTCAGAAAACTAATTTGTTTCTTTGAAATGAAATAGTATTTTTAAATTACAACTTAATTTTATTGATATATTATAGTTATTTTTAAATACCTAGATATTCGCGAAAGTATACAGTCCAGTCGCTTAAAAAAATATCACATGTATTCTCTGATATCTTGATATATAATATTAATATCATTTATGTTAAGGAAGTTGGTTGTGAAATAAAAGCTTCGTAATTAAAAGTTGATCTTAAAAATCGAGATTTTTGTGTATTAAAAGCATTTAATTTCTTAACGTAACTGTTAAAATTTCGAATTTTATATAGATATATATATTCTAATAACTTACCATCTTTCTATATTCATCACTAATTCTTATTTGGGCCTTTAACTTACATTATTTGAATGTTTTAATATCCATGAACATTAGTAACAAGCAGTCGTGGCCGAGTGGTTAAGGCGATGGACTAGAAATCCATTGGGATCTTCCCGCGTAGGTTCGAATCCTACCGACTGCGTAAATATTATTTTTACTTTATTTAAATTTTAAGTGATTCGATATTAACCAGCGTAAAATATTTACAGGCTTAACATTTAGCAAATATCGACTTTTTTATAGTTACACATTTAGTTGCATTTAATCAATGTTTAAAATAATTGATGTTTTATGATTAGATAGTAATTATATATTTCATATATGCAGTATCACATTCTACATTTTCATGATTGCATTTAAGTACAATTACAATATTTAAATACATCAATTTAATTATGACTCAATATTATTTCACATATAAGTATAGTTAATTATACTTATACAATATGAAGTATTTTTTAAATTTTAATATGCATGCAGATACATATTTCTTTTGAATTCACATTCTCAAAAAATAGATTAACATAAATATAAAATTATCAAAATTAAGTAACTAATTTAATTTTTATCACGTAGTAAATATAGTTACTTGGGTTTATTTATTTTTTTTTTCTCTTCATGTTGATATGTATTTATTTTATATTATTCATAATTTTTTAAATGTAAACATATCTATATTTGTTATATATAATTTTCAGAATAAAATGTATTTTAATTTACATTCTAATTTTTTTAGATTTGCAAAAACAAATTATAACTTTTCACATACAATTTCATATAAATATTTATATATATTTTATGAATTTTTTTTGCATATTATATAAATACTTTTCAATAGAGAATTCATTTTTATGCGTGAAATAGTATGCTACACTGTTTAATTATGCTATATAATGAATTAGAACTTATTTTGATGTAGTTTCTACTCTAGGTTTATCCTATTCAAGACATCTTAAAGTTTTATTAATTTTTTTTCGGAATAATGCCATAAGACAAATTTATAATATATTTTGGGAAAAATGTAATGATGGAGGTGACTAAATAATAAAAAAAATATATTAATAATAACTTACATAATATATTATACACATAAATATTTTAAATAATTATTAAAATTTATTAATTAATGTTAGAAGGTGTAAGTTTCAGTCACTTTTAATAGTTTAATAAATAGAGGATAAACAATCAGTTTTGAAGATTTATTGAAAATCCAGCATAATGCTTTCTGAGTAGACTATAGTCCTTATTAAACCGTTAGATCGACGTGAGACCTTTTATTTCTAGTCCTACTATTTCTTGGTCTTAAAATTATTCTTCAACATAATCAGTACTTCGAACATCTAATTTTCATGACCTTTATTATAAATCTGTGATTTGACGAAATAACGAATTCATTAATTAAAATAAGAAATTGAGAGACCAATTGGTTATTCAATAAATTTAAAACTTTGCTCGCAGACTCAAATGAAAATTTTGCTCTTTATTAAAACAATAGTGAAATTTAAGCTTAGCGGAAAACTATCGGTATCTATTAAATTAAATCTCCTTTGATTATATTAATGCAGAAATAAAGACAAGATTAATGAATATGTGAACTCATTGCTTACGAGAATATTATAAAAAAAATGCTTTTCTTGATTTTTAAATCTGTATTTTCATTATAATGCACTTACAAATATTATAAAAATTAACTCAAATCGAGTAAGCTAGCGCCATCTATCGTATTCTAATGAAGCTGTTATATAACAAAAAGCAAATGTTTCAACAATTAATTGATTTCAAAATTTTAGATTTCAGATAATCATTGAATTATCCTAAAGATAAGTTACAAAGAGAAAAATGAAATAAATTTTATTAAATTGTCAAATCTGCAATTAAATCAAAGTTTGAAGTTTATTGTGAAAATACTTCATATAAAATATCATTTTAATGGGAATTGAAACATTTAGTTTTAGGGAAATATTTGCTGCCGCAGATTTCACGTAATAAGTTCGATTATATGTCAAAGAGAGTTTAATTGTTTTTAACATTAAATACTGAATAGAGAATTAAATGCATTTTTTTTTTAACTATAAATGCCCACATTCGAACATTTTGCAAATACAATACAATATTTAAAAAATAATTACACAGAATGCATTTCAATAAATTACATGGAAAACATACAACCTTTTGAATCGCTTAGAACTTAATAAAACTACAATAAAAATGTGAAAATAATGATTTTTTTTAATACAGCATAAACTGAGATTTAGTATTATATGTTTCCGAACAGATTTTATTCCATTTTTATATGAGAGAGCATAACTTTATCATTGTTTTAAAAATTTCTCTCATAACTTTTTTCTATTTCGGAAAGGTATATTATGTTTCAGAAAAATAGTTGCACCCCTGTTATTAAATTAGCATCAGAGAGAATATATATTATAATACATGTTTTCAAACTTTTCCCAAAATTTAAGTTTTCTCATTTTCTAAATTTAGGTTTCAACAAAAATATTTTAGTAATTCTTCATTGAAGAAAAGCTTAAAACTTTTCAAACACATTGTATCTTATAATAAAACAAGTTTGATTTTTCATACGAACATAATTTTGTAAATATAATAATATATTTTAAAAAAAAAAGTAATATAAATATAAACTCTTTCACATTGAGCAATTGATTATTTAGAAAGTATATATCGTATTAAAAAATTTTTTATTCATAAATAAAGATTAAAATATTATATTTTAAACTTATACTTTATTTATACTTTATTACTATATTATTTATAATTTTATATTGCATGGCAGTTAATTTTTCAAAATTTTATGTAAGAAAAATAAGTTAAAATCGTGGTTTGAAAGAACATTGTAATTTTAAGTAAATATAACAGTTATTTAAAGTAATCATCCTTATTTTATGATACTTTTTTATAATTCATTAAACTTAAAATTCTTTTATAATGTTGATAAACATCCTCATAGGTTTAAGTAAACATGATATAGTTGTTACTAAATATAGATATTTTTCTCATCCTCAAAATCAAAACAAGATATTTTTCAAACTTTGCTTGAGGGAATTTGTTAGATTTATTCTAACATTCCATTATTTTCAAATAAATCCAACATATTTGCATTTATTAATATATATATATATATAGGAAATTTTTCTGTATATAAATCAAGAATTATTATACAAATTCTTAGAAATATATATTTTATATATGTTTCACACTAGATGTATTTAACTGAACAATTTTTATCCATAACTTTTTTTTATCATTCAAATGGTCTTGAGATAGGAAACAATTACATTAAATAGTTTATATTTAAAAAGTATAAGCCTCAGTTTTTGTTGTAATAAGTGATATACAACTTAATTTAGTTCTCTATTTTAATACTTCGTATTATAATTATAAAAATCTCTTGAAGAACTCCTGGTTAAAATTCGATGAAAATTACTTAAAAATTAACCCACTCTTAAATCTTTAAATTATGAAACACGGTCGGGCATCTTTGTTGTTGAACTACAAAACAAAAGACAGCGCGCGCGTTGTCTAGGTCCCATGAGGGTTTGTCGTGCCAGATGTGATGATGATTGTTAACTACTATTGTGGTACTTAAATTAAAAATATCTCTCCTTTCAAAAATGCTCTAAAAATATTGCATAAAAAGACATAGTTGATAATTTTTCATTATTCTTTATAAAGGAGAACTGTTTAAAATAAGATCAAAATTACACGCATTAAACTTTTTTAAATAGATATTGAGGAACATACCGTATGAAGATTTGCTGATGCTAAACTTGAAATTTGTATGTGTATACTAATAACAGGGCAATAAATGTCACATGATGTTTCTAAACAATAAAATTTTAAAACCTTATTTTCTCTCATTACCTATTTATATATATGAAATATTTAATATAAAGTAAAGCTCGTCATCAGGGTTTTTCCAAGGTGAAGTTAAGACTTACTTTTCTAAAATTTATTTCATTTGCATATTTAAAAAATTCAACTACATTGTTAAAAAAATGTATTTTCTGTTTTCATTTCCAGGTGTGGGGTCAACTGTATATCTGTCGACGCCCAAAAAGAAGTGAAAATAACTATTTCGTAATGCTATGGAAGTTACGATTGACAGACCTTGAGAGTTAATGATATTATAATTGAGAAAAGTTATTAATTAAAACATTTCTAGCAATCTATCCCTAAAACTGAAAAGTGCACATGGTTCCCAGAAACGTGTTATTATCAGAAAAGAAAATACCAGTTACTGTTTTATTTATCAACATTTTAATCATTTATTGAACTTATTTTATTGAAAGCGTATAAGTTCAACTAACAAATGACTGTTGTTTGACATCAAGTTTGTATTTATTATCCTGATATATAACATTAACTAAATTTAAATTTAAAAATTCATGTAAAAATCTACTCTCTAAAATACATTTGGCTTTTAAAACTTCTTGACTTGTTGGTAATATAGACCACAAAATCCTTATTGCAATTTCCGACTATTGCTTCCGGAAGAAAAAAGAAATTTATAACTGTTCTTGTATACTTCATTGCTGTTTGATAGTATGTCGCTCTAGGCTTATAGCATGGTTGATTGGGATCACTGTAGAATCTAACTCTAGAAGTGTGGCTTGTAATCTATTTTGTATTAGTACTTTCTGGTGTTTTGTATAGACACTTTTCGGTCTTCCGAGTATATGATATTTGGAGTCGAATTTTATCCACAAATAAAGTTCATAATATATCCTTTTTTTTTTAATCCAACGGATTTAGTATCTTTATGATAATTATCAAGATACATATAACTTTAAACAGTGCGGATATCTTATCTTGAATGTGCAGCGATTCACCCCAGCAAATCTCTGCACATTCAAGATAAGATAACACAAACATAATCAAACTATAAAATTTAATAACATTTATAAATTCTCTTGTGCACAAAAATTGCAATTAAAAAGGCCTTTGTAACTTAATTTGAGTTTTCATAAATCATTTAATGGAATAAAATACAAACAAATATAATTGTATGTATATTGTTATGAAAAAAATTAAATGACCCCAAAATTTTGAAAACATACACTTAATTAGCAAAAATCAAAATTACAAAAAAGGTATCATTTCTGGGTTCGAAAACATCTCTTGCCTTCATAGCTTACAAGATGAAAGAAGGAAACTCCATCTTCTTCTGTATGCTCCTGGTGCCAACTCTTTTACCTTCTCACCAGACGTTGTCGAAATCAAACGCGCGTACTACATTATGAGAAATCTTAGTTATTTTAACAACTCAATAATTTCTGTACGACCATTTTAGTGTTGATTCCAATAACGAACGATACATGCTACTTGTGCTTGCTTGCATATTTTTGAATTTCCACATGCAAGCTAATGAACTCTCGTGGCCGGGTGAGTGGTTAAGGTGATGGTTTCGAAATCCAATTGGAGATCATCCTGCGTAGGTTCGAACCCTACCGACTTTGTTAATAACATTTCCTTTTAACGGTTGCATTGTGTGAATAATATTCTCAATATCATTTAGGTAAAGAAAGCAAATGGCATTACCCACTTTGCGGATTATACATGATATCTGAATTCTAAAAAAAAAAATTCAGTTCCAAATAAAGAAGAAATATTTCAATGCACAAAGAAACCGAAACTTTGATTTTCTTAAGAAGTAAATTGATAAATTTGAATTTTATTCCTCAAGTAATAAGTATGTTTATGCTACCTACTGTGTCTATAAATTTTCAAATGCGTGTTTGCATTCGTTTGTTCTCTTTTTAATTCACGATCAGTGGATTATCAATGTTTTCATTGAAACTGTAACAATCAATTAATTCTGCAGTTTATCTGGAATTCACTGTACTTGTATTTTTAATTTTCACTGTTGTCCTTAAATAATAAATATTATTGAGTCAGCTAGTAAAGGAATGTAATAGTTTTATTTATATATTTATAAAAGTAAAACAAGATGTTGATTATCACTGAACTACTAAATATTTTTCCCAGCATGGTTTTATTTCAAGTAAATGTAACTAATGAAACTGAGCAAAATTTTAACCATTTTGCTTTTGTTCCCTCAAAGTAAATGACAAAACAATTTTTTTAAATAAAAGATACAAAATACTATTTAGTGAAAGTATGAAAATACATTGTGTGTCAAATTATGTGAACTGACACAAAATTTCAAACATAATAGTGTTAAATTTACACAGATATGTTAAGTTTTACAAGATTTTCTTGAAAAGTTTGAAAATTCAACTGCTCGTTAAAATTAGTCAAGTTGAAGGTAAAATTTTAATGCTGTTACACTCAACCAAGAACAGGCAAGTTAAATCATTAGTCTTTACTATTTAAAACACATATTTGAGGTTTTTTTCTAAAAAAAAAATTACTTTTTTTATTCACAAAATAAAACTTTAGTTAAAGTCCTAACATTCAAAAAATCTTAAAAGTTCTTATAAGCCCTAATTTATCTATGAAAATAAGGAAAAATATTGGAATCATGTATAAAATTTTTCTTCTTATTTTTTTAAAGTAATTTAGCAAACTCGTAATATTACAAACATAATAATTTGTGCATTTTTATTTTGAAAGGTATGGAAAATCTGATTTTGAGAAATAATATAAATAAAATTCACAATAAAAAAATTGAAAGAGTTAATGCTGTTATAAATATTGTGACTTAGTTTTCAAAAATATGCAAATAACATATCAACAAAATAAATATTATTAATATTGTAAATATTAAAAAAAATAACCTCACAATTTTTCGATAGAAAATTGCAATTTAAAGATTGTCGAGTGCTTAACAATCTTAGGAATTAAAAAAATATACGTAAAACGGTGTAAAGTCTTAATTTAGTTTCTTGAATTTATTTTCAACATGGGACAATTTCCGCATTCCATTTTCAGTTTAAAATACATAAATGCAATTAGCATGTAATTAATTATTTTTCTTAACTCATTCAAAAGCTGTAAATAGTACATAGCGTAAATTGTATATTGTTTTCTTTTCTTCTATCTTGGTGAAATAAACCAAAGAATGCGTCTGAAACAAAGTTCTTGTATGGTATTCATGTTGAATAATTTCTTGCATCATTGCCAAGGAAGAAGTAATGAAACGAAATGCAAAAAAAAATCTTTGTTGTCGTTGGCATGTGAAACAACGTTCCAACCTTCCCTTTTCTTCTGTCAGTTTGCTATCTAACCTTTGGAAGGTGACTCCGAGATATTATTTTTGCTTAGGCGGTTGTTTACTAAGCTGTTTTTTGTTAATCATGATAAAAAACAAAGAACACTGTTCACTGAAGATTTATTTTATGTTCTCTCCAATATTAAAAATGAACATATTATAATTATGCATATAATTATATATATTTTGTGATAAATATTATGAGTTATCACATAATACATATAATTTGTGATAAATATTATGATTATATTGATAAAAATTATTAATGATTTTAAAATTTTTTTTATTCTAATTAATTCTTAATTGAAAAAATATGTAGTTTATTAAATGTACATCATGAATTTTTAAAGTAAATGCATAATTTTATATAGCGAAATTATTAAGAAATTTTAACCTTTTATTGAATTATAACTCAATAAATAATTCCATAAATAGCCATAAAATTGATGAATAACGATCATATCAAGATTTGTCAATTTTTTCATGTAAGGAAGTTTAAACTAAAAGAATAATTTATAATTAATGTAAATATTGTATTCAAATATACTTCTCATTATAGATTTTTTTAAGGTTTTTTTTCTTTTAAATAATAATTTTAAGTAAGTTATTTTAATTTTTTGAATATTTAATACTATGGGCTGTAGTTTCTAATAGAAAACGCATATTTATCTCGAAAGAAAGTTGCGATTTGGAAAAATGATAACATTTTCTGTTTCCAAAGAAATTTACTATTTGTTAATTTTTTCTAAGCTATTTTTAATAATAAATAATTAAAATAGTTAATATTCTTAGCAAATCGGGGTAGTTTACGTCATGAAATGGAGTTTCTGATACATATATTCTAAAATAAAAGAAACATAAAAACGTGTTTAAAAATTTCCTTTAGCTACGAAGTTTGAAATTGTAGGCCTGTATCCGAGTTTTAATGCACTTCCGATTAGAAGCGTATCAGGAAAGCAAAAAAACATTCCATTTCTGTATTTATTTATTTACAACTTTAGGTTCTAAGAATAATTTATCATTGAGAAACAAAAGCTATTTAATGGATTCTATTAGCAAGTTAAGGAATTTAGGTGTAGAAACATAACCTGAGTCAATCTTTTTAAATTAAATCCACGACTTGTTACCCGGAAGCTCTTTATCTTGTAGTTCTTGTAAGGAAGCATTGAATGGTCTATTAATTTTATTTTTCGCATAAGGAGTTAATTATAAAATTTACAAATTATAAAGCTTTCACAATATGATTAAATCTAAAAAATTTACTTACTGGGTGTTCTCTACGATGGATGCTGAGTGTACAGAAATTAAATTAGGATTAATAGCTAAATATTTATAAGGCCTAATAATGGTCAGATAAGGCCTGTCTCATAAAAGGCATGCTTGTGCAATGTGTTCAAACGCACATTCTTCCTAACATTGTTAACATTTGTTAAAACTCATAACATATTTAAGAAAAATAAATTCGAAAATTAAGTCCTATCATCGACATTATGGATTGTCTTTCTCCTTTCTGGTTATATGAAGTTCCTTATCCACCTCTCTACACATTTGACAAATTTCGTTTCTTATAACAAAATAATTAATTACTTAAACTAGTAAGTTGTTTCAACAATTTAAGACCCTTGCATTAAAATAAAAATTGATTTAAGAAACAATTTTATTAATTTAGCATATTTAACCTTCATTTTTCAAAATATTATACTAAGAAAAATTATTTGTCACAGAATTTCTACTTTTGAGTTTAATAAATGCTTAGATTAATAAAAATTAACCATACAAAAATGGAAAAATTCCTTAGAAATTATAAAACAAATAAATAAATAAACTTAATAAAATATAATGAAAGAATTCAGCTTTCGGGTTTGTGCTGTTATAAATAAATTGTAAAAATGCTACCATTAACTAATTTTTAGGAAAAAATTCGAAAGAGGAAGTAATTTTATTCATAATTTATATATTCACTGTCATGGTCGAGAAGTTAAAAAAAAAAATGGCTGCATAAATATCATTATATATACAGAGGGAAATGTTGAGAGTAAAAATCTCATTTGAATTAGCTTCTTGATTATTTTTTTTTTCCTCAGAATTCCACAGTAGTAAATACATTTCGCACATTTCCCAAACGTCGAAAACACGCATAAGGAAAAGAGAAAATAAAATACATGCTGTATTAAAAGTTCATTTTCTACCATTTCACTGCCATTTTATTTTAGCATAACTTTGACCACGAGCTATGAAAGCATAAAGCGTGATGGCAAAACTGAAAGACAGAACTCGTTCTTTTTATGAAAGGGAAGTTGAGAAAGAAGAAAAACGGATTTAAACTTGAAAGGCATAACTTCCTCTTAACTTAAAATAAACGCGCCCATCTTGGGGTCAAACGTAAGAAATGCGGAAATAATTCATGAAGTCTTTCCTGGCAGAAGGAGTGGGTGAAATCCCATGTCAGCATGACACAAAGTATCCTGGCTTTAGATTAATTTGTAATTTCAGCCAATGTTTTCTCTCGGATTAAGTCTTTTGCGGTAGTTTAAGATGAATTATTTATTCGATTATTAGTTAAGTCAATCAAAAAGAATACTAATGCTTTTGTTTAGCGAATATATATATATATATATGTATTGCTTTGCTTATTGAAAAGTTAATGGACAATTTTTCGGAAATATTGCCTTCATTTCAAATTCGATGTTAATTATTTTGATTTATATAGTGGAACAATATACAAATAAACAAAGGTACTATACATTGTTTGTTTTCATACTAAGTATGGAAAAATGTCACTTACTTTCCAGCAGGGACACAAGATCCTTCTTGAGTGCCATTAGTGTGGGACTGACAAGGTGACAGCCCATATTTTAGTTGGTTTGGATTTTATTCGAAGTTCTTTAGGATCCCCTATTGTTTTTATATTTTTGAATTTACAGAGATTACCTAGCTTTGTAAGACAATCTGGGATAAGTAACAACATAATAACAACACTGAAAAATATGTATACGTCTCTTTAGAATTATTCATTTAATTTTTCGTGATTTAAAGTATGACAAAAAATTTACTTATTTTTTTAATTTTAATGACCACTTAACAAACGAGTTAAATATAAACTCCAACATTTCTCAGCAACTTTTTAGCCATATTATCAAGATAAATATCAGATTTTATCAAACTAACAACATAAATCTTAACATCACAGTCGTGCTTTATTTATTTGCACTTATCTTTAAGACACAAGAAAGGTACTATTACAAATAGAAGTTCATTCATTGTCCCTTTTAAGAAACAATAATTATATCTTCGTCAGATATTAAAAGTTCGGTGTTCTTATATATTTCATTTTTATAAGTTATACATCGAAAGACATTAATATTCTGTAAAATTTTAAATTTTTAAAGTATTTTATTTTTGAGAATAAATGATAATGGAAACAATCAAATGCTTACCATTGTCAATGCATTTTTACAACTTTTATTT
>JAPDSC010013883.1:10638-24348 GCA_026290005.1 Latrodectus geometricus | reverse complement strand
ATTCCAAAGTAGGATTCTCCAGTACGTGACTTGTATACTGTGACTAAAGATTAATGGTATTTTAAATCCTCGCCATCGTATTCTCATGTCTAAATCTCCAACAAATTTGTCTGCTTCACTCTGGTATGGGGGATTTCGAATGCCGCTGAAAGATATACTTTGTTTTCAGAAGACCGTATCATTTATTACCTCTTTACTTAAAAGGAAGTTGTTCTGTTTTTGTCATTTTCGCGAACACAGCAGAAATGTGTTGCCGAGATTTTATTCTTGGGATTTGATCGTTAACTGAAAACACGAATTCAGTCGCCTCTTTTATCTAAAACGTGATGATCATCCACAACTATGTTTTTTATCTGGGGTCACAAGGTGCCCCATTATTCTTGGCCCCCTCATTTATTTTTAGATGTTTTTATCGAATAAAAGGGTTGCCTTAAGATAAGAAAATTCAGAACAATGCTAAAGCTTAGGGAAATTTTTGAACTTCCTAGAATGTATATCTTTATTTTTTTACTTCCTTTATGTACATTATTTTTGTCTATTTATTATGTTTTATTAGAAAATTTTGTTTTTGTATATATATATATATATATATATATATATATATATATATATATATATATATATATATCTGCAAACGCATCTTATTAAGAAAACTGATAATTAGTGATAATTAAGTAAGGAAAGTATGGTGTGATTAAATAAAATATTGTTTATCATAACATTTTAAACAAATTTTAACAGTAAACGTACCCATGCAATTAAAACGACCTAAAAAATACTTTTGACTGTCTTTTCATTCTATAAAATGTCCTTTCCATGCTCTTGATTTATCAAGTAGAAGTTTCAAATTTTCACTCTGACATCTTAAAGACATAAGGAGAGAATCATAATAATTCTAATTTTTTATTCTTTGGACAGCAAATGCATAAAAATTTGATAAAAAATTTTAAAACCAATGCAAGTATATATACATAATGTATATATTTTACTTTTATTTGACAATGTGGTGTCATTGATCATTGTAATCTATGAACAATAGACCAAAAAGGGAGTAAGGTAGTGGTGCTTCCATTCTTGGCTAAATCGAAGTTCTGTCTTGCCGAGCAGGCCTGTGTATTTTAAATGGTTCTAGAGTCCAAGGTTCGTCAGATGGTGTGATATGAAATAGTTTTTTGATTCGAGAGTTCCAGTTCAAGTATCAACTCTTTGTTGCTTAACAGTAATTGAAAGCTACATGATGATGGGCTGTGTTCGATGGCTTTAATTGGTAAAATGAGACAAGACATAAAGAAATAATATAATACAGTTTGATACTATTGGCTGATGTATGAAAAACCAACTAGCATCGTATATGCAGATCTTCAGTAGAAAACGGAAGCTAACTAAATGCATATGTGGCTGGAGATTTGAGAAACCATTGTTATAAGAATAATAGATTGATGTTACTGAACACTTTTAGTTGATTCAAAATCTAGATATGAAGTTTTATCGATTGGATAAATACCTAGCAACTAGATATTGTCAATCATTCTTCAGTATTTAAATGTATGCATTTGCTTTCTCTACTGTTGCTATATAACAGTCTCTACAGTTCCCTATAATTCGTCACGAATTATTGGTCACATTGTTATGAATTTTAAGAAGTGATGATTATCGCTATTAAGTGACAAAGTTTGCAGTCGAAATAAGGGATAAAGTCAGCAGAATAGTAATTAAAAACATTTCGAGATATATAGGTCCTGTCAACAGGTCAATCTTAGGATATCTGAATAATTCGCCAAAGAAAAGCAATGGCTTTCTCTAATCCGGCAATAAAAACTCATAAACCAATGTGGCAAGTAAATATAGAGAGAAGGATATTTAGATTAGAGATCAATCTAGCTCTTTACAGTTGCTCAAACTTTCGGGATAATTTTTTTTTTATTTCCGAGTCAAACTCACAGGAAGGTATCAAAGTTTGATGTTAATTATTTAATGAATCAAATTGATAAAATATACTTTATAATTTACTGGGATTTATAGCTTATTTAGAGTTAAAATTTGAATATGTAGAGGAAGGTTATCTCATGAGTGATACACACACAAAATATTACCACAATTCAAACTCGGAAATTTTATTATATAGTCCAGTGAAAAAAATAAGTGCATTAAAATATATGGAATGTAAAATAAATGAAAATAATGAAAAAACCAAGAAAAATCTTTATTATAATATTAATAACAGAAGTTTAATTTAAATATTTTACCAAATTATAATATATTAAAGGGAATTCAAAGATCATTACTGACAACCAATCAAACTAAAAGGATTTTAATCAAAAAACATAAAACTATAGCGAAAAGATTAGCCAGGTTTTATTCTCACTAAGGTATAATATTCGTTTCATTAAACTTCCTGTAAGATAATCTCCTAAAACAGTATAAAAAATTCGCTTAAATTCGTTTTCTAACTCTATATCGCAGACTTCCATCGATTGCATTAAAGAAAGAATGAAATTGTGTTCCGATTTACATTTATTTTTAAAATAACTTTCGCTGTTTGAATCCCCATATTTTGATAGATTAGGCAAAAGTCATGTTTTGCAGCGATCTCCTCTGTAATCATCAAAGCAATAATCGTGATTTATTGTACAACGCCCTTCGTAAAATGGTCGTTTTGTAATTTGTTTGCTCATGAATTTTTTTCTTTAGTATAAATATTCATGAGTTAATTTTATTATATCTCCTCCAATAACTATAAATTATTACAGATGTTTACCTTGATTTATTAAATTTTTGCTTCGTAGAATTTATTATTTTCTTAAAATTTCAATTAACTTTGTAAATTAACCTTTTCTGCATTCTGTTTAATATGTATTTGTAAAGAATGCCATGCTGAAATTCATGCATATTAAATTTTCATGATTTCCAATGACTATTTGATAATATAGTTATGAACTTTTAATGAAGAGTTCGCCAACTCCGTGGATTCCAGTTCTTTATTTTATTACAGTTTAAAAAAAAATATGAACTTAGTAACGTCGGTCATTAGATTGACAAATAGATGTAAAATTTGAAAAGAAGACAAATATAAACTAATTTCTTCAAAACCACGGCCTCTAACAATAGAATTTTAGTTCATTGCTGATGATGATTTTCCAGATGCCAACAAAATCAAATTAAGAGTAAAAAAGCAAACACCTCATATTGTTGAGCCATAGTGAAATGAACAGGTTTGCACGGTTATCTATGCATATTTAGTGAGTCTTAGTCCATTTGATACAGTGAATTTAAATTTATCTAGAAGATGTTCCATAATCAATTTCTGCAATAGTTGAATCTCTACAGTTTCAATTTACTGGACTTTCATCTTAGCTAAACTGGTTATAACTAATCTAAAGTTTAAAGGAGTCAGGGTCACATTCCTAAATACCACCTACAATGCCTTTTTGTTTAGATGGAAACAGATATCAAGTCATTAGATTAGTAAATATTTTTTTATTATTTATTTTTATGATGATATACAAATTAATGTGTCTTAAGAAAATATAGTAATTTGAACTTTAAGTTTTTAAGCTTACTTTAAGATAAAGCATTTCATTTGAGTATTGCCTATTTTTCTACAAGTTTTCATTTTATAATAAGTCCATAAAACTATAACTTTTGCAATGACAAAATGCGGAAACAAAACTTGAAATGTAATTGAATTAGATTGATAGAACTTATAACTTTTAACATTACCCAAGTATTTTCTAACATCTTATTCATGGAATGAAAATAAAATATAATTAGTAGATGGCATTTACTAATTGCATATTCTTCCACCCTAAAGTATTGTAAAATATATTGAGAATATATATATTTCCCAGAGCATCGTCAAGTTTCTTATGGTTGCAATTTTTCAATGTCCTAGATGTAGGATCCCGATCTTCAGAGAAAAAGATCCTTGGTTTAATCTCAGCCAATTTTGAACAAAGGGAGATGGTTATTGCATTTCTGACTTCATCATGCAAATCCGTTGGAGTAGGTGCTTGGAAGTTATCTTGGTTTCCTCAGTTGCGATACCTGAATACTGACCGCTATCAACAAAAAGTCCTTTAGGGTGGTAGTTATGAGGTGGATATTGAAATGTCTTACAATATTCCCCAACAGTGTGTCAAATGTGATTTATATCGTACAAGCATTTAAAATTGTAGCCAATGTACGAGAAATATCAAAATATTATAACGAAAAATAATGAAGAATGATAATTATTTATATTAATAAATGTGAAATTTAATTAAAAAAGAAAAATAAATTTTTATAACTTTATTAGAAAAACTTTTTTATTCTTGTGTTATCTTGTTGTGAAGATTAATAAATCTGTAAATATTTCTGCTCTCCCTGATATATATATTTTGACCTTCACAAAGCTGCCAGAGTCCCAGAATATAAAATATAAGGAATATAAAATATAAATAATAAAGAATATAAAATATATTTTTAAGATATTTAATGTTAAACATGACAATTTGATAAAATATCTTTATATTTCATTATAAAATGCAACATTTATATAATGCAATATAAGGTTATATATTTATAAATATAACATTATAAAATATAACATATTGTGAAGATGGCATTTATTTTAAGCTTTTTATTTCAAAATTTAATTTCCAAGCTTTTCAATTAGAAAATTTAATTTATAATCTAAAGAAGAACAAAACTGAAGACAATATACAAAACTAAAACCTGAAAGCTGCTTAATAATATTATTGATAACACCTGAAAAGAAAAATCCAAAAATTGTTTGTAAAAGCATTTAACTTCAAATGAACGCTCTTAGTCATAAAACCTGTACTTTTCGTCAGTTTATGTTTTTCAACAACTGGTTGTATTTTCTGCGGAAATGACGCTTCTATTTTCTATTCTTTCGCCGAGCTGTTTTTTTAATTTTTTATACTTTTTATATTTATTTTTATTTATTTATTTGTGCATTCAAAATTTTTTCTGGTTTACATCCATTTACTTTTAACTTTCAGAAAGAAGATTGTGAACTGTTTGAGTTTTTTTCATTTCTTTGAAAGAATTTAATGACATTATACATAACATAGTGAATACTTTAGACTATATGATTAACTTATAATATTAACACCTACGATACTTCATATGAGTTTTTCTTTTGTCACAATATTTTTAATATTTCTTTATTTGCATATTTTGTTAGATTAATTTATGTATCAGTTCATTTCTGTTTCAGATTCAATCGTTATGGATGAGAGAACTTTGGAATTGCAGAAATTTAAAAGCAGATACTAAGTTATACAGGTACAAAAATACTGAGTAATAAAATTACTGTTTTATTATATAGATGTTAAAATAATTAATTATTAAATTTCTAGTTGCATTTATTAGAACAGTTGAGGTTTTAACTTTTACATTAGATACAAAATCAAATCAAAAATATTTAGGCTTCTTGTTACTAAGAAACAAATTCCGTCAAGTTTGTGATTAGTTTTATGTAATGTCAGTGATTGTCAAGTCTACTACAACCGACGTATACTGTAGTATAAGGTATTGTAGTTTTTACAGTAGAAATTATCGATAATTATGTGTATTGATATTTTCTGCAGTATATTTTTATACTTCATAATACATTTTTTGCAGAATTTTTTGTTGTAATTTCTTTTGGGCATTTTTGAGTAACTTTTTACACAGCATTTACTGTAATTTTGCAACATATTTTTCAGTGAATATCTAACAAATTTTATCCAGTAATTATTTTTACTTCAAATTTTATAACGCGATTGCCATCACTGATGGATTAGTTTTTACTTTCGTATTTTACTATTGTTTCCTGTATTTTTATATGATTTTACGGAAAATTTCCTTGTATACTTCGCATTTATCTTATTTTCTTCAAAATCAATTCTTGGATAAACATTTCATAAAAATTTGATAAATAATGCCAGTATAGTTAAAAAAAGGTGGGGGGGGGGCGAATAAAACGCTATAATCCTTAGGAACAAGATGTCCTTAATTTAGAATTCATATCTATATTTTTCATTAAGAGAAATTTTTAATATAAAATGATGATTTTATAATACTGCAATAATTAATATTAACAAATGAATGAAAATCAATTTGATAAAATGTATATTCGAAGGAAGATACAAAAAAATAAATAAATAAAATAAGAATTTACAAAAACTATGTTGTTTTAAATGTACTTTAAATATTTGAGTTTTGACGATTTATATTTTTTTTTCATGAAACTATTCGTGAAAACAAATATAAATTGCATTTATATAAGGACAACGAAAGTACATAATACATGAATATCGTAAAAATTCTGGATGTATATTTAATTAACCTCATGTTACTTTCAGTACTTATGAGAAAAATACAATTTTTTAACAAACCTTTTAAAATAAATGAAATAGTTAAATAAAACTTTATATTTTGATAAAAGCTTTACTTAAATTAGAATTAAGTTTTATGTGGGATTAATTAGATAAAAACACAAATAAGCTAAAACAAACTATTTTATTCACATTTTAATATCTTTTATAGATTAACAGTTTTATAATATGATAGAATATAAGCTTGAATATCATCTTTAAAATGCATATTTATGTGAGTGCCATGAAAAGGATTGACATTTAATAAATATTTAAAAAACAAATGATGCACTATTGAACTATTATTACTGAAATGTCGATCGTTTTATTAAGATAATAATTTTTTAATTATTATCTCAATAAAACTTTTTATTAAGAATTAAGATAATAATTTGTTTATTAATTAAAAGTATAGGAAATCTATATCTTAAGACAAAGAAAACATTTAGCTGGAAATATAGAAGGCAAGGCCACACGCAATTTAATTTAATCTGGAGCTTACATAGATACAACGTATATTATCAATTTTAAGCTTTCTTATGACAGGCTAATTCTTCAAGTGCAACACTATGCTGACGCGGTATTTCCTTCAAAAATTATAATTTCTCGTAAAACAATATCCTTCTGATAATTTACTACCCGAACATCTTCTGTTGATAAATGTTCAATGAATTTCATATACCAGTCAATATGGGAACCACAAGATTCGAAATAACGAGCTTGTTTTCATTCATATAACAGGCTTGCTGTTCGAATTCTACACCAAACTATTGAGAAATGCTTAGGATATCTTTCTGTTTTCATCTATCAATTAAGAATTTCCAAACGTCTAGAAAAATTATATATGAGAATATTTCGTTCATTTCTTTGTGAGTTTTACATAACAATGAAGAAGGATATTTTAAATATTTTAAAATTAATTTGTTTGCGCTCAAGCAAAGTATTATAATTTTGTGTTATTTTTAATCTCGAAAAAATACTTGCACAGTTAAATTATTTAGAGGTTCATTCTTTTACTTGAGTTATTTCAATGAAAATTAAAAATTTATTCGTATTATATTAAGAGAAAATAAATGATTTTAAAAACAAGTAAAAAAATATACAAAAAATAAACACTTTTAGAATTTTTTTAAAGTTTTCTTCTACTATTTAGCTATAAAATTTAACCATTCGGGTATCAACTCGACATTGTATGTATGTCTGAAATATTACCGACTGTGTTTAATAACATTATATAAATAGACCGTTGTCATGAATCTATATACGCTACAGGACTGATGCTAGATAATAATAGATAATATTGGCAAAATAAATTTTCTCTAAATTTATGTTTTATTGGTGGAAACTATAAAAATACATATGAAAGAGAGATGGTGTTATTGTTCAAGAAGTTCTAGAACAAAAGTTCAGTCTCCTGTAGGTTAAAATGTACCTGAAAAATTAATGAAAATTATAAATAAATCTGAAATAACAAAGTTTATTTATTAGATCTGATTAATTTTATTCCTGATTAATATCAAATAAATAAGGAAGAGAAGGGAAAAAGAAAACAAAAAAGTAAAAATATTAATTACTGAAAAATGATTATATGACCTGCTGTCTGTGTAGTAAAGCATACTCATCTCTTCTGCTTGGCTTATGTTGTTTCTTATAGATATGTATCTTCCATTTTAATGCTCTCGGTATTTTCCTGTTTGCTGTATTAACGATGCTATAGATAGGTAAAATATTTTTGAAGAATACAATACAGCGGAGAACAAAAATTAATACTAATAAAAATAGCGAGATTGTCTGAAAGTAATAATTTTTTTATTCATTCAATTTATTTTTTGTTAATATGTATTTGGTTGACTTAAAGTTATAGACGGTCCTTCCAAATAAATATCTTTCTACTGGTAATATTCAGTATTTTTATCCAATTCGATGTCACACATTTCATAAGCATATTTTGTCTATCGCTGACTAGATATGTATTAAGATATCGTTTTTTATGGCAATGATATAACAAAGTTGGTAGCAACTTCATTGTAGTAGACATTACATTAAGTATTAATTATACCATCCAAAATTTAAATCTTTATTATGGAAAGATTTCCTTGAGTTCACATTATTAGTTTCCTATTCCAACGCCATAGTATACATAGTTTAGATTATTTTTGTGCACCATTTCATATTAAAGTGTCCTTCATTTTTTTTATTTTTGCTTTACTCAGCTCTTAATACTAATTATTTTAAAAGTTATTATTAAGATATAATTTCTCTAATTTAAACTTGTTAAGCTATATATTAGAAAGAAATTATATAATAAAAACGAAAAACAATATTTTTTACAAAGAGCTTGAAATTTTATTAAAATTATTATTAAGGGGTCTTTCAAAAAGAAAATGGAAACAAATATTTCGTATTTTAAATAGTTCTTTTGTAAATAACAATTTTCATGTTTGATTACAAAATTAGAATATCAATATGCATTATAAGTTTACATTCATTGTTAAATAACAAAAATATCATTTATTTTAAATTCTATAAAACAACTTGCTGCCATTTTTATTTTTAAATTAATTTTAAAATTGAGATTAATTTAGAGCAGATCCTTTTTTATGAGCGAAGCAAGTAATAGAGAAAGACAAATTATCATATTTTTTTAATCTTAAGTGTTTTTATTTTCTTAAAATAATCTCTTTTAAATCTGTAGAGAATAAAAACGTGTTTTTTTCTGACAATTTGGTAAGAGAATTCTCCGGCTTTTAAATAATAATTTTACTATTATTAATATATTTGTGTGAAGCCAAATCACTTTGAATTCTACAAAAAAATCTGAATTCATTTTTAATCTTATGATTATGTAAAATCAGTTATTTTACATACCAGATCTATAGTTCATATATATATAGCTATCTTACAATTTTTAACATTATTTAATTAAGGAAAAATTCTTAAATTAAAAAAAGGAATATTGTAGTATTATTCACTTACGAATATTTACAATGGAAATTTTCTGGGGAAACACATCGCTGGTTCTTATATGATTTTTTTTACTTGCTTTTTACCCCATGGGTGACTGATGTCCATGTGTCAGTTTTCTAACGAATTCAGATTTATGGATGCATTCAATAACACGTTTTCTCAGAAGTACGAGCTTGGCTTTTTTTCTTCAAGACAGCATAACTTAGGTCGCCAATTCTTCAATTTCCAGAACGATGTCAAAAGATCGGTTAACCTACATGAAAAAAAAAAAAAAAATTATATCGTTTCAAAAACTTCCGAAGTAGAGTCCCTTACTCAGTGACCTTGCCCTTCTCCATAAGATTGAAGCCGCACACCTGGGTAGGGGCAACAATGGGTGCGTAATTTGCCTTTCAAAAGAAAGGCGGAAGGGGAAAAAATTGGATGCTGTACTAGGAATCAGAACCAGCAACCGTGAAACTAGCCGCAATTTTACAACAATATGCATGGTTGGTGGTGTGATCGCCCGTTTTCATCTTTCCCCCTTTCTTTAATCGGGATTAAAAGTCATTCTGAATTTCGCACAAGGTGGATTACTTGAGGAAGGAACTATGGTTTAAATAATATCGTGTGAACGTTAAGCAAGATAATTCCCAAGTCTAAGTTACTGTAGGAGCATATTCGAAATTTTATAAGAGTTAGAATTTATTTGTGTTCATTAACGATTAACTAGTAGTGATGTTTTCATGGGGATTTCGGGAGATAATTTTAAGTTTTCTACAACCATAAATGAGATGTCTAAAACAAAAATATAGAGTTTATTTAGTTTGAAACTTATTTATAAATTTGAGTTAAATATTTAACAATTTATTCGTGTCAGTTAAAATTATTTACAAAATAAAAATACCTGCAGTCATAATTCAGAAGTCATAATTGGTGATTTGATAAACACATTAAATGTTTATTTTATTTAATTCTTTTTAAATCTTATTTTCATTAAAAATGAAAATACCAAAAATCCAATAATTTATCACCAAAACATAACTTTAGGTGAAATATGTTAATAGATTATTGGAATGTTAATCAAATTAATCATTTTTTATTTATTGGGAAAATTTTAAAAGAATAAATAAATACAGTTCAGAACTAATTAATTAAATTTATTATAAGATGAGGTATATCGATTTTTTATGCAAACTTAGATATATATTATTTATTTTATGCTATTCAAATTAGATAAATATTTTCTGGGTTTTTTTTTATTCAAGTAAAAAAGCTCTCTCACTTTAATTCGATTTCTTTTGGGACGAATAACAAAGCATTTAAAATGTCTTAAAGATTAGGAAAATGAATTAGTGACAAGACTTGACTCTCTGTTTACTTAATTCTAAAAATTAATTCTAATTAGATTATTAGCTACGCACCTGGTAGATTTCCGTTCTATTACATACATACTCTAATTAGATTCTCTGTAATTAGATTTGCATACATTAGTTTCTACACAATGCGTTTTCTTAATTAAAGATAAAACTAGATATTAAGAAAATATCATTATCTTATTTTATGTCTTCATAATATAATATTTCATACCTACATTTGTATTTTATACATTAATGTTGGTCTGAATGTGTATCTTGAGTTAATAATAACAATCAAATAGGAATAATACAATCAAATATGATAATTTAAAATATAGAAATAATATTTGTTGCTAAAAATATTATATTAATCAACATTAGGATATTTTCAGGCTGTAAAGCATCAATCATTAAATATTTATATCAAGCTAAAATCGTTTAGTAAGTTTATTAATCACAATTAAGAATAAATGCTAAATTAATAAATATAAACATTAATTAAATATGGTTAAAATTAGTTTTCCGATTAAGATCTATCTTGTCTGAAAAATACAAATCAGATAGAAAACGAAACCCTACTTTATATATCGTGTCATTTACATTACAGTATCTATATTATTTGTAAAGGTAATTATACATAACATTAAGGATTTTGTAACGCCAATTGATTTAAATAATCAAATGGCAGTCTATTAAAAACTTTGGCTATAAATAACAATTGATTAAGCACTTTTAAGAAAATCGTGAGATGATTTGACACCAGAAAAGATAAGTGAGAAAATTCAAGATTTATCATATCTGTGATTATTGTATAAATATATAAATAATAATATTGTAATAAATTCATTAAATCCAATTTATCTAGTCAACAAGAACACCAACTGAGAGAAAAGTTTTCTAACTCTAAAGGAAATAATTTCGCCAATATCGCTAAAATTTATAGCCAAAAAATCTGTTATAGTGAAAATGTTTTATGACAACGATTAAGTTTTTGTAATTTATATATAACTTGTTTTAATGGGATTTCACTGTATTATCGAATAAATAAAATCAAATTACGGAGTAATTTCCCACGATGAAGAATTTTTGAAGAAAACCACCTGGTGATAGCTAATAAAAAGAAGCATAAAATATTATGGAACAATCATCACCTAACATCGTTGGAATAAAGATTCACGAATCGAGATAATCCACAAGTATTCAAAACAATGCCTTTCAAAAACAACTATTAATTTCTTCCCACATAACATACTGTTCTGACAAGGACTTTTATCTTTCCTAAACTCAGATAGTTTTCGCAGACAGGGCTAATTTTTCCGAAGTGTAAATGAAAGCATCCCACTTGTTGCTTCCCCCTACCTGTCATACTTGCTTATCATAATGCAAATAGCTGTCAGATCTAGAAAGATTTGTACATAGTACAAGATGTCTGCATTACAATCGTCCGAAACAAATGGTCTTTTGTGTCCGTTGCAGTTTTTCCAGGGCGTTCCACAGTTAGAGTGCGCATGCGTGTGTAATACTGATTAGACCACGTGTTTACTGACTGCTGTTGAAAGTCAAGAATGCCAGGCGTTTCTTTCCTTACTTTTCAAATTTATGCATTTATTTTCTAGTATATATTTGGGGCTTCTTTCCAATGACGGTTAAGAATGGAGCTTTTATCTGTTGAAATAAAAAATATTTTCATGTAGGTTTTTCATGATACTTTAGATTTCTTTTGAATCGTTTAGAGTGACTTTGAAAAGAAGTTAGTGGCAATAAGAAAGATTTTTGAAGATGGGATGCGAGATACTTAAGAAAAGAGCAAATTTTTTCATGGTATGCATTCGAAATTTTGTCAAATTAAAACTTGAATGCCGTAAAGTTTTCGAATCTTACCAAGTTTTCAATATCTTTAAATAAACGTTGCCATAAAACATTGACATTTAATACTTAATATTCATAATAAAAAAACAATAGAAATTCTTTAATTTCATCTTGTTTGAGAATTAATATTATTAAAAGTATAAATTGAAAGGAACTTGGCTTAAAATACCCGCAGAACAGTTGAGATTTCTACTTCATTATTTCTTTTTAATATTACAAAACAAACCTATTTTTTTGTGAAATAATTTAGAATGAAGAATAAAACATATTAATGAATAAAACTAAAATTTATTTATTTGAATCGAAAGTACGCATTCTGGTTTCTTAGATATTTAGTTTAGCTGAATTTTATAGTAGGAAGAGCTCAAAAACTTTCTTAATAAAAGACTATTATCATAAATTAATGTAATATAGCTTTGATTGCCAAAAATACGGCATGAATTTATAAATAAAAATAGGCTGAAGAAATTAAAGATTTTTCAAGAGTTATTTATTTCACGGACGAAAATAATTTATTTCGTTTATGATAAATATCTTTAGGCCGCATTATTTTCCATTACTCTGAGAAGAATTATCGGTATACTATTCAAAATTGGTTTGAGAGTTTTTAGAAAAATGCAGTTACTAATTGCAAATGAAATTTTCAACAGATTCAATTACAAACATTACAGCATTCAAATCATTTGTGAGAAGATGATATGAGATTGCATTAAATTAATATAATTTAAGTAGTTAATGACGTTACATTTCTTGAAATCGTTACACTGCAAAGTAAAATGCCAATTTCATTGGATGCCAAAAAAACATTCACAGACGAACTTTGAATCGAATGATTTGACTCAAAGGAAAAGAAATATACTTTTAAAGAGAAAAACATCAGAAAAACATAATTAGGCAAAAAATCCTCTTAGATATCTATTGAAAATGACAATTTATATATAATTGTGCATTTTGAAAAAGCAACATTTGTTAAAAGATTTTTTAATCACTTTTAGAAATCTTACACAAAGTTTTGGCATTACTTATAATACCCTAATTATAAAATTAAATTGTAATGTGAATATTGGCCTGAAGTTATTCTGGTTTACTTAGAATCTATCTATCTATCTATCTATCTATCTATCTATCTATATATATATATATATATATATATATATATATATATATATATATAT
>JAPDSC010013883.1:0-10628 GCA_026290005.1 Latrodectus geometricus | reverse complement strand
TATATATATATATATATATATATATATATATATATATATATATATATATATGGAAATAAATAATGAAAAGCTGAAAAGTAAGTAGTTATTATTTTCCAGTTGTGAATTTTATTATTCCACAAATAAAAGTAATTAGGTTTAAAAAATCATCCTTATAATATGGAATAATACTAAAAATAGTTAAAAGTATTTGAGTGGATTAACTTACAGATTAGTAAGCTATGGTATTGAACCAGACATTAAAATAATGACATATTTACCATAATATCAATGGAGAACATCACAATAAAATTTTGAATATTTCTTATTCAAGCATATTCTTTTGGTGATATATAAATAGGGTCATGATCTAAAAATTATTCAAAAGTTTTTTCTTCTTACCTTCAGGCAGTATGTCTCCCAAATATGACGTTAATTTTTTTTTAACATATTTTTTATCATCAAAAGAAAATATCTTTTCAAGAGCATATTGAAAACTTGAAAATTCTAATAGAAATATTATAAAGATTGAACAGGGAAGCAAATGGTTTCCAATGATTTTTATAAAATTACTGTTATTTCTTCTTGTTAGCTGCATTGTTTGAAAAAATAAAACAAAAGTTAAGAGTATTTAAAAAAGAAAGCATGGCATATCTTTTTCAATAAAAGTTTCGAAACACTCAAATAAACATTTCACCACGAATAATGAACCACAGCCTAAGCATCCAAAAAGTTTTCTCTAATGTATCCTTTCTTATAAGTTTCCTGAAAATAATGCCGAAAGAAAAATTATTTTTAGACATCTTATTCTGCTTTTTTTATTTTCTATTTCCGAAATTGAATTTATAATTAACAAATAAAGAATTTGAAAATAATAAAATTATACTTCAGAAATAGAATTTATTTTTAATAATGAAGATGCCGACGTATTGAGTTTAATGAAAAGAACATATACAGTAATTCTATTTAGATTATTACATTCACGATTGAGATTAAAAATTATAAATTAGAATCTGATACATTCAATTTTGATTTTCTTTGTTGTTTTTATTAGACATTATTTAATTACTGGACGATGTAAGTTTATTTCTTTTATGTAAACCTTATTTGTGATTTAATTCCTTTTTTATACAAAAATATATTCTTAATTTTCGAAATTCCCTTTTTATTCGACATTTATTCCATTTAGGAATCCAAATATGTAATCGATATTTTTCTTATTGAACTTATAGTGAGTGAGATGTACAAAAATCAAGATCCAAAAATAAAATTTTATTTCCGCTGGCAAATATAAATGATGCACGTATAAATGTGAAATATTTTTTACCACAGTATTATGAGTTTTTGGACCTTGTGCCATTAAAACCAGTATTATCAGTTATTTCGTTGGTTACTTAAAGTGTTAAATCAAATAAATTTACACAATTGATTTCTTAGGTGACATATGTCTTCCCTGTAGGGAAAAATCATATTTCTTGGAGTGAAATGCTCCGAGCTCAATATTATTCTATGTTGACCAACGAATGATTGGTATTGCATATCTGCTTTAGATATCTATAGCCATGAGTACATTGGAGTTTTCAGAGTTTCCTTTCTTCGAAAAATAAACATGTTCAACTGTCTAGGAAAAGTTCGTCCTAAAAGTGTCAACAAGCTATGAAAGCATTGTCAAAAGACGCTTCATATTAACTTTTAATGCTAAAGTGGTCATTATATGGTTTTTTAAAATAAAGTTGAAACTGTCGCTATGTGTTATGACTAAGCTATTTGCATAAATTTTAAAAGATATTTTAACAATTTCTTTTTTCATGACTTAGCTTATGTCCCGAACCATAATCTCTTAACATTCAGCGTCTGGTTTTCAGCTCAAAACTGCTTGGAACCAATTCTTATTTTGTTCTGGAAATGTATTGTCTAATTATCCCTTTTGAATAGGGAGTTTTAATGAAATTAATCCTTAAAACAAAGAATGGTCAACCTAAAAATAATTTTGAGAAAAAATTGTATTTGTGCGAATTTTTTTAAATTTATTTATTTTTTTATGAAATCTATCAATGAACTTAAATGCCTTTGCCAATGAACGGAAATACTGTTGTCAAATAAACGAAAAAACATCTCAGTTTAAATTCAGTTCCAATTTAAATAACTTAATATTTGAGAATAATTTATATTTTGTTTCGTAGTACTCTAGGTATTTATTATTCTTACTATCATAACTTCGGAAAAGATATTCTGAAATCCTTATATAATCATAACTAAATATTTAAATAATTTGCAAAAAATTGATCAAATTCTATGAAATCTTATGCGTTGATAAATATTCCATTATTTATAGTCATTTTTTCAAACTTTGGAAACTGTTTACGACCGTAATCTTCTCAATACGCGTGTATATTATGCAAAACAGCATTTACAAATATTTATAACATTATATACTGTGTATGTAATTTTATATAATTATTATATTCACTGTTTAATCTGTAAAGAATATCAAGAATTACAATTCAATACAAAAACTATTTCCATGATTTTAATATACAAACAAAAACCTAATAACAAACTTAGTGAAAATACTACAAATTCACAACTTTCTTTTTCTTTTTAAATATAAATTGCTGAACAGGTCATAGCGTAGGCACTTAAAAAAAGAGAATTCCAAACCTGCAATATTTTTGACGCCCTATCTCAGCAGGTTAATTCTATTTTCCAAAATACAGATAAGTGCTAATATTCGAAAATCCATATAAATAACCATCTGCTTTACAAGCTTCTTTGTTCATCATGGCAGGTTTATAACGATTTTTTTTCTTATCAAAAGAATCTCAAATAATTGCTTTAAATACCATTACATGCGCTCGTTTGCATTAATTGAATGATGTGCGAACAGGATGTAGATAGCAATATTGCACTTGATGCCAAAATCACGATTCTCTTTGAATACATAAATGGATTAAATATTTATCGTGAGATTCGGTTTTGTTCATATTGAAATAACAAAAAACAAACATGTTGTCGTTTATTTATAACCGTAATTAGGTAATTGATAGTAGATCTGATTTTTTATTGTTGCTCAATATTAGTTCCAAAATATTGTGCTGAATAACAACTTTATGGCTTGACAACAAGATTTTGTGAAGTGATATATAGTATGCATATTTCATAATAAATCATCGAATTAATTTCTCATGCAGATAAATACACAAAAAATTAAAAATAATTTTAATTTTTTGTGTGCTTATCTACATTAACACTTGAAGGATATTATAAAAAAAGACTAGATAATATTTCTTTGACACCATTAATAAAAATGCCATTTATCTTATTAAATTGCATAAAAGTTGACATTTTAAAATCATCAGCTAATACGTGTGTAAATTATTAACGCATACATATATTAATAAATACATACATTCATACTTAATTATAGTGTTATTCGTTCACCACCAGACATGTTTATCTGAAAAATGTTAACAATATTGATTAAAAAAGCGAGAATTTTCTTTGAAAAATCTTAATACATTTTATATAATAATTTAACAATTTTTATTATATTTTTATTAAAAATTATAAAAGTGCGACATTAACTATTGCAATCCGTTGAATACAATCTTACTGTTTAATTGTGTCTATAAATTTATAAACTTGTTGAAAATTAAATGTGCTTTTCAACTAACCATTCTGTTGAGGTCATAATCCAAAACAGCGCACGAATTACTAATTTATTACGTATGTATCCTAGCGATTTTATTATGTTGAGTTTAATATTTAGCCTTGCCTTGATTTGAATTTAATTCTATAGTTCAACACTGATTTTATTATTTTGTTATTAATAATTACGACTTTAAAGCTATAATTGTTCTTAATATGAATTTGTTTCATTCCATTTTTTTCCCTTAAGTTTATTTTTAAAATTAAGTAGTATAAAAATCTTTTATATTTTCTTGAAAAAATACAAAATCATATAATTCATATAATTAACATTATTTTATGTAAATCCTTTATCTTTTTCATTCAATTTAGAATCTCACTGAAATGAATGTTTATTGATGCCATGCTGTAATGGGCTTCTGAATCTTTAATTTTAAAACACGTACAGTTTGGTTCTCAAGCAAATCAAAAAGTTCCTAATAACTTAACCCATAGTCTTAATAAAAAAAGTCAGATGATAAATTTTTTTCCGTTAAACATTATTTTATTATTTAATTATTTTTCAGAAATTTCAGTTAGATTGAAAATATTTTTAATGCTTCTTAAGTATTGAATCTTCTATATCTCATATTAAATTATAAATATAAGTTTTTCTAGGTAAAACAGACAGAAAAATAAACATAATAGGTACATAAATTTCGTAAAAATCTAGTTCTGTAAATGATTTCTGTACGTACAAAAAATCTTCAGCAGAAAAATAAAAATAGAAGGAAGGAGAAAAAAAAAGAGAAATGAAAAGAAAAATCAGGCCATCCAAAAGGAAAGTTGTTATCAATGCCCTGGGGCTCTCAGAATATCATATCAAAAGAAAAAGTCCATAGGGGCCGAAAGAAAGATAATGTCCCTTGCTGAAGATTCGAAATATTCCAAATCAACAGGGTTGCCACAAAAGCCGAATGGCTCTCTGCTTTTTAAAATCCCGCCAATTTCAGAATATACTACATAAGGAAAAAAATTGTGGATCACATTTTATTAAAAAGCAATTCAAAAATTAGATTTTAGAGAAGAGAATTTAAAAAATTCAAAATAATTTATAATATATTTTGTGGATATATTTTTTATTTGGCAGGAGTCTTACCAGCAATTTAATACAATAAAATGTGACCAGTCAAGATGACTGCTAATCTACCAATTTATAACAGTTAACAAATGAAAAAGTCTTCTTAATCATATTTATTTAAGTACCATACCAGTGCGGTTTATATTAGTACAAATTTCTGTACATGTTAAAATATCATTGCAAATTATTCAAACTATCATAATGTTCTTACGAAAACTTCCTTGAAAAATTTTTGTGATAATACAATAAATAGAAATAACAATGTAATTATCAATAGTAACAGTCTTACTTCGAAGAGTTAAACACTTTGACATCGTTTTAAAATTTTGTGAATGATAAAAGGTTAACATGGTAGTACCAAAAACTACAATTGGAGATTTATTTAAAATCCCATTATCGACTTCATCTCTAGTGTTCTGATTTTTTGTATTTTCAGTATGTAGATTAAATCTGATTGAAGATTAAAATTGATGAATTGATGATTAAAATTGATTTAAGTAATTCAAAACAATCATTGTGTCCAGTATTCACTTGTTCAATCAAATGCTTCAGATCAGTAGTTAACTTAGTACTTTATGAATTACATTTTCAATTGTTTTCGAACATCTATGTTAAATAATTCAGATAAATTCTGCAATCAATATTAAATAGTTTTTAAACATTCAGAGTGGATTTAATTTTTTACTAACTTTTCAACTTACAACATTTTATGAACTTAATTGAGGAGAAATTTGATCGAAGTTAAAAATATTAAAAATGCTTTGATAGGAATAAATATCATGAAAAAAGTACAAAATTTAAAATGTTTTGATGTCCATAATGTAATGATTTCAATACTTAATTTTACATAAGTAATCATCCGTAACAAGTAAGCATTTATAACTTCTAATTTATTACGTAAATTATAATAAAAAAAATGAAAATCACATTTCGAAGTCAAACAGCAAAAGATAATAAAAATTAGATATGAACTTGTAGAAGTACTTTCGATATTTACAAGTCAGTAAAAGAAAAGATGTTATTGACAGTTAATTACCTGAGTTGGCTTGCTTGAGCTTGTTATTATTATCTTAAGTAAGATTCGACAAATTCTAATTATCATTTATTGCATTTTAATAGGATATTAGGAAATGTTTCAAGAATCGATTATTTTAATAACGGAATTAAATTCAAGTGTAGTTCACAAGAACCAGTTTTACCTGATTATAATGATTACAAAAATTATCTCAGAAGGCTGGAGACATGCTTCATAATTTCGAAGGTATAAAGAACTATGGAAGATTTGCTTAGCTGTTTTAAGAATGAAAATTTTATCCAAGCACAAATTTAACTCATAAAATTGGCTACAAACTTTTGAATATTTGAGATATGAATGATATTTACTCTTCAGAGTGAAAATCCTTGATTAAAAAAATAATTATTGGAGTGGTAGTAAGAATAATCAACTAAAGATAAAAATCCCTGTATTCACACGTGCTTAAAAAGCTGCATTCCAATGAAATTAATTTAAATATTATTCCAGCATTTAATCCATTTTAAATTCTTTTCACATATTCAGATAAATTAAAAAAACAATTGAAAGCATATTTTATAATAAGCTTACACATTTGTTTTAATATTAAATTAATAATTATTTCACTTGTTTTATTGTTAAATTAAATTAATGTTTGAAATTAGAATATATATAACTTTAAATATTAATATAATTCACAAAAAACAGTTACAGTTTTATGTTTTTATAAGAACTAAAGAAACACTGAATATATTAAAAAAGAAAAATGCAAAACAATCTGATAAACTTTTGACACTGGATTAACTCCTCATCCATGCATTTATTGAAAAATAAAAAAACATACAGTATGATTTGAATCGGTTATGGTTACGGTTATGTTAATAAATATGAGAAATTTAATATTTGAATCGAAGATCAAAATAACTGAAAGAAAAAATGTATGAATTAGGTACAATCTCTCATTAGTATCCTCGAATTCGATGTTATATTTGCCTTTCTTAACAAATAATAAGCAAAAAGGATTAATGAATATTATTTTAAATCATGTATAGCCTTTGTAATACAAAATCATAAATTTTGAGAATTTTTTTTTGACAACACCGATTGGAATGAATGATAAATGTGAATTTTTAGCTAATAAGAATTTATTTTAATAGAAGCAGTACCATAATGACATACTGAGTGATTGAACTTTTAGGAAAAAATTGCTTACCATAATACTCATAGTGGTTTTCATTAGTGTCTACTATTATTCGAAACATTGATTTAAATGAAGAAATTGTTTGTACCTATCAGAAAGGAATGGCTTGGAATATTATACCTTGATAAAATGATTTGAAATGATTTTGAGGTTTTAGTTGAAAAATTTATGAGCTCGGAATCCACTTTAAATTACATTCTCTTTTCTTCCTTCTTTCGAATTATTCTCGTGTGTGCAACAGTAGAAGACAACTTACAATTCTAAGGAATGTAATCCTACCACTAGGTTACTTAATGTAGTTTAGTGGTACTTAATGTAGCCTAGTGGTCTATGCATTGATTAGTTTAAAATCTTAGGGGATTACCCTATCTTAAAAATATAAATAATTACTTTTTATAATAATAATAAACAATTAATTTTCTCATCAGCTTTTCTAAGCAATCACTGAGTATTTGCTTTCTGTTAAAAATATTGTTAAAAATCTTCCAAGTTAGATTAACCTATTCTTGTAACACAAGTGAGGAATTGCCGAAACTCAACTCTTAATCATCAAATTTTACACATCTGGATACCAAAAGCAAAAACGCAACGTCCATTTTTCGTTATTTAATAGTGTCTAAGGTTGAGCTCGAATCTTTGCACTATAAAAACGATGGCTCATACATTAGTTCATAATAAGTCACTCTATAGAGGTAAAA
Organism: Latrodectus geometricus; assembly: GCA_026290005.1. Taxonomy (NCBI): domain Eukaryota; kingdom Metazoa; phylum Arthropoda; class Arachnida; order Araneae; family Theridiidae; genus Latrodectus; species Latrodectus geometricus. The sequence continues at coordinate 2,970 of JAPDSC010013883.1, read as the reverse complement.
TTTTACTAAGCTCACACATTATTATTATATACACACACACAACCACACACACACACACACACATATATATATATATATATATATATCAGAGCTTTTAACATTAAATACGAATTTTAAATTTTTTCACTTCTCAAGTTCCTTAAAAATGAAATTGTCCTGGGTTCGAGATAATTGGTTTATCAAAAAATTCATGCTAAAATTTGTACGAAAATTATTAGTAGAAAACACTAATGGCTAAGTTTGAAAACTCCTTAAAAGTTTACATGGAGGCATTAAAATTTTAAGACCGAAAACATTAAATGTTAAAAAAAAAATCAGAAGCAAATAGAATTTAAAAACTTTCAGATTACATTCCCGTAAATTACAGATTCCATAAAAATTCACTTATTTATATGTTCTTTATGATTTAATCTAAATAAGTCATTATAAAAATCTATCTTTACTTATGAAAAATATTTTTACTTTTGTACATTCTACATAAAAGACAAATACTTTTACTTATAGCCAATTTAGCTAAGTTTCACTTATTTTTTTCTACTTTTCTTCAAGTGATTATGTGATTGCTTCCCATTCTTTTTTCTACTGCTCCCATGAGAGAAAACACTACAGCAAATTTATTTCATGATTTTTGAGAACAAATTCAATATTTTCGATCTGCAGTATTCGATTTCTATATTAAAATGCATTTGGTCTTGGTAAACAAAGTGCCATATACAAGTTATACATTGTAACACAATATCTCTCTAATTTGTTGAAGTGATTATTCTACCATGTGTATTTTTATAAAGTAATTATTCCATCTTTTTTTATTCAAGAGTTCAGGCTCACTAAAAAATAATTGAAAGAGTTATAAAAATGTATTTTTTTGTATCTAAAGATATTTTAAAACAAATTTGTTTTGATGATTTGGCTAAAATTTTCCCAACAAACCGTATTTTTGAACATGTCAAACTAGAGTTACAAAAGCTGTTTAATAACTTTGAATATTAAATTTTGTTTTTCCTCCATATTTTTGGCTTATATTTTCCGATTTTTTTTTGGGGGGGGGGAGATCCAATCGCATCAATATCAAATCGTTCGCTTGTTGAATAAATTATTCATGTAATGTATTTACTTAGTATCTTAGCCTTTAAATGAATCTTTAAAGCTATTAAAATCCATCCGACAGGGAGAAATATCGCATGTTAAAAAAAATTAATGCTAAGCTTTAAAAGGATTTTACTCCACTTAATAGCTATTAGAAGAGAAGCAGCTATAATATGAAATGAATTAACAAATTATTTTTCTATATTTCAAAACTTACTGTGAAATATTATTGAATAAATGTATCAGTTTTAAATTATAATCCATCGAACTTTCTGATAGAAAGTGGTCTTTATTGATTATAAATTTTGTGCCTCTATTCGCTTTTATAAAATTAATTTTTTTTCCTCATTAATAAAAAATTGTACACTATCATTACTAATAGATACTTTAAAATTGAAATATTAAAATCAAGTTCGCCAATGCACCCCATTAACATATTAAATTCCAAAATATGTCAATGGCAACCTATTGTGTTTTAGATAATTTATCTTTAATTCATATACATTTTAGTATAATTATAGAGAACTATGTCTTAAGTAACATTATACTATTACCAGATACATATTACAAGCCATAAAGCTAATTAATGACAAATAATCATGCGATGGATTTTATTGGGGTAAAAAAATACATAAAGTTACAGTATATTATTAATTTAATTGTAAAAAAAAATGAAAGGATCTCTCTTCCATTTTTTTAAAATTCAATGTTTTTGTTTAATATTCAAAAGATTAAATCCAAAGAAAAAATATTACTAATTACAGTCTAGTTTTAGCCGACTTTTAAATAATTCTTGCGTAATAGAATTTAGGCATATATTTCATTGAAATTTATTGGGTTTTTATCTATCCATAGCAGGGACAAATTAAATTCCTAGCTGCTTATCTTCATAATTTGAGTATCCATAGATAATTGTTTAATTTACCAATAAATCAGGAAAAGATTTTGGGAAATTGGATCAAGGTTAAATATGCTCAATGCAAAGATATTAAATTAGTAAACAAAACTACGTGTGAATGAAACTATATTGAGAGAAATTCCACTCACGTTCTAAGACTAATGGTCTAACTGGGCAAAGTTCTTAAACGCGACACGATAAGAAGTCAGGGGCATCTCAGTGTTTCCTGTCAGTGGGAAGCAAAGGGGAGGCCCTGATATCCTGTCAGTTAATAAAATAACTCGGAACAATTAAGGTACCGGTTGTCACGGTCGTCCATTTATCAGGGCTTGCTTTAATTAACACCTGTCTCATAATGTGTAAATTCCTCATATGTCATCGGTTTGAAGTAGATTTTTTATCTTTTTTTCCTCTTGCTGGACGATTGAAAAATGATTACGTTCGCAGGTTGCTTAGTATCGTTGATAGTTTGAGTTGTGCAATGGTGTGCTTACAGTTTATATTGGTAGAATAAAAGGCGTTAATGAGTGAATTTTATAAATTCTTCAGCTTAATATTGGTTTCGAAACCGAGTTTTTCAGAAATGATTACCAGTCAATGTCAGAGTTTCTAGTTATTAATTTAACTTTTGTAATCTTAAGGATCTTTCAAGAAATTAATTATTTAAAAACAAGAAATTAAACTTTTTTTCGTTAATAGCTTTCCGAAAATTTGCTGTCGAAAAAATTTCGTTAATAAATTTATGGATTAACTTAAAAAATTATTATTTAATTTATAATAATAAAATTATTATAAAATATTCACTTATTATAAGCATAACGTTTCGTTATTTTTAAAAGAGAGTTTAAGTTATATTTTCCACATGATGTTAAATACATCATTCCTAAAATATTTAATATCATTTCAAATATTTTTTTTTATTTATTTTTATGTTATAAAATTTGCTTGTAAAGTAAAATCTTAAATCAAATTAAAAATTGTATTAT
>JAPDSC010013882.1:0-17498 GCA_026290005.1 Latrodectus geometricus | reverse complement strand
CTAAATATTCATCACAAGATTTAATAATAAAAAATTATTTTTGTGTATAAAAAACCCTGACTAAATGAATTAGTTATTTTAAAAAAAATCAGAATATAATAATAAATATTTCAAGTTTAATAATATTAACATTGATATATTGACTTAATATAATATTAAATATGTAAACATTTAAAATAATTTATTTCATATTTTGTTTTACTTTTGATTTAATACATTAATTTCCTTAAAATTTAAAAACAAAATCCCTTATTTTAAGTATAAGAAATTAGCATTTCAAAGTGACAAAAAATCAAATTCATATGAAGTTATTTTGCATTTTATTTTATATTTTATTCACAAATGCATTTATACAAATAACGGGGCCTACTAAATTATTGTAATCATTAGCCAATCATCATTCTTTTTTGTTATTTTTCCTGTAGATATAATTAAATGAGATAATATATTTATTACAAATATTTTGACATTTATCAAACTTTTTAACAATGAAACATTGGAAATTGATAAGATATTTTAAAACTTAATTAGTTACCAGTAAAAGCATTCATTAGTACCTGATTAAAGAGCAATTTAACAAGAGTAGAAATTATTTTTAAATATTTTATTTTGAATAAAGAAAAAAATCAAGTGTAGATATATTTCTATAAAGATTTTTAGAATGTCTTCATACAAAGACCTACATGCATAGTAAAGATATAAATAAATAATAATAAATAAAATAAAAGCAAAGCAATTTTACAGAAAAAATCAATCTATAAATTCCATATTTTTTATTTAAATAGATTAAAGTTTCAATATTGCCGTCATAATGGAAAGCATATAAAAATTATTTTTACTCTTCAGAACGAAACAAAATATTATTAGGTGTATACATTTTCCTAAATATTGTTTTACTACTTAATATATTTATTTCGTTTTTCTTTTCATCACTTAATTAAATGTGAAACATCATGAAAATTTGTCCAATATAGATATCAATAATATAATAATTTTTTCAAGATTACACTAAATGAGATCCTGTTATGAAGCTTCTTTTATAAAAATTGTGTACAATGTCGAATAGGAAACGACCCATGAAACATTAAATCATCCATACTGACAAATATGTATATGTTTGCAGGGATTGAAGAGCAACACGCATTTCCTGTTTTTCAACAATAGCAGAGATCGAACCCAGAACCTTCTACTTCAAATAACTTCGGTCTTACCAACTAAACCAAGTTTAGCTCTTGCATATAAACTGTACGTGTTCGTGTATACAAATTTATAACATAATTTTTGAAAATATTTTGCCTTATGACTTTATTAAGAGACCAATGGTAACACGAGATTTTTGTAATAGAATTTTTGCTATTGTCGAACATTCCTTTACAAATATTAATCCTTCTTAGCTTGACAATTTTTATTTATTGAAATCAAAGATAAACATTAAAGCCAGATGATTCTTGAATATAATTAAAAATTTAATTTAAATAAGTAATAAAAAATACTTAATAAATAAGTAATAAAAATATAAGTTTTGTTATATAATAAAGATAAGGAAACTCATTAATATTGATATTTCATTCTTTTAATATTTAAATGAATTATGATTCATTCACCTTTTTTTAAAATCGAATTAAATTTGTATATAAATAAAAACAGTAAAATTTTCAATAACAGAAACGTATAACGAACTGTTATGTGAGAAAAATTTCTTGTTTTAATAACGACCTGTTGAATAATCTCAAAATTATACATGATAACGATGTTTTTTCAATAAGGTGTTATGTGATAAAGAAATGTTTCAAAATACCATTTTGCTATTTTAAAAATAATGTTACAGGAAGAAACACCATATTTCACTTCTCGTTTTGAGATTCTTCCCATCGGCTATATTCTTGTCTCGGGGCACTGCTCCCCCAAATTCAGAGAAGGGGAAACAATGGGAGAGGGAAATTTGTTCTCAAGAAAAAGAAGTTTCAGGTTTCTCTAAATAAAGGAATTGACGGTTTGAAGGAGGAGAAATAGAAAAGAAGTAAAGAGTTTGGCTTCTAAAATGATTGATTAGTCGGAAATAATGGAATATTAAAATAATACGCTTAAATTATAATTACGGAATTTACTTCTGCATTTTTTACCTTCTAATTCTATAATTTTCCATTGAAAAATTAAAATAATATAAAATACATTGTTTTAAAAGGTAAAATTTTAAATTAGGGTACATTTTTAAACTATGTAAAAAATAAATTAATGAAAAATGTTTTATTCAATGTGAACTTCTTTTTTAAAATACATGTAAAAATATGTTTAAATTTAATTTATATATTTCCTTCTAAGTATCTTATTTATATTTTTCTATCCTTTCTACTCAATAATATTCAAATTTATATATTGGCTTATATGATTGTGATTTCTTCAATACTGAGAAATGTTATACCTTGATAAATATGTTGATAAACAATTATTTATACAAGTTTAAAAAAAATAGACTTAAAATATTATACCAGTAAAAATAAATACGACTTACATATAATTTTAAATTATAAAAAAGTTATAACACTTGTTATCTTATGTACATTATATTAATATAGTACACAGTAGTAGTATATAAGTACATAGTAGTATATAAGTATTAAAAACAATATTAATATAGTATTGTAACAAACAATATAAATATGAACTTGTAGACATCAATTAAAGCAAATATTTTTTTATATTATTAAACCAAATGGAAACAAATTTTTATTTTACTTAAATAATTTTATATTAAGAATAATATAAAACTTATATTAAAATATTTATATTTGTAAATTGTCAAAATTTAACTGTTAATGAAAGTTGAAATAGTTTTCTTAAAAGTGTATTAATATTTCTTAAAAGTGTATTAATATGTAAATATAATCATTAAGCTTCAGATTAAATTACTCAGAAATAATTATTTTAAAGTGGAAGTATTAACATAAAAAACGAATAAAACCGTTTAATTAAAATAATTTCTTATGAAAGTAATTTTCTAATGAGTATCAAAAAATATAAGTAAGACACAGTCAAATCAATTGCAATACATTTATAAAAGTATTCTTAAAAAACAAACTACTCTTTAAAGTGCATATTAATTACTTTATAAATTTTTCTTGCAACATTTCACTTTCTAGTTATCAATTCGCCCTTCACAAAATTTGTTTTTATTTATTTTTTTTTTCAACACTTGATTGAATATGAAATTTACTTAAAATTCGTGTACAGTAGATAAACAATATAAGTGATTTTCTCTGCTAAGAAAAATCTTTAAAGTAGTTAGAAATACAACATTTTGGGGAAAATGCTTAAAAAATCAAGGCTAAAACATGATACTATATGTGATTCTAAGAAATGCTATTCTCTAGAATCTTCGATTTTCATAAAAAGGCACAATAAGATGTTTGTTTGATCGGCTAATTAATAATGTACAGAGTTTTTTGTAACACAGTTTAAAAATCAAGTATTTTCCAACTAAAAATCCAGTATCTGTTGGCTCCCAAATTAATCTTTTTATTACACCTCAATATCGCCAATAACAGTTCGTTATTAATCGCCAAAGAACATTTTTTTAAACCAATGAAAAATGTAGTCTTCCACTATTTATAAGCCAATCAATAATCGCTAATTTCCATCGTTATATTATAACAGTTATTTGTAACTGTTATCAGCGCAAAATATTACAGTTATAACAGGTTATTGAAAAATAGCTGTTTGGCACATCCCAAATAAGGATACTTAACATAATCAGGTTAATAAAAATAAGTAAATACTGGAAAAGGTTTCAACAAAGTATTATATAAGTGAGATGCTTTCTTTGTATACAACAGCTGTCAATCATCGTGTTTAGGTATTCTCAGCATATTAACAATTCCATGTGTAAAGTAAATGCCAACTTGGATGTGAACTTCTTCATTTGACTTAAGATTAAAAGGGGTTTATTGTGCTTTATGGCATTGGTCAAAAGAAATGGGCAGATTACACATTTTTTAAATGTTTCAAACCAATTTATTAGATTGGGGAAAAAGAAATCCATTATTTTTACGTGAACTTTATGTAACTTCTTTTGAATTCACTTTGTAAAAAGGTTTAAAGACAGCTTTCATGTAGATTTTTAGGTCTTGCGCGTTACGACTGCTGACATGCGGTTCACTTCGATCATTTTTGATATTTTATAGACATTTTCGACGATGCTGTATCCACATGCGAGGTGCATCTCTAACATCAAAAATACCCGAAGTGAAAAATTGTACGTAACTGGTTGTTACAGTCTTATATAGGACGATAAACACCTTTAACAATTTTAGCCACCTGGCTATCTTTTTCGCAGTTACAAGAGAAAAACGAAAATGTATCGAATTTTCTGTTTGTTGTCTTCCATTTTTAAAACCTTGTACTCGTAACTGAATGAATCAAACAAAAAACCACAAAAGGACATTTTAGTGTCAAATGTCACCTTTCCAACGAGAATTAATCTGAAATTGTTTGATAGATACCTCACGAGGTATCGACCACTACAGACGTCTACCGAAAAAATAATGGATTACTTTTTCCCCAACCTAATATTTTGCTGACGCTTACTTGATAAGAAAAATAAGCAATGCATGTTATAAAATAAACTGCACTTGCAAATTTAGGATATAGTGCAAGTAAAGTGAAGCACACATAATTGTGAAAATAATTACCTAAATGTTATGGCGTCCGTTTGTTTTGCTACATTTGAAATTCATTGTGTCTGCTTCCATATCACCAAATGGATACCCTTTTATCCATTGTGATGAAGGCGCGTCCTTATTTGGACCTTGTGCCATTGGCGGTAAAAGTTTAAACGTTTGTTGATATTACCAGCGATTAGATAATTTTTAATTAAAAAATGTGTAAACGTTAAATTTTCACTTAAAAATTTACAAAAAAAATTCAATTAGCATCGTTTTTTCTTAATTTAGTGAATAAATTACTAATAAGCGTAATTTATATGTAATTAAAAAAATTACGTCGCCGCTGAAACAAACCAATTATTCTGTTCCCATATTTTAAAATACATATTATTTCACGAAAAAAAATTAATTTTATTAATTAAAATAATTATGGTGCCCTTTCAATTTTTTTCAAGGTACCAAAAATCTTAAAAAAACTAACAATGATATTTATAGACTCAGTAAGAGATCTTTACACAAAGACAACATTTCCCACATTCTTAATCTTCAATTATAAGATATTTTTTTTCTTATTAAATAATATCAATTATAAGAAAATCTTCAATTATAAGAAATATAAAATCTGGTGCAATGCAATATTAAAAATAATATCTTATTTTATAATGAAATATAATATAAGCCTGGTTTTATTAATACGTTTTTAAAGGTTCAATCGCCGCCCAACCTGTCTAGTGGTTAGCGTAACTACGGATGGGGAGGACCTGGGTTCGAATCCCGGCTCGGGCATGGATGTACTTTCTCTTTCTCTCTCAGTGTTTCTTGTCCCTTTCCTTGTATGAATGGTTGCCTACCCTATAAACGGGTTCCTATGGCATGTGTGTACTGAGGAAGTCGGACTCCACACCCAATTGCGGTTCAGTTGAAAAAGTGGAGCAGCGCACCCGTCCTGCCTGTCTGGCTGGCATTCGACAAAAAAAAAAAGGTTCAATCAGTAAAATTATATATAGAATAAAAGTGCATGGCCTGAAACCTTAATTCGGAATTAAACATAAAAACTGAATACAGTACTTGAAGAACGTGGCTTTTCAGTTTGCAATACTTTTTACAAAGTCATCTGTTTTCAAATTATTTCTTGAAGAAACTAACAAAACTATATATCTCAAATGCATAATAATTAATCTTTAACGACATATATATTTTGACTTTATTAGGTTCCTAATAAAAATTTGTTCCCAAACATATGTTGATTCAGATCTACAACAGCTGACAACCAAATTATATAAATTGGATTGCTTGAATTTTGAGCAAGTTCCAAGTATTTACTTTTGAGGGTAAAATGAAGCTGAATGTCAAGAATTTTAATTTCAAGAAGGCAGCAAATGATATCTTGAAAGGAAATTGAAAAAATATTCATGAAAAGGTGATTATGTATTTTATTACCTAGGAGGTCAGCAAAATTTTAAAATTTAATATCTTTTTTTCTAGATTCATTAATGAATGGAATCTGAGAAAGGTATTAAATTTTAAAATTTCCAAATGTTTGAAGCATTGACTAGTTGTTAGTTCCAGCATTAGCATGCAATATATTTTTTCCCACAAAATCGAGACTAAATAGGAAAAAAATTGTCAACTAAAGGTTATTTGGCTAATTAAGGTAAAATAATGAAGTTTATCCTATAATCTTTAATTTAAATGTCGCATAAGAATACAAAATTAAAAGAACTATAATAGCAGTATCAAAAATTTGCTTTACATCTTCATGAGCAATTTAAAAGTCTAAAGAGCTCTTTCTTTACAATTCTATAAGGTAACAGTAAATTTATAAGAAACAACGGCCGCCCAACCTGTCTAGTGGTTAGCGTACCTGACTTAGGTGGGATCTGGGTTCGAATCCTGGCTCGGGCATGGATGTACTTTCTCTCTCTCTTTCTTGTCTTTGTCCTTTCTTTGTGTGTGAATGGTTGCCTACCCTATAAATGGGTACCTATGGCATGTGGGTACTGTGGAAATCGGACTCCACACCAAATATGGTTCAGTTGGAAAAGTGGAGCAGCGCATCCCATATTGCCAGCCTGGATGGCACACAACAACAACATAAGAAACAACAACAATCAAGATGATATATTTTTAAAAAGGTTTTTTGAAGTAATTCATAGATAATAACAGATAATTACTAATTTAAAAAATTACGCAAATGACATTTTAAGTACATTCAGAAATTATAAAAAAAAAAAAATAATAGAAGCACAGAATTCGCATATTTTTTAATATAAATTGACAAACTAAATAACTATAAATTTTTTGTAAATTCTTTCTAATAATTAACGAATTTATTTAAAGTAAATAAATTTTTAAATGAAATATGAAGAAAAACAAGGACTAATACAATTGTAAATATTTAGATGCAGTGATTTTATAAAAGCAATTCTTTGGAAAATTACAAAAGAAAAAAAAAATAAATAAATAAAAAAAATAAGCTCTGTAGCTGAATTAAAGATTTAATCACTAGCTGTGTATCCCTCATAGATTAGACACTAGGATCGATTACCCCTTATAATCTCATTCCAGTATCTTTTATGATTATATCAATGGAGATTGTATGAGTAGGATGCATCTTATTTTCATTGAATAGAGAATGAAAATGCATCCAAATATCCATCAGCATAAGCATTTTTAAGGCACTTTTCTTCCTTGTGCTAAAACGCTTTTCAAAATTCATTAATGATTCATCTTAACCTATACAACACAATTTATAAAATAAATTTTATTTCTGCAAAAGAATGGTCTTAAAATAGAAAAAATTACAATGTGATAGAGATATATAGGACATTTTAGCAAAACAAAGCAACAATCTGTATTGTAAATTACCTCTATCGATTGAATTCACAATAATGGTGTTTACATGTTCCTTTTAGCACTTTGCTTCTATAAAATGTAATTGAGTAATTTTGGAAATTAATGTGTTTCTTATTCTATAATATCACAGATATTTTTTGTAATGTATTCAAAGATTCTACAAATTCACACACAAAAAAAAAAAAAAAGAAAAGAAAAGGATTCTCTCCAATAAAAATTTTTATGTTTAAAATATTTTCCTCCACAAATGTTTTTTCGTAAACATTTTTTTTAAAATCAATAAGAAATATGATTCAAGCCAATTTTACTTTAATGATTAAACTATTAAAATTATATAAAATCATTTTTTTAAACTTTTGCCAAAAATGCAAGATTTTGTTTGTTTATCACTTAAGAGTGATTATTTATGTATACACTAAAACTAATTAAATCATCAAAAATAAGATAAAAAAAAACGCTAACTCTGATAGTTCTTTTAAATTCAAAACTAATCCATCATATAAAATTTGATAAATAAATTATAAACCTATACTATACATTTTATGGGATTTTGGTTACTAAATATTATACCAGCTATTACTTAAAACATTAAATAAAATATCCTAATAAAATAAAATTATATAACCTATCGGATATTATTTCTACAATTTCTTCATCCAGAATTGGAAAATAACAATTTTCCCATAAATAAGTTGTCATTATGTTATTCATAAATATATGTATCACAAAAGGATATATAAAAAAATCATGTAATAAATTTTTTAAATACAAATATATAAATAATGCACTTCTTTAAATACAAAAATACTAATTTAACTTAAAGAGTATGTAGTAATATTTTAACTAATATTTCACTGAGTTAATTAAAATCTGATTATAACAAATTACTGATTGAATTATAACCCTTTATGATTTTTTGGAAATTTTGCAATCCACTAATATGAATTAAACAGAAGATATTGGATAGAAAAATTAATATATATATATAAGAAGGACCCAGTAACTATAAAAAACAATGTTTTCACAAACTTTTTTAAGTAGTTTATAATATTAAATTATAAATTGTATTTCTCAGATACAATATATTAATCAGCATGGAAATTAAGAGACATACTTCTCAGATTGATGAAAAAAATTTCATATCTTGCATTTACTAGGATGTTGTTTAAATCAGATGAGAGGTTTTTATGCTAAAATTATATAAATGAAATCAATATATATCACATAGATATTTGATTACACATAACAAAGTAAAATATATGAATGAACAAAAGTAACCCATTATTTATCATTCAAGTCATAAATATATGCTGTAAATTCTTATAAAATCCACTGATTCATATACATTTAGAAAACTTCTAACATTTTCTAAACATCTAAATTAGAAAATGTAAATGCAATAACTTAAATAATGTAAGAAATTTTGAAACGAAACAGAAAAATAATTCTTTTAATTGGATTAACAAAAACAAATTTATACTTACATTAATAATGATCAAAATCGACACATGAAGAATATAATTTTATTCTCCATGGCATTTTTTATCAAATGAAATTTTTTATGTCCATTTTATTGATCAGATTTACATTTTCATTAAAAATATGTTATTTTTTAACACAGTAACGTACAAAACTACTTTTGAATAGGAAAATCAACATTCAGGGATGATAATGCCAAAATAAAAAATTCCTTTAATTGACTCTCACCAGAATAGTTCCATTAACCTTGCCCTGTTTTTATAAACAATATACTATTATTTGTTGCCGCCCAACCTGTCTAGTGGTTAGCGTACCTGACTACAGATGGGTGGGACTTAGGTTCGAATCCTGGCTTGGGCATGGATGTACTTTCTCTCTCTCTTGTCTTTGTCCTTTCTTTGTGTGTGTGTGAATGGTTGCCTACCCTATAAACAGGTACCTATGGCATGTGTGTACTGAGGAATTCGGATCCACACCAAATATGGTTCAGTTGGAAAAGTGGAGCAGCGCACCCCATATTGCCGGCCTGGCTGGCACACGACAACAACTATTATTTGTTTCATTTTATGAAGTTAATATTAATATTTCTTAAATTACCTAGAAAAAGTAATTAAAAAAATCTAAATTAATTACTCTAAATAATTTCCCATTAAATTGATTTTCACGTTGAAAGAAACAGCGCTTCCCAATATTAAAAATTTTAATTCAGTATCCGATCAGCTCTTCTATAATTTCGAGTTATTAGCTAGTACTAACTATTAGTATATTGTCAATATTGAATTAGAAATTCATTAAATTATAACAATTAAATTTCAAAATTCATTACTAGTTTAGATTACAAATATACAATTCATATTTCTGATCTTTACGTTTAGAAATGTTCTTATTTATTAATATTCATGTCCTTTTAGTAAACCTTAATAACTATCTTATTGTTAAATAAATATTTGAAATATTGTGCAAACACAAAGGGAAAAATCCAGTATTTTTCAGAAAATAAATATATTATAGAAATCATATTTCACGGTACAAAAGAAATACTTTTCTTAAACAAACAAAATTATTTTGTTAGAAAAAACTAAATAATCTCAGTACCAGCTTAGTAGCTTTTTACAATGTCATCAAAGTGCTGATCTATTTTGAAGATCACATCTAAATCTCCTTCACTGCATTTAAAATTTACACATGTTGTCATTATTACTTATGACAGTTGGTGAAGCCATCAAGAACTGGACGAATAAAGTCAGAGCGTCTTCAGTTTTTGAACAGAGCATCCCCATACAAGGGTGGAAGTATGACTTTGGAATATAGATAACAGCACCCTCTGAGTCATCAAATTTAGAAATAGGAAGACAGAGAAGACCCATCACCTGGCTTCTAACACCCCCAGAGGTATTAATTTGGAGTGGGAACACGGAGTATACATTTCGACCAGCACATTTTTTATGTGCCCCATCCACCAATAGTTAACTCAACGGATCTTTGGATAAGCCAGGATTTGAATTCAACTACCTTCCAATAACAAGAACCTAACTAACAGATTCCCATGGCCCTACAATTGCACATTCATTCTTTTACTGAAGAAATCAAAACTCCTTAAGGGTCAGAAATTGCTTGTATGGATAAAATAAATTGTTTTCTCATTCATTATATTTGTTAGTCAACAGTGGTAGCAAACCATATTTGTAAGCAATTATACATTTCAATTCATTGAGAGCCGCCCAACCTGTCTAGTGGTTAGCGTACCTGACTACAGATGGGTGGGACCTGGGTTCGAATCCTGGCTCGGGCATGGATGTACTTTCTCTCTCTCTTTCTTGTCTTTGTCCTTTCTTTGTGTGTGAATGGTTGCTTACCCTATAAATGGGTACCTATGGCATGTGTGTACTGAGGAAGTCGGACTCCACACCAAATATGGTTCAGTAGGAAAAGTGGAGCAGCGCACCCCATTTTGCCAGCCTGGCTGGCACACGACAACAACAACAATTCATTGAGAAAAATTGTACATTTTTATCAGCATCTACTCATAAATGGAGCAACTTAGTAAAAAGTTTTGCTACAAATAATAAACATTTTATAGTAAAAAAATAACCAGTACTAAGAGATTTTGTAGACATGATGCTATCATAACAAGACACTTTGGTTTAAATTAAATAAAAAATGCTCTACTTAATATACATCATATTGAATCTCAAATGACCAGAAATAATTAACAGAACTATATACATAAATTACTTAGAATTTATTTATTTATTTTGGAAAAAACAATTTCCACAATATCCTCAACAGATCTATACTAATCAAATTTTCAGCAAATATTTTGGATAATTTATTTAATTATGTTAATTTTTTAAGAAATAGAAAATGAGACATTATGTGTATCAAAAATAAAAACTTATTTTAATAAAAGATCCTGAAATTTTTTTATAAGATTATGAATGAGTAGAGAGTTCCCAAAATTCATGCACTTCTTAATTTTGCTAAATAAAATTAGGTAGCAAAAGTTAAAAACGTATTAATGAGATTTTTAAAATATTTCACTCGATAAAAAAAATTCAAATGACAATGTATCATTGAATCTGAAGATACCACATTGTTAAAAAATGGTACACTGGAGATATTGATATAAAATTGGGTAAGAAACTGTTACAGTTTTCATTTTTTATAAAAGTCAAAATTTAAGGTTACCATCAGAAATCATAAAAATTACCAAAACTGTATCAACATTTCCAAACATGTGAATGATATTACACATATTTTTTAATTAGCTTATATTGAATGAATCTAGTAAAAGTTCGTTTTCAGTGTTAAACTTGTAAAAAATTCTTTCTGAAATTCATTACGTCAAACAAAAGGATTTTTTTTGGCTTTATTTTATGAATAGAATGCAATAGATAATATTAATTACCAAAAAATAAGGGATAAATTTACAGAAATGTTTGGCAGAAAGAGAAATTTTTGAAATAATTTCATAATATAAATTTCTTTAAATTATGGTATATAAAGAAGAAGTTCCAATTCTAGTTATTCTACTGATACGTATAACCAAATGCATGTTTGTAATTACTTTAACAATGGAAACTAATGAATGTTTTCAAAGAACTGAGTTTTTGTTAATTAATTTTCTTAGAAAGTTGTCATAAAAATTACATTGCAAACTAATTGTAGGGACCTGGCAGGAAATTACCTCCAGAAAAATACGTTAATCCATTCCAGTAAGTAGTCATATTTTTCTTGCAACATTGATAAAAGATTTGTAAAAAATTACATGAGGCTTTTTTTACTTAATTGTTATTTATCACTTTCAAAAATTGAGCTTCCAATTGAAAACTTTATCTTATGGGAATATTCCACATTGCATTAAATACTTCTAAATGATTATACTACCAAAAAGTAAACACTTCTAAACTGTTGGATCAAAATCAGCATTTTTTATGCCTTTTCTAAATGACTAACACTTATATAGTTAAAATACACAATTATAAATTGTTTGGTTTGCGTGTCGCTCAATAGTTAATATTTTCAAATGATAGATAACTAGACACAGACTTACAGCCACAATTTTAAATGATTTTTATAACATAAAAAATCCAATATGAATGAGTTAGAATAACAAGTGTTTACAGAGCATATTTTGCATAACATTGCATATTTGAATCATCAATTAAACATTTAAAGAAGCAGTGACTAATTATCTTAAAATATTGTTTTAAAATGAGTCATAATTTTGTTATAATAAACAAACATTATTACTGTTTAGATTAATAAAGATTTTCTCTAGAAGCATGAATGTTTTATTTTATAATATAGCATATATAATTGTTGGTAAAAGGGAACTTAACAATCAAAGTAGAAACAGTTAGCGATTATTTTTTAATTAAGATTAAAATGATGAAGATATTGGTATTTAGATGACAACCCTAATCAGAACTACTTGGTTCTTTCTAAAGGAGAGCAACCATTTAATGAATTGGGATAAGAAGGCAAAATTTTAAAATAACCTAACTTAACAAAACATAATAAAGTGATCATATAAAGAATTGAACATGTTTCTTCAAATTATTTACATCAATATGCATAAGTAAGGAAATATAGTACCATTAAACTAATTTTAAAAATTAAATTTATTATCCTAATTAATATCGCATTTAATAAAACATTGCAAGTATAAATTTAAATAGAAAATGCTTATTAATTTAAAAAAAATAATATATAAAGCAAATTCAAATAAATGCAGATTGATTATAACAAATAGAAAAAAACCAAAAAGTAAAAAGTCTATGTGCATTTATAATATAGTAAATATTCAATATAGTTCAAAATAAATAAGATATTAAAGACAAATACAGATCAATAATGTGACTTAAAAACACATCTATAAAATGAAAAACAAATAAAAATTTATAGAAGAGAAGGAAATTCAAATAATGAGAAAAGCAAACTTTTAAATATCAAGTAAAAAATTTCAAGTAATTAACTATAAAAACATTCTTGCTATTTAACTATCAAGTTAAAATTTCAAGTAATTACCTATAAAAAATATGCTTGCTATACAAGCATGTATATATGACATAAATACACATATAAATCAATTTATAAATGTAGTATGTAACCACTGCATCTCTATACAGTTCTGTTGTGCTTTTGCTCCTAGTAAAACATCTAGATGTTGCTTTTAAGAAATACACAACTGAAATTTTCTTCAGATCAGCTTGCTTTAATATGAATGTCTTATCTTTTATCATAGAACTAGAAATTCTTTGTTCAACAATTATTAATAGAAAAAGGAATTTTAATACTTTAAAATTGCTGGTGAACCAGGAATTACTGACCAATGGTTGTCAACAATATAGATATGAAATCAGGATTATTTTAAGCAAATTAGAACTATTTTTAGAAACCTGTGCATCAAAAAATAACATTCTACTTGTTAGACTTTTCAAAAAAAATGTATTCCTTGCAATAAAATTGCAATCAAAATGCTTGTCACATAACAATCACTTTTTGCACATGATGATTAGTTCCACCAAAACTTGCAATTTTTAATTACTGAATTTTTTTTTTCCAATGGAAGGTACTGAGTCACTAACCATACACCACCACAAGGTCGGAAACTGTTACTCAATTAGCGTTACCTGTGGAGACCTGTAAACCAAATCATGGAGTAAGTAGCAATGTCTCCCATGTCACACCCCCACAAACGCATTTATATAGTGAGCCACATTCATTCATCATCTCGAAGATAGGACAAAGAAACACAGAAAGGAAACGTCCATGCCCGAACTGGGATTCAAACCTGGGACCGACAGCCAAGTAATCAATAATACTAGGACATTACGCCCATTACTGAATTGTAAAAATTATAAGCCTACATCTTAAAATTGGAATCGAATTTGTTAACAATTGAACTGAAGATCACAGTGCTAATCATTCACGAACAAGTTTTTAAATGGAATTGTGGAATTTGTCAACAAATGAAACAGATGTAGTAAATAAGCACAGCATTTCTTAAAATGCCAAAAAAAAAAATAAATAAATAAATAAATATAAAAAAATTATGAGCATATTTTAAAAATTGGTAAAAGGAAGCTACATAATATTAAATAAACTAGCTTTATAATTTATTTATAATAGACATGACGGATGATTATTTTTCAGATAAAATGAAACAATATGTATTCCATATTGAGTACTCTTTAGAATCTATCTATATTGAGTACTCTTTAGAATTGTTATTTCCTCTTGACATTTTAATAACATCTATTGCTGTTAATGGAAATAAAAACAATTTTGATTTGTAAAAGTGGACTTAGGGCTCTTTGGCGAAACCACTATAAAAAAAAACGCATCTGGATTCCTACCTCTTGGGTGATGTGGAAAAGGAATCACTTTCCTTAGCTTGTTTTACTACATCTTAAATCTAAATTAATGTTCGTAGGTTAACTCATAAGTATAATATTATAAAGAATTACTGAAGAGACTAACTGTACTTACCGTTTTAAAAATTTGAATATGTTAGAGCAATTAAATTTTTAGATTTGCCTAATACACTGAAGATTTTAATTTGATTTCGTTTGACAAACTATTTGAGAGATAATTATTTGTATAACTAAGCTTACCATTAGAAATAAATTCAAACACTTTAAAATAATTAAGTGACATTAATTAACTTGTGATACATTAAAACATTATTAAATATGCATCATGATAAAAAAAAGTACATTTTTCTATGAATCAAGAACACAAAAAATAATGTTTACTATATATGTTACTAAAAATTGCAACAAATTTGATTTAATAATCAATAAATGAAAAAAAATTTTTTTCTTAACTTAAGCCCTATGTAAATAATTAATAATTTATATAAAATTTACACTTTTAATTTTCAACTCTTTATTTTCAGAGTTTTTTATATTCTTGATAAAGAAGAAATAAATTTCTGTGGTCTAAGAAAATAAATCAATGGATTTAAGAAATGATTACACTTTCATATTCGTATTTATATAAAATGTATAAAAATTTAGAATTTTCATGAATATAAAATATTCTAATCGACTTATTTACCCTTTTTGATATGTTGTAAACATAAATCCTTGATTTGCAGTACGCTGTTGAAATATTCTGACGCTACATGATATGAAAATTTATAATTCTACATTTTTAATAAAAGTAATTACCTTATTAAATCAAATCACTGTAATATTTCCAACTATGGTAAATGTCTCGATATATTGCCAATAGAGGCCGCCACTAAATCTTCTCTCAAAAGTAAAATTCCCTATTAGAAATATGTTTTATTTGAGAGATTTCTTTTTCCGTTATTTACTTGTAAGTACTGAATGTCACTTTTTTTATCCCATTACTGTTAAGTTAAAAATGTTAACTGAGATTTTAAAAAGACTTCTATTTTAAATAACCGATCAGAGATTTTAAAATGGCACAAAATCATTTATTACATGTAAGAAAATGTGCCTTTTGAGACACGTCAGTATGGACCCGCTTAGGCTTTAATAGATTTTAAATAAAAGAATAATAGAATTGTTACAGCAAAAAAGAATGATCAAAACTGTTTTTATAATAGACACTGACAAAAAAAATAAATATACAATATCTGATTCATAAGAACTTGAAAAGAAAGAAATGAATGAACTTAAGCACAGAGATGATGCAAAGAGATAACTCTGGACCCACGGTATTCTGACGTTCAAAATGTAACTAGTTCAATACATGATTCAATCTTTCTCAAGGAATTTTGATGCTAGGACAAGAAATAAAATAGGAGATAAATGCGTTTTCACTTTCTGCATGCACATACACCAGATGTGTGCTTGAAAATTTATTCTCTTGCGACAAGTTACTAACTAAGACAATATAAAACGTAAATATGTACTAAAAAAACATTCATGCAAGATGGAATCTAAATATTGAACAAGCGGAAATATTTAATGTGCCTATCTAGGGCCTGCGTTTTATTTTGAATATAACTTTCTTTCTCAAATAATTTTTCATTTCGAAATAAATTCATAATACAGTAACACTTTCTTGGAAGAATGATGGTTAATTAAATCTTCAATAGTTTTTAGGAGTTCTTCGGTAGAAGATTTTATAACAGTGCGTTGAGCCGCGCTTTCCTCGCTCCTGTTAAAAATATTTAGAAAGGAATTATTTTATTAAGTTTTCGTGTTCTCTCAGTTTTTAAAAATTTAAAAGAAATCTTACGATATTTTATTAAATGTTTTATAACGGTAATGGAAAAATGTTTTAAATTCAGAGAAAATATCTGCTTTTTCTACGTTTCGAATTAATTGTTGGTTTTATTAAATTTGGGATCGAACTGGTAATGTGAAGGAATGCTCCCTAGTTGGATACTGACAGCAGTTAAAAAGCAGGAAAATGATTATTCGTTTTAGCATAAATTGTATGAAACCAAGGCATAAATAATTTTCAAGTTAATTTTTTTTTCATTATTATTTTTTTACGTAACCAACTTAGTATTTGAGTCTAAAATTATTCTCTAAGCGACGTCAACAGCTTTGAAAAAATATTGCACATTCTCCGCTACATGGATTTACAATATAATTTTATTTCTTGTAAACTTTTATAACTCAATAATTTATCTAGCGCCTTATGAGCAGAGCTTATTTAACAAGAAGTAGCCAGGAATTTTCGACATTGTACATATGCCTTTTTTAGCGAAGGGCACAGTTTTAGATGTATTAAATTACGTTCTTTAGGAACTAATTTTATCTTTACTGTATTAATTTTTGTTTTGTTTTAAAAAATAATTGCGGGAAATATAAGAATTTAGTTGCTAAGATTTTAAACACATATTGCGAAAATATTTTTAATTTTGAAACTGTTAATCAATAGGTTTTCACTTAAATTTTAATAAGAACATAAATCGGGTGTAATACAAATAAAAAAAAACCCTTTTCAATTTGTATTCGAAGTTAATAAATCGTGGGTTGAAAAAGAAAGTGTTTCATATCATCATTTTTGTCA